>OX578279.1:31012172-31612172 GCA_951217055.1 Gerris lacustris | reverse complement strand
TTTTTTACGTAGAAGGAACCTTTTGGATAATAAAGTGCTCCAAAGTTTCTGCACAAGGCGTAAAAAAATTTAGTTTATTACATAGATATTAGTCAATTAACGTTGGCGGAGCTGAAGGGTTTGCTTGGAGATAATGCTCCTACCGATGCGACAATACAAGCAAAATTGATTGAAAAGTGTGGCAAGAATATTGCTATTACGATTCAGTGTTACAAGCGATACTGCGGATGTCTTCTCTAATAATAATTGTTGCATCAGCTCCAACTATTCGTGGAAGTTCTCCTTCTGGATTCAGTTTTTTATTTTCGTACCAAGCGTTAGAAAGAATAGTCTCATGAGTATCGAGGAAGCTAATCATTGTCATTTTTTTTTTTTTTGTTTCGTTGTAATAATAATATTGTTGCCATACTTTCCAACCAATTTTGCTTCTATTGTCGCATCCGTAGGAGCATCATCTTCAAGTAAAACCTTCCAAATAAAACAGACAATTATCTATGTTTAAAAAAAATATTGATGCTCTGAAATTTTTGAAACAGAAAACCTAAAATGACTGTACTATCAAGAAATCAAAAGAAAAGTGTTTTTAATAATAATTAATTAATGTTTATAATTATATTTTATATTATAAACTAGTGACTGCTGGGAATTCTTTAAATTATTTAAAAACATAGTTTTATGTCCGTTTTCACCTTTAAAGATTACGTTGTATAAAAATAGAGTAAACTTGGCCTAAACTGTAGTTCTAACTGCTGTATGTACGTGAGAATAACTAGTGGCGACGAGTTATAATTCACTCACCGCGGCTCTATACTTAAACACTAATAAATAAAAACTTATGCTTACTGACCTGCACTTGAGCTCAGTACATACTCAACTGTTTAATTAGTATATAAAATTTCAATTAGTAAATAAATAAATATACTTTTTGTTCACAAGAGTCATATTGTGTAAAAAATATGTTTTATGATGATTGTTTTGTTTTTCTTTCTGCCGCCTTTTGTCACCTTCGAAAATTTGCCGCCAGGCAAATCCAGCCCTGTATATATATATACAAATAAACTCCAAACTACGATTTGGAGAGTATTATATTCATAGTAATGGAATGAATGATGTATAATATAGTCCTGATTTTATTCCTAGAAGGCTTTGGAAACAAAACTATTTGGGAATTTTATTTAATTACTAGGCCTACAAGATAATAGGAAACTAATACCGAGCATGAGTCCCGCAGGGTGAAGGCTAATAAGTCATATTACATGATTTTGATGATTGACAGACACTGCTTCCAAGTAGCTACCTACATTTTAAAAGACCAAGTGACTGATCTAGATAGCCTATGATCGAAGACGTGCTACTAGGGTTGGCTCTTATTAACCCTTAGTGGCACGGTTATAGTGGACAAACAATGAGGCACGGGCGGCGTACTTTATGCACCATAGCATTTTTCAAACCATAAATAGGTCAAATCCAGATTATCTAGATTTGCGTTTTGGAAATTTTAAACTAAAAAGTCAATTAATGTGTTACATATTTATTTCTCTATGATATCTTTAATTATAATAATACCAGACCATAAAAACCAATTTTTTAATATAAATCCTTTATATTTTTGCATTTTGGTTGTGAGGGGAAATATTGGTATTAATTTTAAATAATTACTTAAAAATTAATTAATTCATAAAATTTAATTAATTTGTTAGAATGTTTTTGTATTGCTAGAGAGTCTATGTTCCAAGTTTTAGCTCAATTGGATGACTGGAAGAGGGTTAACTAGCCCTCCAAAGATTTTATATACCTACCAATTAATTAATTAATTAATTAATTAAATTTGTATTTTATTTATACTACTTAATTTTTTTTTAAATTTAATTAATCCATTCATTTTTAAAAAGATAATCAGTTAAATTGGAAAATTGATTAATAATTTAATTTTTGTATGTGCCAAGTTTCAGCTCGATTGGATGTCTGGAAGAGGGTTAACTAGCCTTCCAAAGATTTTGAGGACAGGCACTCGGGCACAAAAGTGAAGTTAATATAAAGGATTTAAAATTACCATAAAGAATCAGTAATTACTCCTTCAGCTTTCTAACTTTGTATCGGGCTTTCAACCTTAATTAATTATTATTAGTTGTCAAAGTCCTAAGATAACTCCTCACAACCATCATCCTAATACGACAACTCATGCAAAACCGAAAAATATTGATCGGAAAGCATAATTTCTTTACCGGACATGGTGGCACGGGCGGTGTATATAGAGTGCACCAAGGCAAATAATCACAGCAAAACAAAGCAGTACAAAGCAATAATCAAAGCAGACTGTTTCGTCCGTTTTAGGGGTCTCTAATGGTAGGGTAAAGTGAGGGTTTATTATTCTCGCATCGTGAATCGGTGATTTACAGAAACTTTTTTACTCGCGGCACACTCAATGCGCCAGCCCGTGTCTCTAAGGGTTAAAGCTTTAAATTTTAAATTGTATTTATTATCTCAAGAAAAGTCCAGGAATATGTTGTCAAACTACCAAATAACTGTCACGTAGGTTGCATTAATTATATTAGAGAATTATTACGTCTTAGTTTGTTCCGTATCCTTAGTAAATTCCTTCCTCATTAGCTCCTAGTTTTTGTTACAACATTTATTTTATAACTCTTAATTTTACCAGATTTTTATGTTTTAAATAATTCTAATGTGCTATTATACTAATATAAAACTTAAAATTGAGTTAAGTGCCTTTCTTGAGGGCTTTGCTGTTAATGGGTTCTAAAAAACAAAATAAATAATAATCAACTTCTTAGAAAATTGCAACTTTATAGATTTTGGAATTTAAAATAGACACACAATAAAATAAATTGTTAACCAGAATGATAATAAATAACCCCCTTCTTATGATTTTTTCCTGATTATGCTTTTTTCAAATAGAACAATTGAGGGGTTTCAATCATGTCTGCATATCAGATGTTAACATCAGGTCGGTTATTTATTTAAAATGTTATAAATATTTACTATTAGTTTTAGGTCTATTACTTGTGAACTAAGAAGGATCCTGTTAATCTGGACGGGAATGCATTCCCGTCAATGTATTCCATTGCATGCAACAATGGAAATAATTAAAGCCTCTTTATGAATGTAGGTTGACGTTGGCACTAGAGCGGGAGTATACTTCTCTGCAAGTCACAAGACATTGCCAAGGGCACTCTTCCGTGAAATCCCCTAGTCACAGAAAATGTTGCTTCCTGATTTTATTGATTCTGTTTACAATTTATGTAAAAAGTGTTTAACGATATTTTTAAAAAACCTTGCTAATCCAGAATTCTTGCCAAACTGGCGGGATTTTGTGCAGGGTGTTGGATATTTGAATTTAAAGTTAATTTATGTTTTATGTTATGCCCGCTAGGGGTGTTAGTGTAGCCTAACAAGAACAACTCACTCGACCTCGTGTTTGCTCTGGGTTATGTTACAAAAAGCATCATGTATCATGTTCATTATATTATGTATCTAATTTGTGTGTTATAAAGAAGAAAATTAAAATACTTTATTACTGTGAACAGTTTCTTTATTTAACATTTTAATGGCGACCGTGCAAGGACTTCTTATTGACAGGGATATGGAGAAAGAACTGAGAAAACAAATAAAGTTTAGAGGTGCCATTAGAAATAGTTTTAAAAAGACAATTGAACGGGTAGATGAAGTTTTAAGAAGCAAGTCGGATGAGTGCATCATAAATAGTTCGATTGAGTTATTAGAAGATAAGGGAGTGGATTTAGACGGCGCGGACGAAAGAATAAGGGACCTTTTGATGAAAGCGGAGGACTTCGAAGAAAATAGTATAGAAGACGAACTCGTAGCAGTGGATTTACATAGAGTACTTTGTGGCCAAACAGAAGCTGAATAGAGCCTTGAAAAAAAGGGGGGAAATTTGTAAGCTATTGATAGCTAATGAAAATTTGTTTGTAAATTAAAATTAATAAGTTCTGTTTCAATTTCTAGTAAAATTGCAAGGTGGGAGTATGTTGGATATTTGAATTTAAAGTTAATTTATGTTTTACCCGCTAGGGGTGTTATAGTAAACACATTATACTTTTTAACTCTGACAGCTTAGGAAAATCGAGAAAAAAAAAATGGAAGGAGAGTGTAGGAGAGCTTGAGATTTTGGCGGGTAATAGGTCGGGCAATGACCTATTACCCGCCAAAATCTCAAGCTCTCATTCACTCTCCTCCCATTTTTTTTTCTCGATTTTCCCAAGCTGCCAGAGTTAAAAAGTATAATGTGTTTACTATAGTGTAGCCTAACAAGAACAACTCTCTCGACACTCGACCTCGTGTTTGCTCTGGGTTATGCTACAAAAAGCATCATGTATCATGTTTGTTATATTATGTACCTATCTAATTTGTGTGTTATAAAGAAGAAAATTAAAATACTTTGAACAGTTTCTTTATTTAACACAGGGAACCCTGTGCCTGTCTGGATTACTGAGGTCCTGTAGTGACGTGAAGTTTCAAACCTTTTTTTAATTTAAAAAAAAAAAAAAAAAAAAAAAAATGCCGTGAGGTCAGTAGAGTTGTATTAGTTACCGTATTAAACATCAATTTAAAGAGAAAACTAAAATAAATAAAGTGTAAATCACATTAAAATTCCCAAAGTTATAGTGTTTTATATAGATGAAAATATATCCTCATAAAAAAAAAAAAGAAGAAATAGAGATAATAATGACACTTCTGGTAATCCTCTACAGCAAGTGATAGAAGAGTTGTTACTAGTCTATCAAGTTATCAACTAGTAGTGGTCATATAATTATACAAAGTGAGGAAGAAAATGAGAAAAGGCACAGATTAAGTTAAATAGCAATGAAATTGCTATTCTAGATATTTCTGTTAATATATGAAATAAATAAAAAGAAATAAAGGCTCCAACAGGGAAGTATAATATTTTTCAAAATATTGATGTGAATTTGAACAAATTTCAATTTTTAGTTTATCTAAAACAACATAATGTACTCGTATAGTGTTAATTAGAGATGTGAAAAATGAAGTAATTCAAGTGGCTACCATTTTTGTCCAGTCATTGTTGCAGGCAGTTAGACAAATTATCCATAAGCCTTTTAAGTATAGCGAGTGATAGTGCTCAAATCATGGCTTCCGATACAGCTTCAAGAGTCCGTGGTTTTTCAATGTAGGGGCCTTTGATGGACTATCTAATCAAGCTCTATCACAAGCCATAAGTACCTTAAGAAATTTGAGCACTACTATGCACCATGCTTGAAAGATGTATCAACAAATTTTCTACCTGCCTGAATCAATATTTGAACAAGAATGGTCCCCACTTAGATAAAGTAATATTTTATACCTGAATTATTTTAGCTTGCTCAACTTAAATGGCATAGTGTATATATAGTCTTTGAAAAAATAAAAAAATAAACGTTAAAAATCATCTGAAAATGAGTGTTTGTGAAAAACAAAACTTCCTTGCCGGGCCTGTATAATGCTTCTTACCTTCTTTTTGTGTCCAAAGATAAAGATGATAAGTTTTAATTTTACACCATGTTAAAAATAACTTGCTATTTTATATAAAATGAAAGTATAATTATCTAATAATTCTCAAAGGATGTGTTTTTAACTAAAAAATTAGGATTGATAAAAGGAATGCTTTCAAGTTTATTAAAGACATCGGTAAAATGAATATGTGGGACACATAACACACATTTTTTTGGTCATATATAATTAAGTAGTGTCTAGATTGCGATGACTCACCTCTAGATGATTTGTTATAACTAAGCTAAGGCAACCACATTTATTCCAATAAAAATAAGTATATTATTTGATTAGTTGGTCTTCAAATAGATACAATAACTTATCTAAATTAATGTACTAAATTTAACTTTTTTTTTCTAAATATATATATTTAATTTAATTATATTGGATTCATTTATTCCCACCTGACTGATAATAAAATTGTTTTTTTATACAAACCATCGTGTTTGGTGGGAAAAATAATATAGTAAATAGTATTTACACACACCCGTAATGAGAAAGAGAGAAAAAATGCAACAGAACACAGTTGCAAATTGCATAATTAAGTGACACTTAGCTGATAAGTAAAATACCATAGGCTAAATGATCGACCAAAAAGATTTTTTTTTTGTTTTTTTTAACAGTAATAACAGAGATAATGTGGGTCAGTGGCGTAGGAATTCATTTTTGACGGTGGTGGCTCGGGAGGGGGGGGGGGGGGGGGGGGGGTACATACTCTTTATCAGTGCTCGATTTCTAGAAATTAAGGTGCCAGACTACCAAGCTACCCTCTGTCTACCCCCCCCCCCCTCTATAGGAGGGGGTCCGGGGGTCCTCCCCCGGGAAAATTTTGGAAAATAAACGTTCAAAAACAGCATTTTAAGCAGTTTTAGACATAAACCCATGTACTAATTTTTATTTAATTTGTAATTTTATAGCCCCTTCAAGTCTGACGGGGGGGGCTCAAGCCAGATAGCCCCCCCTGTTCCTACGCCACTGATGTGGGTACATTATCTCTTTTAGGACAGTAAAAAATAGAACACAATAAATAAATAAATCAAAGCACAAAAATTTATTAAAAATAAAGGTGAAGTTAAATAATTTTTTATTTCCTTAGCATAAAGTGGTAAATAAATACATATATAATTTTCCATAATGTAAACAAATTTAATTTGATATGCCAAAGATTTAACAACAAAAGTATTTTATTTATAAATATAATATATATATATATATATATATATATATATATATATATATATATATATATATATATATATATATATATATTTATATTCCTTCTGTGAAATACGTAATGGTACTTAGTAAATAAATAAATGCTACGATACACAGCCTCTTGCCTGCTGCTAAGCTTTAATCTAACATATTTGAAATAAAATTAATTTAACAAAAAACACTGCAATAAACTAAAATATTATAAAAGTTAAAATATATAGCTTTTCAAATGAGAAAATTATAATATATGTGGTAGCTTTTACGTCTTAAAAAATATCAAATTGGTAATTTTAAATAAAAGATACTGATACAATAAATACCATAAATTCAGAGTAAATGTGCATACAATAAACTTGCATTCCAAGAGAAACTTATATACATGCACTTAATCAAGGAGTTTTAAAAATGTTATTCATAAGGGGTAAATTTAAAAACTTTGCCTCTAAAAAAATAAATATCCAGAAGTATTAAAGCTAGGAAACATGTAATTTAACTTCCTCAAAAATAATTCCACAATTTAAAGTTTTGTTTTAGCTCAATATCAGTACGTCAAACATGACAAATTTCTGGGAAACCCTTAACAAATGTTGACATTATTGTTTTATAAAATTTCAAGAATAAATTGATCAGGTGCATACCAAAAAGGCATAAGCTATCCCCCCCCCAAAAAAACACAGAAATATATACTTTATTTAATAATAGTAATAATGGAGTCTTCCTGCTTTTCTCTAATCTCCTCTTTAGTGCTTACTTCTTATACAAAAATAAAATACACGGTTTTTAGTTTGCACATGACTGTATGGCATGTACAAAATTATTTTCTTACAATGATGAGAGGCTGCTGCCTAACCCAAAACACAGCCCAGTTTTAATTATGAATAACAAGTCTTAAAAATTAAATCACATCAATTGTTTTGGGTCTTAACAGTACTTATGCACACAAAATAAACTTTGAATTAATTCTGATACAATTAAAGACTTTGATTGGACATATTTAATACAATTGATAATCTAGGCCAGGGGTGCCCAACCTTTTTTAATCAAGGGCCACATTGCCAACATTCAAAGGGAAGGCGGGCCGGGGGCCGGTGGTGTACGGGGGGGGGGGGGGGGGGGCGTCCTCCCCCAGAAAATGTTAGAATTTTTACCTTCATAAAACACGTTTTTATGCTTCCTAGAAGGTCAATTTTCCGTTTTGGTTTTAGCTGAAACACCATGTTAATAAAGTTTTTTAACCATGTTAATTTTAGATTCTCTGAATGCTTGTAAATTCTTCGTTTATTTGGCAACACGGCGGGCCACATAAAATCGGCTCGCGGGCCGGACCCGGCCCGCGGGCCGTAGGTTGGGCACCCCTGATCTAGGCACTAAAGAGTTCAGAGGTGGTTTCTGCTTCTTTGGATGGCAATCCCTAAGTAGTATTATTGTACTATATTAAAAAAACAAAACATTAAAGCCCTGTTATTTAATTTAACTTTATTTATCCAAAGTAACTGCAGTATTAGTCAATAAAGCCACAATTAGTGTAGAATATATCTCCTCCTCTCTGGGAATTACACACAAATTATTGTAGGTAATTTGAGTTGGTCAGGAAAAAAAATGTACATGATTTGTCCTTACTCTTTGAGTGTTACTTTCAAGGGATGTTAAATAAAATCATGTAAAATAATAAGAAATAAATAAGATAATGCTACAATCTTTTAAATTAGCTCAACGTTCTTCTTAAATCTTGTATTGTATAAGACAAATCTTTTCCTGCAAAAGACATTACCTGAATGAAGGCATAAGCGTACCTGAATCTTAGTATAAAGTGAAAAAATTATCTCTCTAATATATATTTATTTATAATAGTAATAATTGTACTATCAATGAGATCACCCCTTGTCAAAACAGGACTTCTATATTAAAAAAATCCATCTTATAACAATTCTAAAAACAATTAAGTACACAACTTCAATTCATTAAATAAATACAATAAAAATTATATAAACAATTTGTAACTTTATAAAACAGACATTAATCAACTAGAAAAATGTATTCTTTTTTTACGAAAAATATTTAAGCTACTTTCTTATTTTTTAAACAATATATATATATATATATATATATATATATATATATATATATATATATATATATATATATATATATATATTGTTGATATATATATATATATATATATATATATATATATATATATATATATAAAACTTAAAACCAAGAATGTTTAATTATTTTAAATTAAAGTGCAAAATGACTGTTTGACACAGGTATAAAGGGTTCATGTTTATTTTTTTTTTAAATCTACTTCCAGGCAAAAGTATTCATAAATAATAAATTAATAGAGAAGAAAATTTGAATTTAAGTATTTCATTATTACTACAGTTACCCATGAGGGAGCAAATCTATTAAAATGCAAATAAAAATAACAAATAGCTCGATGATCGCATGAACACTAATTTAAGTGGGTAAAAGCTGAAACCATTAAAAAAACAAAACAAATTTGGAACAAAAAGAGCCATTTAAAGTGAAGAGATAATACAGCCTAATTTATATTTACTACTATAATGAAAGGTACAATCATTTATAATTATACTAAGAGATGTAATTCTCTTCCTCAATAATTATTTTCAAAAATTAACAAATATGTATTTATACATAATAAATAATATCCTGATCAACATATCAAACAAATGCATCTTATTTATAATTGTGAGACCGTAATATACAAATATTTATATTAAAAAAACACTTATGTAATAACTAAATTTAATGTCAAATCCAACTAAACACCTTTTATTTAAAAAATATATATCCCAATTACCAAGATGTGGGAGATCATAATAAGCTATTTCATATGTAGAGAAACATCTTTTACTAATAAACCAGAGTTTCTTAAATGCATGTATCTTCAGTAACACGTACCTCAGAATCTCTAATGGATTAATAGTTTTTAAAATCCTATTAAAAATATATATTTGGGTAACACGATTCACGTTTAGCTTAGTCTTTCAAACCTTACTCCATGATAACTTAGACAGTAAAAGTGTAAAAGTAAAACTATAATCGTTGTTTCATTGTAAAATGATTCAATAATATACTAAAATTAAATAAATGCAAAAAAAAAAAAAAAAAAAAAAAAAAAGGATTTATATTATGTAATTATTGTTAGAGTAAATGATGTCTATTATTAAATTACATTATAAATGTTCATGGGAAGTTGGACCCAAAAGTTTGGGTACAAAGTAAAAATATCAGAGAAAGAAGAGAGTTCAATGTAATTTAGAAGTTTAAAAATGTACAACAGAAATTAAAACTCTGCAATCTTAAGTTAGAGTAATAATTTAAATGTAGTAAATATACTTTTTATTGTTTCACGATATTATTTAATTTATTTTAATTTTTGATTATAATTAACTAAGTATTATGCATAATATTTTGCTTTCTTTCCTATTATTTAGTTGCTTAAACTTATCAGAACTTGATTACACATTAAAAAAAATCTCCAAAAAGTTATTCAGAACTTATTTCTTAATTTAAAGGTATTTCAAGGAAAGTGGGTCTCTGGACTCTAACCTTGCATGTTGATTATCTATCATTTAATTACAATCAATAAAGTTATTGATTTAATTTTCTCAAAGGACTGAGAAAAGGAATGGGTTATGTTTAGTCAGGTTCTACACAGTCCTAGATTTTGAAAAAAAAAAAAATGGAATTTTTAAGATGAAAGAATTTCATGTGTTTCTGAATTAGCACAAAATCAATTAAGGTAAAATCAGTGACTGACTTTACTCGAATATCATAAATATACACTTTGATTAGAGATAGATAATATTGGTGCAACTTAACAAACATACACATTTTATTATAACCAACACACATTTCTATTATAATCGAGAATTAAGGTATTTTAATATAAAAATAAATAAATAAAAAAAAACTTTTTAAAGCATAGAAGGGCTTAAATATCACCTGCTTTATAGGTTACATGAGCCAGGGAATTCCACATACAACACAATAACAGTATAACCATGGGCAAGGTTTTATGTAATAACAATAAAATTTGTGACTTGCATACAAAAAACAGAGTAAGCTATATATTAGGTAGAAGTCAGTGGCGCAGCTGGGCATTGGGGGCTCCCTGCAAAAACTTTTTGAGGGCCCCTCGCCAAATAAAATTGAAATTTATGAGAAAAAAAATTGTGTTTAGAACACAATGGTATAGAAGTAATATTAATTTTTTTGTTTTGGATGTGGGGGCCCGCCTGAAATGCGGGCCCATAGTTACGCCAGTGGTAGAAGTTACATTTTTTTTTTAAATAAATTTAATTTTGGTCTTTCGAAATCAAGTCTCATAAATAAAATAAAATTAGTGGTTTAATGTATTTATTTTAGCAACATGTAAAATTGCTGAGGCACAAGAAATTCTTCTTACATGGTTCAGAACTAAGCCATCTTAGCCACAAGATGAGAGCAAGGTAGGATTACAGAGATTTACTGAAATAGTTTGCCTGCAGGCAGGGGTGTCCACAGGGCGCAACTTGCGTCATCAAAATTTTTGAGAGGGAATCCAATTTTGGGGAATTTTTCAGAGATTGGGGGGATTTTTTTTTAATATTCCAAGTGATTCAGGCAGTTTTTAGGGGTTTGTGCCATGGGTCTTGGAGGGGGGGGGGGGGGGGGATGGGCATCCCTGCCTGCAGGGAATTACCAGTATATTGTATGAATCCCAAATTAAGCAAAACTTAAATACATAATATATTCTACCACACAATTAATTAAATAGCAAGACACTACTTTACAAATTAATAAATGAGAGATAGACATAAAAAAAACTCCTAGGAGAGAAAAAAAATTGATTAATTTTACGAGTAGATCTAAAGTAAATTATGTAGAGCCTGGTTCTTTTTTAATACGGTTGAAATTAATTTTCATTGAATCTGTTCTCCCTAAATCAGGGTAAGACCAATAATAATATAAGAACTCTAACATTTATTACTTAAACATAAATATATTTATAGATATTAAAATATGAAACTAAAGAAACCCTGAGGCAAAAAGCACAAATGCAAAAAAAGTTCATAATTCTGAGAAAAAACAAATTTACAATAAATAGCACTTATGGGGTACAGCTGAAAAGTTAAAGAGAATTATTATTATTTTTGTAGTAAAGAAATTATAATGAAAAAAAAAAAAAAAAAAAAAAAATAGTGTGTCACAAAGTTTCACAGTTTACAATATTCAGTACATAAAGGATTACTTGAACAAAGTAAAATTGCATAGCCTAAATGAATACTTAATTTGAATAAAAAAAAACTTACTTACTTTTTGAATAATTAATTTTGAATTTTATTTCCAACAAAAAAGACACTGACTGGTTATCTTGAAAATAAATTCTTCCAATAAGACTTTTGTTTGATTCAATCAATCATTGCTTTGTTAAAAAATAAAAAGAAACAACCACAAAAGCAGACTGCTTAGGATAAGTTTAGTTACTAATGTCTAACTAAAGGGCACAAAAAAACTGTTCACCTGCAGTGGCTTTATGACTTTAAACTTTCATTTATATAACCTGGAAAACATATTTTAAAAACTATAGTATTGTTACTACTACAATAGCTAACAATTACACTTGTTTAATTTAATGAATGTATTCTTTATTTTATTAAATATGAGAAAATTATTACTTTCTGCACAGAATCCCATTAACAATTTCACAAAGTATTGCTTTCAGTAAATACATCCTGTAAATAAGATAGGTACAGCAAAAAAATACCTAATCAACCCACTAATGAGAGCATATGATAGAATTATGAACAGTAAAATAGTAAAATTAAATACCTACATTAAAATATGTAAACTTAAATAGGTAAATAGATAGATGTCATGTTTCTTTTACAGAAACAGGAAGATATTTAAATCTTAATAAAAAAAAGTACATTTCCATTTCTGTTATAATAATAAAAACCAAAAAAAAAATAAAACGGTTATTACAAAAGACCTAAGACGGGTATACACAATCCCATAGGCCTAAGAGGGGATTAGACAAACAGGTTTCCTTTGCTCTGCTCTTCCCACCACTCAACAGGGTGTTGCGTTTACCTGGCCCAGTTCCATCCAGCCCAGTTACACTACCACTTTTGCTGGATTTTTCTTTTTCGGGGGAAATCTTTTTTGGGTCCAATGAAGAGATTTGTACTGTCAGTACGCAGGGAGAAGTGGTAGGGGCCTGGAGCATCCCCCCTCCCCCTTACTACCCTAAACCTAAATCAGATTGGATTTCTATCTGACTGCTCTGTCTGGTTTTCCCCCTCCCCTCCCTCCCATAAAACGTGGCCAGGAGGATGGTATACACAAGGTAGTGTGGCCTTAACTGAGGGACACCAGATCAGATTGTCTAATCTCATGTTTGTACGATATGGCCACTTAAGTTTTACAGGATAACCTTATCATTAGTTACTATGGGGATTTTTAAGGAGTTATCACTGTTACCTTATATATTTTATTTATTTTTTAAATAAGAGAGAAAATGAGTTAGGTACATGATCATTAAAACACAAATGGTAATAATTTTACTTATCTGGTAAATGGTATCTATTCAGACATCAATAAATTATTCATTAGTACATCTTCCACGCAAGTATACGGATACAAAGTTAATGTTATCAATATATATTCTGATTTTTTTTTTTTTTTTTTTTTTTTTTTTTGAAATTTAAGGAAGAAAGTAGATTTTGTTTTTTAAAAAATAGCTTAAATGAATGTTTAAATAATGCTAATTTCAGTAATAAGTTTAAGATGCAGTTCCTTACAATACTCATGATAGGGAAATTAAAACCTGTAAAACCCAATTAGATAATGAAGAGGGTTATTAGTATAAAAATGACTTTAAAAAATAAGCTCAACATAAAAAGCTTAACTGATTCACATTGACCTAGACCAAAAGGACATTTTACACACAAACCTTAAAAAAAATCATCCTTTATCAAGCAGAAAATGAAACACTTTGAAAGACTTTGACAACAATACTAATCCTATTAATAAAAAACATAACTAATATAATTCTAGAAAAGGTCAACACTAACAATTATAGAATAATCACTTTAAGTTTATCCATATAGAACTCTGTCATAAAAATATTTCAATCAGTTTCCAACAAAAATAATATACAGATATATAATATATATATTTAAAATATAAAATTCAACAATAACAGTATATTTATTAAGTCCCTCAACAGTATACGAGAAAGAAGAATAATTTTTGGTCAGTTTAGAGAGTATAGGTTTTTACAATGGTAGGGTAGCCAACTGGAGTAAGCGGACTACTACCAGAAGAATCTTTGGATGAAGGAGGACATGAAGGGATACTGTGGCCATGACTAATTGTACTGGTGTTGGAAGATATGTGAGCAGAGGTTCCACCTGGCGAAGTGTTATGACCAGGTATAGAAGACCCATGACTGGAAGTGGAAGGGATGTGGATATTAGATGAAGGTATATGACTTCCGGAAAGACTGTGTCCACTAGAGGTACCGTGAATATTAGAAGGACCATGAATTCCTTGTAATGGACCATGACTACTTGATGAACTACTGTGGCTAGAGGTAGAATGACTGTGACCGATGGAAGTGCTGTGTCCGCCTGGTGGTCCCACAGAACCACTACCTGGAGGGCCACCTCCACTATTAGGTCCACCTCCACTTCCAATAGCATTCTGCCTTTCATGATATTCCTAAAAAAAGAATAAGAAAAACAAATTTATTATACAATAAAAATCAAATAGACAATTGGCAAAAATAAAAGTCTTTGTAGCTTAAATAACTGTAATAATCATGTCTTATAATATTATTATTAATACTGTCTTCAAAGACCCTTCTCCTAGATTACAATTGAAAAGATATAAAAGAGAGTTACTTTTTTTAATTATCTAAATAAAGAATTAAAAATTGAATAAATACAAACGTAAATAATTTCTTGAAAACCATGCTAGTTACGACACAAAACATTTATTGTAGCTTTTAAAAAAACCTTTAATTCAAGCTTTAAATAAAACCTTTTAGCTCAAAAACTGACAGAGTGTTAGCAATCTCAAGTTTTAGCAAATTTTCTAACTTTCACAATGCTAGAGAGCAGTGTGTTTCATTTGGCTATACCCTGCAATCTATGAAATTTAAATTAAATAATTTATTTACAATGTTTAAAAATATTTTAACTGTCTTTAATTTTCACCTAAGCATGATTCGATATCTTTAAAACCTCATGTTTAGAGAAAATCAATACCACCCAAAACGCCATGAAAATCAAAAATTTTTATTGTTCAAGTTAAATTTTAACTTTATATTACAAGATATTAACAAATAATAAAACTTAATTTATTAAGTTTTCCAAAATGACTATTTTTTTGACAACTTTTGAATTAAGAATTTTACAGCTATTTAAACAATTAAGGATTTTCACAGAACTAATAATTTTTTTTTTTTCACAGAACTAATAATTTTTTTTTTTTTTTGTGAATTTCTTAATTCTATACTATTTCTACTTCCATTCTTTTTTCACTTTCTTATTCACATAGTTTCATATAGTATACTGTTGTACCTGCTACATTTTTTAGGAGATCTTTATCATAAACAATTTCCAGTTTAAAATGTTTCCCCAAAGATGTACAAATTTTTATTTTCCTTAGTTTTTGCTAATTAACTCAATAAATATGCCCCCTACAAAAAACATTTATCGCAAAAAAAAAATGTGAGAAAATTGTCTATTAATTTATGTTTTTTTTTTTAATCTACTTTAAGATGTGACAAAATGTTGTTAATTATTAAAATTTTGAGGAAAATATCATTTAAAAGTAAAAAAAAAAAAATTACATCATGAAAAACCTTTAAAAGTTATCTTAAAAAAGTGAAACTTTCATTTATTTAAAAATTTATATTTTATATTGCATTTATCATTAAAAATTCTAATAATAATAATAAATGTAATAATTTACAAGATATAGCCGAATGACATGCACAGCGCAAAAAATTGTGAAAATTATAAATTATAAACTTTAAATGACTAAAACACGTCAGTTTTTGAGCTAGAAGTTCCATTTAAAGCCTAAGTAATAGTACATTACGCGTCGAGTGCGGAAAGTAGCATTTGCATGCGAGTGAGGAGTTTGCACCCGAGCGACAGCGAGGGTAGTAAAACCACACGAGCAATGCAAAATGCCGTTTTCGCACGAGTTGCGTACCGTACTTTATCTACGATTGTTAGATTTAAATAATAAATACAGAAAAAATAAACTTGCTGTATGTAAGTTCGTATCTCTTCTCTTGATAAAGATGGCATTCATCTTGAGTTGTATTTTATGCCGAATTAATTATTTCTGGAGGAGTATTATTCTCTACATTTTCGTCAAAGCCACTTGATTCACTTATTGTTTTCACTAAAAACTCGATATAAACAGTTACTTTAATAAAAGAACAGCAAATTAATTTTGTTAAATGTAAACAAACTCGCTAATCGTGCGTAAAGCTGAAGAATTCTTCTTCTTTACCGCGCTAGTGTGGTAAAGAAGAGGAATTCTTCAGAACTATGAGACGCGCATGCGCAATGAATACAAGTACGTAAAGAATCACTTTCTACGCATCTAAACAGAGATATAATGTTTATATTTCGTATCAATCGTAGATAAAAGTCTTTTAATGAGTTACAAGCATTTATTTGAGTAGTAACAAGCATGGTTGTCAAGTAATTTAAGTTTGCATTTGTTTAATATTTAATTCTTTATTAAGAACAACTTTTTAACTTCAATCTAGTCATCAAATGTTAGATTTAAAAAAATAATTTTTTTATCAGTCTTGACTAATCGGGTTTTGATGTGAACCCACTTTTAAGTCTTTACAATAGGACTTTATCTTGCTTCTTTTTATTTATTGAACAATATATTTTCTGTCATAATAATTTAACTAAGATAATGAATGACTACCAACCTGAAAACAAGGGACGATACAAAGATTTGTTTGACAGTCTGGACAGTGATATTTAGTCTTCCTTCGAAGAATTCTTCCATGTGTATCAATTGTGTTCCAACAGAAGTTACAGCCTAAAGCAGGACCTGGTCTAAGGGCTGGACAGTGACATGCTCTAGATCCTTCACATGATTCTATCACACCGCACCCCTTTAAAAGTAAATAATTATAAAAATGATACATTCAGTCAAATCACATTTAATTTTTAAAAGTATTAAAAAATTTCTGCAGTTAAACTGCAACTTTACCAGCAGAAATTAAAGTTGCAGGTTAAATTCAATAAAATTTTAATATTAGATTCACTACTTTATAAGAATAAAGCTTGTGGTTAGGCATTTTAGCAAATTTTACCTTTAATTCTTATTCTTGAATTTTTTTAAAATTCATTATAATATTAATTAGCTTTTAAAGAGTCTTAAGCAGCCCCTATACTATCAATTCGCTAGATCAAAACAGCGCGTCAAGTTGATTGATACGAGCTTCAAGCAGCCTTGGGGTGCATCAAGCATCCCATCAATGTTTTCATCAACACTCATTTGTAGCGGAGTTTTCGACTAGTGAACTGCTCCTCATGAACTGTAGTGAATCAGTATTGTGTAGATACCATGGTTTTGAATCAGTATTTGGGGTTTCTCACCTTGACAGTTGTTGCTCTCAAGCAGAAAAAAAAAAGATCCAGAGGAAACAACTTTGGTCAAAGGAGAGGAACTTTCCACAACTCAGGACAATCAGGATATAAATCAATGAGGAGGCAAATAAATTCTCGATCGGCATTATTATCTACGATGTCCAAACCTTCGGTGATTGAGGGAATGCTTGATCAAAATTGCTCTAGACTATCAAGTGCTCCGTCAAGCCGCTTGAGTCATTCAAACTTTCCACCAATCACCGTCAAGGCTAGACTCCAGTGTCAAACATGTTCCTAGACTATCAATCCGCTTGACGCGTTGTTTTGATCAAGCGGATTGATAGTGTAGGGCCTGCTCTATAAAGTTGGTAATGGCAGATTTTTTGAGTAAATCTAATTTATGGTGCATTGAGTCCCAGGTAGCCTTTTAATTCTACGATGTTAACCTAATTACGTTGACACCTGAACTCCTCCATCTTCCTTTGCTCCCTACTCCTTCCTCTACTTCCTTTCCTTACTGCAGTCTGTCTTCATCGTTCACTCTGAACACGGTTAAACTTAACTTAAAATCTTTGATTGAATCGGTCAACCGGACCATCAAGTTTAGTGATAGTTTGACCACCACACTGATCTGCCTACCAGGTAATCAGCTATCCGACTCCTTTCAAGACTTCTGCTGGTTATCCTGATCTTCCTGCTGATTTGATGTTCCCTGGACCCTCAGCAGAGATTCTTGGAAACACACATGCAACCATGCAACACCTTCTATGTCCACATAATATATTTTCTACTAAAGGTACCTTCAACCTGATTTCCACCTTTCCCTTTTACTCCTCCCTTACTACTTAATTCTTTTCCTTGTTTATAAACCAACTTTAATTATCATTTCATGTTTATTATATGATTCTAGTGAAAAACTGTTATTTCTTTTTTGTCTAATCCTTATTCTATTTTTAAATACAGTCCAACCTTAGATTTTTTATTATAATTTTGTTAATCAGCCCCTATTTATTTATAATTCCTAGGCAGTGGAAAGAACGGGTTTTGCAATTATGCAACCCTCTTTTCATTACCAGCTTGGCTTTCCAAAAAAACTTAAAACACAATCACTTTAAAAAATCATAAAAAAATGATAAAAATAGAAAATGATAAATTTGAAATGAAATTAAATGGCATTTATTGTTTAGAATATACATGCTATACAATGTATTTTTTTTTTTTTTATAATAAAATTCGGCAAATGCCATGGCACCTTAACGGCTGCGAGGTTACTCAGCTATAATTTATTTTTTTCATTGGTTTATATCATACATTTTATATATTATGATAATTTATTTAATACATAATCTGAAAAACGTTAAACAATAAATACATTTTATAAACCTTTGACAAATTCTACCAATTAACATAACACTTTACACTACAGTAGGACCTCTGTATAACTAGTGATGCGGTGCATAAAGAACTCGCGTAGATTGTGGTCTTATATCACCCATACTATGTTCTAAATTTTGCTACCAGGATCATTTTTCGGTGAAAACCTAACATATTCTTATTCAACCTGAAAAGAGCTTTAATAGTACATTACGCGTCGAGTGCGGAAAGTAGCATTTTGCATGCGAGTGTGGAGTTTGCACCCGAGCGACAGCAAGGGTAGTAAAACCACACAAGCAATGCAAAATGCTGTTTTCGCAAGAGTTGCGGAGCGTACTTTATCTACGATTGTTAGATTTAAATAATAAATACAGAAAAAAATAAACTTGCTGTATGTAAGTTTGTATCTCTCTCTTGATAAAGATGACATTAATTCTTGAGTTGCAGTATTTTTTTTGCAGTATTAATTATTTAATTATTCTCCACATTTTCGTCAAAGTCACATGATTCACTCATTGTTTGTCACTAAAAACTCGATATAAACAGTTACTTTAATAAAAGAACAGCAAATTAGTTTTGTTAAAAGTAAACAAACTCGCTAATCAAAATGAGGTATTAAATTTAAAAGAGGTATTACTTTGCTCTATTCCAAGACCATTTAACATAAATGTCCTCATATCTAAATAATATTGTGCATTCGCTATGTTTAATCCTAAGAGAAAAAAAAAACCAAAAAAAAAAAAAAAAACAGTACATATATAAAGAACTTACTTGTTGTGTGTTGGAGTGCCTCCTCTGGTCATCATGAAGAGATCTTGATCTAGTCGGTTCTGGAGGAGGAGATGTTGGTGTGGGAGGAGTAACATGAACCTGTGGAGGAGCCGGTAAGTGCTGATTGTCAAAATCTCTGTGTCCTACCTGCTAAAAAGAAAGAAGATACAATACATACTCTTTATTGTAACATAACTATTTTCTATATGAATAATAAGTATTTTAATAAAAATAATAAATATTATACTACAAAAAAATTGAAATCCCATAATATCTATTTTTATTTATTATTATGTTGTATTTATTGTTTTCTCGTAAACTAGATCATAGTCAATGATTAGCACCAGATTGAATTTCACACAAAATTAAAATAGAAGAGGGATAGACTTGATAAATCATGTACAATGAATAAAATTGTAAACTTTTGAAAAGGTTTAAAATACTGTTGAAAAGAAGTAATCAATATCTGAGAAGTATCAAACATGGTGTTGACTGATAATGCCGCCAAGCCAGCATATTAAAAGAGTAAACAAAACTTTTATTTCTCACTCTCACTTAACTAAAATTTAAATTACTTCTAGTTATCTTTCCTTTTTTTGTATCAATGAATGCTCCTTATTCATTATAGGAAATGAACGGCCGCCCTGGCCTTTGTCAAATTAATGATAATATAATTAATTTAATAATATTAATTAAATAAATAATTGTAATTTGTCATTTATTATTAATTTTATAGTCCTCGCAAATCTGACGGAGACTCAAGCCTGGTAGTCCCCCCACCCCCATTCCTACGCCACTGGCTGCAATACAATATCAATCACCCGGTCAAGCATTTTCTTACAAGTGAAAAGATACAATAGGTGCAGTCCCCACCCTTTTCCCTCCAAAGCCACCAAAGGTGGCCACCAGCCCCCTGTCAAAATCATACCTTTTGACTGCCACACCCTGCATACCTGAAAACTAAATTAATCTAAATGTACAGAAGAAGAAAGTAGCTACAATTACTAACAGGACCCTTGGTACAACTATTATAATATCTTTCACTCGGTCAAGAAATTACTTACAACTAACTGAAAAGGTAATACATTAAAAATACCTGGGAGTGATGAGGCTGTGAAGAGATTGTCAGATGTGGACTAGAATTCTGTTTTGGAAGGTAATGAGGTACAGTAAGATGATGTGGAGAAGGTTCTGAACAATGTCTTTCAATACGTGGTATACAGGTACGTTCGTTTGCTCCTTGTTCTCGTTCTTCCTCTTCAACAGTGCATCCAAGTTCGTTTTCCTTTTTAATTCTGTGCTGTCTCATTAACAATCGACCCCTTTTTGAACCCATACTCATAGCACTGCCAGACTCGATAACTGAAAATTATAATTTCCATTTTAAATCATTACCAATACTTTTTATTTTAAAACATATTTATTTATTAACAGATTTTTTAAAAACTATTTGTATTACCTGAAAAAGGAGAGGTGCTAGTAAGCTCGAAGTCTCTCTTTAAAAAATCTAGAAATATATCTTAAAATAAACTACCTAACAACAGGGGCGGATCCAGGGGGGGGGGGGTGGCGACCGCCCAGGGCCCCGCGCCATAGACAATTAAAATAAAATACTTATACTTTACAGGCAAATTTATAGTGCCATGTACAAAACATGAAATATTAGAATTATAAAATTCAGTCGAATTTAGTTTACATGGTAGAGCCTAATACCTAACTACCTTTTCGCGGGGCCCCTCGCTATAAAAAAGTCACATAAATAAGTTAAGTCAAATAAAATATAGATTAATTTTTTTTATGTTTAAGATAGCCCGCGGGGCCCCGCTCCATATAAAATTAAGTGAGTTAACGTCCTAATGTTTTCTCACCCTCCCCCTTTTCAAAATGATGACAATTTTGTAATTTATTCTGTGGGGTAAATCTTCATTATGTGCCCCACCTATATCTAAACGTCCAATTTAATTCGGTTTTTTTCAAACTGTTCCTTTTTACATTACAAAAACGATTTCGTTTGTAGGATCTCGATATATTCAATTTTTTTTTTAATTTGAGGGAAAAGTGTGGAAGGTTATGGTAAGTTTAGGTTGAGTTTAGTACTCTTTGACCTGACCTAACAATAACCTTCTATCATTATCATTACCCTATAAAACGTGACATTTCGTGTATTTTTTTTAAAACAAATAAATAAAACACTGAATTTATCGAGATACTACATAACCTTAATCGTTTGACTATGTACAGAGATATGTAAAAAAGACAAATCCTGTAAAAAGGAATAGTAAAAAAAACTAAGTATATCGGACAGTACAAAATAATTGGGCCAATTAGTGCAGTTTTACCAATTGATGTCAAAGAAAAAACGCTGTTTTGAGAGGTCAAATTTACAAAATTTTCCGGTGGGGGGGGGGGGGGGGGGTGATTTTGGGGTTATAAAACCCAAAATATCATGAAGAGGAATAAATAGTTAAGTATAACAGAGCTTAATTATTACAATAAAAATGTTTCTTTTCGATTACGTTTACAAAGAAAATGATGGTAAGTTGAAAACTATATAATTTGAGGGGTTTATGTTCAAATAATATGTTAGATTAAAATCATGTGCAGATTTGTAATTATTTTAAAAGTTTTGAATTATTATTTTGAGAGCAAAAACATTTGACTTGCCCTAAGTGAATAGAATTAGCCGTAAAATAGGATCAAGTTATAAGTGGTTTATTATTAAGTTACTTTATTGTTTTTTATCAGGAATCCCCGCTCTATCCTAGGGGGCCCCGCCATTTTGTCTCGCCCAGGGCCCTTCAAGATCTAGATCCACCACTGCCTAACAATAATAATTTTAAAAAATTTGCATTATCCAGGTCACACAAAAGAGCACTTTTTTTCTCCAGCAGTTAAAAGTTTAAAAAACACCTGGTCTACTTTGGTATTTATTAAATATTAAAATAATTATACAGTTCCACTCTTATCAATATTCAGAAATGTAAGCTAATAATTTCAATAAATAATTGTAAGCTCCTTCAAATTTTGTTGTAACAGCTCATTACCTTTTTCCACAGTGTTAATATAGAGTAAATTATAATCTATGGTACTACTATTCCTAGTGCCAAACATTTGGCTCTTTTTCTACTATTGTATTAATGGGTGATATGGGATCTTATTTTAAATTTTAGATGTTTTTAAATTTTATTGTAGTTGACAAATCATAGGCATGCTAAACCTCAAGAAAAGATGTGGCTCCTTGCTAAAGCTCTTAATTTTACGAAAACATATAGTGTGGCACAAAACTACTTAAAAGTTTTGAACAGTTAGTCATTATCTATTTCCTTTCCCTCTCAACTTTTCTCTAGCTTTGACAAAATATGATGTTCTTTAATTGCAATGTAGAGGTTACGTAACGAGAAATAGAATAGCAACCCATGTAATGTTTACTGTAGAGTGGACACTTTTGTTGAACAGGAACAAAGGCTTACAAATTGTCACAAATAACTTTAATGCTAAATCAAAATTAACATAAATATAACAGTAGATCAGTTTCAACTAAACTAAATCTTGCATTTATTTAAATTTAATTTTATTACCAGCTTTATATTAGTTATGAAAGCCAATCACATAACAAAGGAAAGATTTGAACTATTCTTAAGAGATAAATAAAAGAAAAAAAGACAGACCATTATTTTTATTTATTTAAATATCCTTCACATAAAAGAAAATTCTAGCTTAAGTATCAGAGAAGAGTTACAAATGGTAAATATTATCGCAATAATAAAACATTTTAAATTTTAATATTATTTCATTTTAACACTTTACCTAGAAATAAACTTTAAAAAAAATTGGAAAAATGTTTGATACAGTATTTTAAATAAATAATACAAAACAAAATTGTAAATAAATGTTATAAATCACTCATATATTAAATTAAAATTTAAAACAACTACTAAGTAAAAATTCACATGCCGCCTCACAAGCAAATTTATTAGTGAGACATTATTTTGTAATATTTAAAAATAATTTGAAGGTTTTCTTAATGATTATATTAAATATATCAGAGCATAAATATCTATGTAAAACAAAACTAACTTATCAAAACAACTAAGAACTAGTAGGATAAAATTTACAAAGAACAGACTATAAGTACAAATAAAATCCTATTGAGTACATATGACTAGAGGGTTTAGTTTTCTATCACAAAAATAGAAATGAAAGTAGATCTAGAAAAGCAGGTAAAAAATAGTATAGAAAAAAAGGAACCTACGATTTAAATTAAAAATGTACACTTCACTAATGATTTGATCTTAGTAATAACTAAAAATTGGAACTTAAGCACAGGAACATATTTAGCACCATTATTAAAACTGTTTATCCCTCAAGTTATTTATACTCAAAATATAGCCCACGTGCAACGTATTTAAGTGCCTGTCTAATTAAATAAATCTAAAGTTAAATAAAAATATAACAAAGAATTAATCCCATTTTGGGAGCTCCAGCATTTCACTTGTTTATAAGCTACGTCAATCTACTTCATCTATTAATTATATTGAAATTATACAAAGTTCTATGTATATTACAGGGTACTGTACAAATAATAAGGAGGAGGATTAGATGGATCATATTTTGGATCGATGGGTTGCTCATACTTAGGAGGGAACCTATTCAAGAATGGTGACTGGGTGAAACAAGAGGGCTGGAGGGAAGTGGGCGTAGGAGCAGGTTCAATTTGTTGTTTAGGTGAAGGAGAGGGAGTAAGGGAACCGTTAAGATCAGGTGATGATACTAAGTGATCATTCTGAATACAAGGTTTTAAGCCCTGAGATGCAGCCAATTGTTGAGATTTTGCCTTGGTAGAAGGTCGTATTAGTGGATATCCCCTCCGTTTATACTCTAACCAAAGGGTCCTGTTATTAACACCATAGACTTTAGCCGCTTTACAAAATCCCAATCTGCCAGAACGAACGGCTTCCAGAGCTGCAATGAAATTCTCTTCTCCCTGAGGGTTCACAGATCTCTTCCTCTTGGCACTCACAGTGTCCTGATCCCAACTCGACTGTTCCCACTCCAAAGGACCGTCCCACCCTATCACACAAACACACAGACAACCGTTTTTTATCCCTTCCATTCATATACATGCACAGGGTTATATCCCCTTACGTTTTGGTGTGTTTTCAGCATTGATCCCGTTGACTCGATCAAAAATTCGTTCCACTTCTAACAGTCGTCGGTTGTGACAGACAGAATATTTAGTACCCCATAATACACTCAGAACTGATATTATTAGATTTGTCTTAAACAAAACTTGACTGAACTGCTTATGAGAAATATTAATAGACAAAGTAGATACAAGAAAAAACAAAAAAAAAACAAAGATTGCTGGAAACACCCCAAAAATTAAAATAATATCAAAGAAATATAAATATAATATGCCTTTTTTGAGAAGGTTTTAAGTAAGGAGGATAAACATTAAAGAGGAGAAAGGTCAGTCTCATAATTAAAAAATAATAGAAATGGGACCAACAAAAAATAAAGTTTTTACTATTAGGATACAGAATATTGGAAACATATTTTTCTGCTATATATTCTTTAATATAAATTAAAGTTTATATATTACCTAAAATCCCTATTTTATGTATAAAAAAAAATATATATATATCAAAACAAAACTATGAGACTAAAGAAGGGCATCTCAAGTATTTGTTATATTATTAATTATAATTTTGGCTGAGATTTGGTAGGGAAGAAATAGTACACATAATATAAAAATACTAAAGGAATAAACTTACCAGGTAGTTGTTGAATTAGACTTGGCTTCTGTTCCTCAGATGAACTCCATTTTATGTTGCTTGTATCAGACTGTTCTTCAGAGAGGTTTCGCTGTAACACATATTATAAATTTTAAAAAAAACGTATTCAACATTACATTTAACCAAGCACTGGTCCAGTCAAACCAATTACTACTGTAAATTAATTCTCATATACACTATTAATAATTTGTGTGATCAGAGTAAACAATAACATAAAAAAAACATTATTTTATTATTTCTGCTACTTAAACTTACTTAACACATACTTTGATGTAAAGAATGCAATATGAGTAGCATGTTCATAAGTTCCTCCAAGCATTCCAATGTGAGAAATTCCAATGGAGGAAAACATACATACAAAAATTATGCTCAGGCTATTCAATTTTGTGTTTGGCCTTATAGAAAAATTCAACAAGTGTTTACAGCATTTACTTAATAGAAATGCTCTATTGAAATTCACACTAACAAAGAAATATACTGGATTACTGAATTAATTCTATGGATATGCAACATTGCTCTCACTGTCAAACCAGTGGCATTTAGTTTCTTCGTACAATGTCCTCACTCTTGCAAACTTGCGAAAACTGCATTTTGTCAATTCTTTAGAAGAGCCAAAAAAACCTTGACTTCTTATCAATTTAGTTTTTGCAGTCTAATGATTGGTTATATCAGTAAATAAACTCATTTACCACCATATTACAATATAATCCCATATTATAAATTATTGCCTTATAGTTGATTTGTTCTCTTAAAAAAATTCAAGATATTTCTTATATATATTAAGATATTAATTATATAGTATAAATTACCGATGGTGTAGCAGGTGTTTGGTCATCAGTGTCAAAAGAGTGAGACCTGGCGGTATCGGATTCAGTAGAAGGATCTCTGGTAGGGGGAGGAGGATGATGTTCAGATTCAACTTCCTGTTTAACAAGGGGTGAAGGTGTGGCCAGTGTACCGCCAGATCCCACCGAACCAGCTGCACCATCTTCAGTTGAAGTCTGCTCACTTGATCCTGTAGAAGATTTCCGTAGACGCTTTCGTCTTAATGACCAAGGTGATTCACTACCTTGGGAGTCAGATTTAGAGAGGGAAACTCCTTCAGGCATCTCAGCCAGTCCTTTAACCTTCAAGGTTTCAGCCGTCTGCAAATAAAAAAAAATAGACTGTCACTTTCATAATATCTAATAATATAATCTACAGTTAGAGTGTTATAAGTAGTGACTTTTGACAGCGCAGGAAAATCCGAAAAATTGGGGTTGGGAGCCAATGAGAGTTCAGGATTTTTAATTCTAGAGGGTCGGGCCTACTAGGCAAACAAAAATGACACTGGCCCCACCCCTCTTACAGGCCTAATGGATTTTTTTCCTTATTTAGGTTGGCCAATCTGAGTGTCAAAAGTCACAACTTGTAACACGTATACTGTAGGTAATAGTAAATTAACAATATATATTGTTATATTTTGGAATATATACACAGATACAATGAAAACTGTTTAACACGAAAACAGGAGAGCGAGTGAGACAAAACGAAAATGCTTATCTAAACAACCCCACCCCTTGTGACACTGACCTGTTTAACTATGTGAAAAAACCAACTTTTTCTTACTTAGAATTATTGCTTGCATATTTTAAGTATTATATAGATATATTTAATAGCGTAGTTTTGCACCCGGTGATGGAAGAAAAGTCAGTAAATTATGTGTCAAAATCAGTGAATTTGGATGGATGGATGCATGAAAATGGATTTTTTCTGACAAGTGATTAAGTTAGCCTCCGAGCCAGAGGCAAGTTCAGGCTATGGAAATAAACTGCAGAGGCGAGGCCAAGTCAGGTAATTTACCCAATTGACTGCTGAGACAAAGCCAAGGCAGTCAATTGGGTCAATTCTTGAAACCTCCGAGAAATTAAATTTTCATGCCTAAAAACAGTTCAATAAAGTGTAATTTTGCTGCCGCTAGTAGCAAACAATTATTCTACTAGCACAGTAGCAGAGAAATCAAGACTGCTAAAAATATAAAATTATTTGTTTATTAAATATTTTTTCATTTGTTTCATTGCATTTATTATACAATATATAAATACACATGTATGCACATATCATAAATAATTTGAAATGTGAATAGTGTTAGTGTATCAAATAAGAGGTGTTGGACAATACATATGTACCTAGAAGTGTAAATTAATAAATTTTGACATAGAAAATATTGGTGTTTTGTTTGTGTGGAGGGTTTAACACAAAAAAATATTTCAGCCCCCTCAGTTTTGTGTTAAACTGTTCGTGTTCACTGTATACAGCTAATATATACAGGGTGGGCAAAAACACCTCACTTTTTTAAACACTTATAGCTCAGCTTCTATAATAGATAGAGATATGGGGTTTGAGGGATCTGGAAACTACATTCTTCTACTTTATATTTCATATCTATAACCTAACAAACTATTGGTTGAAAGCTATGCAATGATGGTTTGAATAAGGGTCTTATAAGAGTCGTTGTCCGGGTAGTTTTGACAAATTAAATGTATTTAAAAATGAATGTAACATATATATATATATATATATATATATATATATATATATATATATATATATATATATATATATATATATTGAAAAAAAACGTATTTTACAATTTACTTGTTATATGGTTCAATACGTCGGGTTTATTTGCCCACCCTGTATATACACATATTAGAAATTATAAATATGAAAATAATTTAAAATGATGAATTTTAAACTTCAGAATAAATTATTAAATTAATAAAATCAAAACAGAACATGAACTTACCTTGAGGATGGCAGGTAACTGGTCCTGAGATACATTGACTTCGCCATAATACATAAAATCCACCATAGTTTTCAAATCAGTATATTTTATATCCTTTAAAATAACTATTGGATGTTGACAAGGTGTGCTAGTGAACAGAGCCTGCAAAACAGATAATACTGAAATGTAGCAATGAATAATAATAAACATGTTAATAAAAAGGCAAGTTAATATCTTTCAAGCTAAGTTATTCAATTTAAAGCTAAAAAATATAGTGTGGGATAATAAAGTTGTGACAAAAATATGTATTATAACAATTTTGACGATTTATCTAATTTAGCTATTTATCAGAGAGTTTGGTAGCATAGTTCACATAGTATAAAAATGATTTCAAAATTGTACCTTCTTTTTCTTATTTTTTTGATGAATTATACTGAAACTGAAAATCGGTATAAGCAATTCTATTTCCACAAATTCATCCAATCTCTTGGACTTCAGAAACTAACAAGACTAAATTAAATTAATGTGTAAAGGACATTTTTTTGACCCTAGAGCTTAAGAATTTTAAGTGACAGAATCTTTAAAAGACTGAAGTTACAAATAAACTTTTAGTTGCATTTAGTTTGATACAAATTTTGATAATATAGATAAGAAGGTAATATATACCTGGAAATAAGTGCTACATGCTGATAAAACCACTTTGTGAGCTTGTAACTGTTTTCCTTCAGCTGCTAATGTAACGTCTACTAACGTTTCATTGTTCAGTAGATCCGTAAACACAGAAATAAAGTTAGGCTGATGGTTATTCCATCTGAGGCAAAACTGCTGGACTGCCATGGCAGAACAACTAAAAAATGGAAGAAATATTGATTTACTTCATTAAACGTAAGAAGAAAAATTACAATTAAATATTAGAAATTGATAAGGAAAATTTAAAAGTTTGTTTAATGACAAAATATCACTGATGTTAAATTCTTGAAGAAAATCGCTGAAACCAACACCTATGTAAACAAGGGAAAGAATATAACTAGATATTTCAAGATCAACTAATGTGTTACTTACAAAAAAGATATTTAATTCTGATCCACAACTACAATAGCAACAATAAACCCTAAACTTCAGTTAAATTTAAGATTTGTACATTTCATTTTCGATAAAAAGTAAAAAGCTTAAAAAATCACAGATTAAAAATAAATACACAATCCCTCTAGTGCGCAGGTGAAGTTCTTGTTCTTATTCTTAAGCGAACACGGACTAACTTTTTTAAAAGCAGCAGAGTTTATTGTTGATTCTTATCACAATAGATGATTGAGATTTGTGATGGAATATTGAACACAGCGTAAATGAATGCAACCAGCTACAATCATATTTTGATAAGACATAATTTGATAAGATATTAATTTTTCCGGTTATCTTTTGTCTTTCTGAAATTATTTCTTATGCTGCAATTTTATTATGGCCCAAGAATTGATAATACATAAGTTAACTAATTTTGTTAAAAACTATGTTTTAAGGAATTTTACGACCAAAAGTGCCCAACCTTGTTTGAATGTGAGTACAAACAATGAATATTTTTCATTTAGCTCAAATGAACCTTCGTTTGTAAAAGAAATTAAGGAGAATTTCAAAATTTATTTGGAATTTATTTCGAGTGAAGAGGAAACAGATTTGATGAAAGATGTCGAACCTAAATTGAAACGTCAAAGATATCAGTTTGACCATTGGGATGATGCCATACATGGTTTCAAAGAAACAGAAACAGTTAACTGGAATAGTAAAAATGAGGCTACGTTAAATAAGTTAAGAGATTTTGTATTTGCTGGGGCAGATCAACTACCTCACACACATATCCTAGACCTTGCCGAGGATGGGTACATCAAGCCTCATGTCGACAGTGTACGCTACTGTGGAAACACAATAGCTGGCATTAGTTTATTGACTGACAGTATTATGAGATTAGTGCATACACAGCAGTCTAATAATACTGTAGATATTCTTCTGCCTCGAAGATCACTTTATGTTATGACTGATTCAACGCGATTTGACTATACTCATGAAATTCTTAAAAACTCTGAATCAAATTTCCGTGGTCATCAAATTCACAAATCTAGAAGAGTGTCTATTATATGTAGAAGTTCACCAGTCAAAGAAATAAAGTGAATTGATAGTTTGCCGAATAACTATTACATATGTGAGTTCAAATGGATGGAATAATATTTATTTCTTTGTATTTTATATGCCACGACTCAGGTGACATTAATTGTAAATTTTTTTAGGCTGTAACGTTATTTTGTTAATACAGTTCTTTTTAATGAATTATGGCAAAATGTTAATTGATTTTCTGTGATAATAAATGTAAATTTTATTAAATGCTTGATAAAAAGTTTTAGGCTTTTACTGATTTTTGATGCCTTTAACCTGTTGATATGGCCTCTTAACTGGAATACAAGAATCAATAAGTGTTAGGGTATTCAAGAAACAAACAAATTTTACCTTAACATGAAGTTTAACTCTTTTAAGAAAAACAACAATTTAAGCCATCCCATGATCTGGTCTTCTTTTTGTGCATTTCTGAAAAAAAAAAAAAAATCTGTTTATTTTACCTGTTGTGTGGGCTTATAAACCTGATTAAGTCCTATCAGGGGCCCGCACCTCCTCGTATCTGTATTAGACCTCACGCACCCGAGGGTTAACCTGGTTTTCTAAATTATAACTTCTAACCTTGAAATTTGCGTTTATCAGGCAGCCCTCCATCATGCCTTGGAGTACTTATATATTGTGCCTCCTTATAATAAATAATATATTAATAAATAATTGTGTTCGTAATCAAAAACCTGAACATGATCTGGGCTTAAAAAATATTCAGTGCATTTCTTCAAATGTTACCTGATAATACTGATAAATCTCAACTTATGAATGTAGATCCAAATTTCTCTTATGTCAGATCCCACCACCCTTTTTCAAAGGTTTTCTTCCTGCTCACTTTTGTAATAAAGGCTAAAAATACATGTTTAATGAATAAAATGATTTTTAAGTCAAAGTTACAAAGGCTTAGATGGCACTTTTGTCTGTCTATGTGAGAGGTAATGCAACAAAAAACCTCTAAAGTAGAAAAGTATGAAAGAAACTACAGCAGTGTGTTTTAATCTACACCTAGTTGACATGAATATTATTAATAATTTCATGTGATAGGTAGGGAATTTATTTTATTTCTTAGATTAAATCTGATGTGAAATGTACAGTGATCATCTCAATCATAAAATTACCATAAATGATAATCTTGCTCATTAATTCTATGCTTATTGAGCTTAACTCCATAACTGGTAGTATTTAATTAACTTGAATAAAGTTCAGTTATCTGCATTAATTTAAGTAATACATTTATTTAGTCCTAACTGCAACTTCTCCCTGCTTGAATTAAAGAAAGATAATTATAATAAAAATCCCGTCAAGTACTTGCCAGCAAGTTACTAAATGGGTTTCTCCGGTCATAAAAATTCATAAGTACATTATTATTGTTTTATTTTTTTTTTTTACAAAAATATGTATAAAAAGTTACACTTTTAAGAAACAAGGTGTGCATATAAATATTATCCTTTACTATCTTCGGTATGCACATATTTGGTTAGGGGTAAAATTGCCGCTATTTTGGAAACACGATGTATCGTTGGGAACCAAATTACATTACCTTTCAAATGGTACCCCACTTCGAATTTTCAAATCTGAAAATTTTAGGGCTCCCGAGTTACGGCCCCCTAAAATTTTTAAAATTTGTCTATTTTAAATAGCGTTGGGAACCAATCGATTGAAAAAACATTTTGGGTGTTAATTTTTTGGGGGGTAAAATAGCCCCCATTTTGGAAACGCGATAAATATTTGTAATCTATATTTCAATACCTTTGGAATGATACCTAACTTGAAAATTACAAAAAATATAAAATATTTCGATCTATTCGCAATTGATCGCTGATCGCAGAAAATTGGAGTGTTTAAGTCCGCAATATTTTTTCTGTTTTTGGGCAAAAAAAAGTTTAACTTACATACCAAATTTCAAGTCTATAGCTTCAGTAGGTCGGGAGATATACTCCAAGACGTGACGGACATACGGACAAACTGCCAAAAGCATAAGGGTTTCTACACGACCTCGAAACCCTAATAAATGAGAATACAAGTAGCAGTTCTTCAGGAGACAACATCGTAGAATGTGCAAATCAATATATTCACAACATTGAGACATGCAAGAATAGTAATAATAACTAGTAAAAATTAATATTACAATAAAACAATTTATTTCATACAAAACAAATAAAATCTGAATTAGTAAATGAATAAAATTACAATGTAAATTAGAATTAATTAATGTTATTTTTATTGTTTTAAAGAGGATGCTCCAGGGTTTTCATAATTAACGTATAGTGATAATGGGATTAATTTTAGGCATTAAAAGAAAAATAAAATAAATAATACATTAAATTTGACCACAAGATGACATAGAGTGTTTCAAAGAAAGTTCCTCCTTTCTTAAAGTGTTTTCGTTTTCATACCAATAACAAATTTTATCCAATTCTTTCTTATTTTCATTACATTTTAATTGGACTTCTTCGGCCAAGTTAAGAAATTTAGACAGTTTTGATTTTTTCACAGCAATTTTAACTTCTTCACTGTGAATTTGATCTTTTAACATTGCAATTTCTTTTTTAATAAACTGGACTCTGTAAGGTCGGTATAGTGTGTCAGCAGTCTCATCTTCAGTAGGACGCCTACAACAGAAATAGATTATATTTATACTATGTGATGAATAAATTCGGTTTTTAATAAATGTTGGCATTTCCTTTAATAATTTATTGCCTTAAACACTAACCCACAATAAAGGATATTAATAAGAGTATTTAAACTCACCAAGTAGTAGATGTCTTAGGAGTTGAGTCTTCAAGATTTGCCAACAAATTAAGCTTTTTACAAAAAGACTCCTCATGTAGAGTAGTATTTAATTGATTAGAAAAGGTTTCTTGAACAAGTTCATTAAATTTTTTCTTTACTTTCTCAACCTTTAAAGTTGGTAAAGGTGCCAAACTCTCAACAATGTCCTCAGTTCTGAAATAGAAAAAGAAGCCTGTTACTTTAACTCAAACACATAGACCCTCAATTATTGGTCTCGCAATTCACAGTCTTTCTCGCCTAACCGTGAATACACAACTGTTGAGCATAACCCACTTTGTTTGACTCCCTGCACGCCCCCACTACCCTACCCCACCCTGCATGTGAACATGAAGGCACTACCTGTCAATAATTAGAAAAATAAAAAAAACCTTGGATGAGCCAAGATATTTTTAACTCTTGGTTTGACAAAGTTTTTGTGCTCCTAGTCAAAAATAAAAGTAACATTACTTTTTACCCATATACATTTTTTCTTATCGTCAAGGAGGTTCTACTATAATTTTAATAATTATTTTAAATTCCTTAAGGAATTTAAATTCATTTCCAAAACCACTGTTCTTGAAATAATAAATTTAAAGAAGACGGATAAAAATAGTAAATTGTTCCTTGCAGTTTTAATTCTTAAGTAGTTAACCCTGGAATACTAATGTTCGACTTTTTTACGACTATAGCTTAGTTTTTTGTCTGTGGTGACATCTAACGGGACTGCAGGGACGTACCCTGCCAGGAGTGTTTCCACTTTTCAGTTGTCCTTGAGATTTCGTCGATATAGAACCTGCACTGTCACTCGTGTCATCGCAAGTTGCAGTATTTTAAAACATACATCGTAATTTTTATGAAGGTTTAGTAATAAGAGTAAATTTTTGCTCATCATAATTACGAGCATTAGTAATACCGTGTTATATAATACTCGATTATTTTTTATATTTTACATTATTTATTGTATATTTTATTATTAAAACAAGACAATGGCACAACAAAAATTGTTTAGCGACCCTGTAGGTTGAATAGGAATTATGAACGAAGTTCAGACATTAGACTCCGATCTAGATGATGATTTTGAAGTAGAGGATCTTAAAAACTGTTCTGATATAAATGTCAAAAAAAAAAAATATAGTGATTTTATCCCAAATATCCCAAATAATCCAAAATTTTATTAACAATTTACAATTTAAATTACATATTATGTAATTATAATACTTAATTAGTATTGTGACTCTTACTAAAGATATTTATTTAAAAGAAAGTATTGTGAATATTCTAAATTTAAATTAGCAATATGCTACGTGCAATTTTACCCTCATTGTATAGAATGTTTAGTTCGTCGTATGTCCTATTTAAAAAAATATACATATATTTGTGATTGTTGTTCCAAATTTTATTTGCTAAGTTCACTATGCTCATTTTACCTAAATTTTGATATTAAGCTGTTAATACTGATTAGTATCGTTGAGAAAAATATGTTTATAATAATTAAAATAAACATTATTTACAAAAAGTTGATATTTATTCACATATAACCCAAAAAGATAGTATAAAATGAATGCTCGTAAAAGGTAAATATCGGCAATAGAGTACCCCTTCTCACTCCAACGTATTTTTTGACAAAGGGATATCAACTCTCCTATGACCAAACCATGCATATATAATTATTATATACATATATTATTATATACGAATGGAAGGGATGAATTGATACATCGAAGCCAACTGTAAGACTTCGAAAGACATCGATTACACGGAAGGGGTACACTATTGCCGAGTTTAGCCCTCGTAAAAATTACGAAGGTTTAGTAATAGGCGCTCACTAGTTAGCATTAGTATTCCAGGGTTAAATAAATAAAACTGGCTCACTTTTTTGTTTGATAAGTCGCAATAAATTATCACTGTATAATGAGTAATTAGGGATTATTCCCTAATAGGGATGAAATATGGAAGGTTGTTCTCTTATTGCTAATTTTATTCAGCTACACAGATTGTCACGGGAGTCGAAAGCGAGTCACTTTTAAAGATGAAAGAAATGATTCTCCTAATTGTAACAAGACCTCAAAATTTTATGGTTTGAGGAGTATGGGAATTCAGCTAGTAAACTAATAAAAAAAATATCTTAAATTTTTAACGAACCTCACACTGTCGACAATTTCTCCAAACAAAGTAGCAGTAGCCAGTTTAAATATCTCGGCCAATTCATTTCCTCTGGTCGAGGTAGATGATACAGGTTCATCAACGTCCATAATAGTCAATTAAAATAATAATAAAAAGAACAGTAAATAAAAATAAAAATTAGAACCTAACTCTAATTTACTTGTATGATTAATGTTTAATTTTGAATCTAGGTATCAGGATCAAGATTATCTGGTTGTATCATATAATAATAATACTAATACATACATAATACATACTTTCTTGCTTTGGCTTAGCCGTTGATCATGATCAGTTGTTGTTGTGAATCTGGCGGCAAATTAAATGTCAATTCCAGATTCAGATTAAGGACCAAAAAGCTCAAGTACCAGTGTAGTTAAAAACACTGCCGTTCTGAAGTCAAGGGTTCTTAAAATTTAAATATTTAATTGAAATTGAGTATAATTATTAAGACACCAAGGAAAATAGTATTTTAAAACAGAATTAAGAAATATGAATATTGGTCTCATTATATTATTTTATGTTTATTATTATATTATATTATATTTTGATTTTTTTTTTAAAGTGAGATGAATATGAAGTGTGATGAATATGAATATTGGTCTCATTATTTTATTTTATATTATTATTATATTATATTTTGATTTTTTTTAAAAAGGGTTTTGTCCGTGATGAGTGATGACATGATGGATATGTTTTTATATATATTTTTTAATTTTATTCTCTGTTCGGTGCTGCTCTCACATAAAATAAGAACGGCAAATATATTAACTACTTTATTTTAACAAAGCAAAGTGGATTATGTTTTGAAACCAATCAAAGAAAAATTAAGAACAAATTAAAATGTTTAAATAAACTTAATTTTATAAAATATGAAAATATTTTTGAAAGATATACTTGGCTAAACTCGGCAATAGTGCACCCCTTCCGTGTAATCGAAGTCGTACAGTTGGCTTCGATATATCAATTCATCCCTTCCATTCGTAAATAATAATATAATGTGTATTGTGTATATAATAATATGTATGGTTTGTTCGTAGGAGAGTTGATATCCCTTTGTCATAAAATACGTTGGAGTGAGAAGGGGTGCACTATTGACTATTTTTACCGATATACTTTTATGTATTAAAATTAAAAGAAATATAAGATACTAAATCTTCATTTAAAAACAATCTTTTAAAAATGTTTCAAATGTCATTTGTGAATGAACCTGGTTTTCTAGGCTGAAAAAGTATTTAACAATTTTTTTGCTCAACTGCTCGCTCAGCGCTCCAGATCAGTTTAATAAAAGTTCACTCTGCATTATTAACTTTAGCATGTCCATGTGACAGTTGTATGTGTGTTAGTTAAGAGTTTTGAGTGAAATAATGAACGGTTTTGTTTAGTTTTAGTTCTAAATTTGAAAATAAATTTCCCACTTTATTATATAAAAGTGTTAAAAATATTATTAATCTACTCCAAGTAAAGCTTAATAAAAGTGCGGAGATTCTTTCGAATTGAAGATAATTTATTTGATTTAAAAGTCTACACTATGTTACCAACGAACGAAGATAAAATGGATAATTCCTCGGAAGTTGACGATCAAATGTCGGAAGATATGAGTGACACTGATTTACCTGGTGGAAGTTCTTTTGGTGTTGCAAAAAAAGTTAAAAATGACAGTAAAAGGTATAAAAAAGGAATTGTATACCTATCCTTTATTCCACCCGGTATGAATGTACAGATAGTAACTCATATGTTATCTAAGTATGGTGAACTTGGACGAGTTATGCTGCAGCCAGCTAAATCAGGTAACGTTTTATCTGCCTTTATAGGGTAAAAACAACAACATTAGAAAGCAATGTAGGTACAAATTTATGACATTTTATTTTTGCTTCGAGGTAGTTTAAATTCTGTACCTTCTCTATATCAAGCTGTTGTAGTACTTTCCTAATACTGTTATGATTATGAGAGTGACAAATATGTATTGAATGCAGAATAACGTTCGCTGGCATAACTCTATAGGCATTCATTTCTTTATGACACTTTTGTGTTGATTATTTATAATTTATTTTTCTTTCAGCTAATAATGCAAAGAAAAGGAAAACTAAACAGCAAATATTCACTGAGGGATGGGTTGAATTTTTGAAAAAGAAGACTGCTAAGCAGGTGGCTGCATCTCTCAACAATAGGCAAATGGGAGGAAAGAAGAAGAGCAAATTTCATGATTATATTTGGAATATTAAATATTTGCCAAGGTAAGGGAGCAGCTTTAGAATTCGATTGTTTAACAATTGGCTAATATTAAGTTAACGCTACGGTCGAGAATCGCTTGGCGGGGCAACTTTGTTTAATTTGTGCACTTAGGAGATTAAAAACAGTACAGTACCTTTGTCAATCATTACATTTGTATGATTTAAACATTTGAGAAATTATATATGCATGATTTGTTCATAGGAGAGTTGATATCCCTTTGTCCAAAAAATACGTTGGAGTGAGGCCCCGCCATCTTTTCTATAAACCGTAGCGTATTCTTAAGATTTACCTAACAATTCACTATCTTATTCTATTCATATCACTATTGTAACAAGGGATGTAATCACTCTTATGTATATAAGTTATAACAATTATTTGTTTTTAAACTTTAAAGGCTAAGGAGCATAATCTCTTCAATATATTATCTAAATTTTGGGTAAATATGTCGTATCTGACCCACTTTATACGGTTAAGGAAGGAAGGAAACAGCTAAAACGGTACGAGGTAATTTTTACTTGTTTGGCAATAATATATTAAGATGTAGCTGATTCACTTAGTATCGATTCTTTTATAAATGCACTGCACAGGTTTTTAGCTTCAAAGGGACCTATTAAGTTTAAGATCCGATTTAGGTACCAACTTTGTTGGGGCATGTGAAGAGTTAAGAAAGTGTGTTAAGGAGGTTGATGAGTATAGAATAACCAAATACCTTTCAGAACAGTTCTGTACGTTTCAGTGGAAGTTCAATGTACCTAGAAGTCACTTGAACAGGGTGATTGAACGGCAGGTAGGAACTGTGAAAAGGGTACTGGAGGTAATTCTACTGCAAAACCCAGGACTTATAACTGAGGATGGGCTTAGAACTTTCTTTAAAGAGTATGAAAGGGTGGTTAATGATAGGCCTCTAGGAGTGACAAATTTATTGGACCCTCAGTCAATCGAACCGTTAACACCAAACCATGCAATCTTGATGAATGCCACACTGATTACTCACTTCTGTATCTTCAGTGACTATTGAACCAGGGTATTTTAAATGATCTACTGCCTCAAAAGTCTATCAATCTCACACTGCCTGTATCTCCTTTTCTTGACACTACCATCACCCTATATGAACAGGGTGAGACTGTTTTCTACTCTCTAAAAATGGAAACTTAACTAGTATTTCTTCAAATATACAGTTATACCTTAATTTACTAAGAAAATAGTTACACATATGTTAGTTTATTACCCTCTATATATATTTTTGTTTCAAAATGAATCTCCTTCTTGGTCTGATGGAAACTTCTTATATAAATAAAAACCTTTAAGTCCTTAATCTTTTATATTTTTGATGATATTTCAGCCCCTTCTTGTGTCATAATCAAGCTTATCATACATTCCTGAATTAAACAACATTTCGCAATACTATTTTCTAAAACAAGTTGTTGCTCAGATGGGTGATAGGTACACATCATTGTCACGTATTATAAAACTATTTTTAAAGCAATTTAATTGAATACTTTTCATATTTACTTTAATAATTTAATTTATTTTCTTCGAGAGAAAATGTGTATTTTTGTGAGTTTATAAAATATAATTCTCTCTGTGGAGTTAGAAAATTATCTGCCAGTAAATTACAGTACATATCAGAAAATGTTAATTAAAAAAATTAGACTTAAAAATAATTTGCTTCTGAGGTACGGAATTATGGAAGAAAGAACAGGATGCCATATTTTCTTCTGTGGATTTAGAATTAAAATAATTATTAATTACTTTTTTTAAATTATGTATGATGTTTAAAAAAGCTTTTATTTTTAAAATTTAGGTTCAAGTGGGTTCATTTAAGCGAAAGAATTGCTTATGAAAGAGCAGTTTACAAGCAGAGAATGCAGACTGAAATCACCCAAGCTAAAAAGGTTGCTAGCCATTTTATTGATAAAGTACAAGCTGCTGAGAAACAAGAACAAATTGTCAACCGAAAGAAGAAAAACAACGAAGAAGAAGAAAAAGAGAGTGGTGAAAAAGACTGGCAACTTTCAATGTTCTTCAAGCAGAGAGAAACTGACCAGGAAAAAATAGCTAAGCAAAATAAAAAGAAAAAGAACGATAGCCGAGAACATTTTTTAAAGAACTTGTTTTCATGACACTCTAACAAAATTAATGTAAATATGTTGTAAAATGAATCCTTTAACTATTTTGATTATGTATAATTAACTAATGTCTAGTAGAAACTATACTGCAAATAGAATTGGTTTTTGACAGGATGGGAAAATCGAATAATTGAGGTGGGAAGCCAACAAAAGTTCATGATTTTGATGTTTTTCGAAGGTAGGGCCAAAATTAGGCAAACAAAAATGTCACTTTATAACCTAGTGGCTTTATTTTTGCTCTCACATAAGTTGGCCAACCTGAGTGTGAAGAAACATTTATTTGTAAGCAGTGTAGATGTCAAGTTAAGTTTTCCTTTTTTAAATTAATAAATTGTTTCAGGTTCTGGAAAGTTAAGACTATGTCTATTGTGGCATTCTTCACTTGAAAATATAGATTTTTATTTCCAAAGTATTTATTGAAGATAAATATTATTGACTTTATAACAATTATTAAATTTGCATTTAATGGTTAACAAACTTTATCCAATCATAGGACACATTTTTATTTTTTCTGCCAATAAATCCACTAGGCGGTTATCCTTAGAGCAACATTCCTCCGCCAGAGACATGTTTGGCCTGACCTTCAAAATCTTGAGCTGTCATGTCCCTCGAAGAGACATGATATTTTCCAACTCTGTCAGAATAAACTCTAATTGTAGGATGAGTATAATGCCAGCAGTTAAGGGTCAATAATTGGTAAGGGAGTTATTCAGCATTGGAAATTTTCATTTCGGTGCTATATTGAGGATTTTGATCATGTAACAAACCACTGATTTAGACCTCTTTAGCTTTATACACTTTGTAATATCTCTAGTTATAAAGTTTAAATGTATAATGATGATTACTGAAATGAACCCAGAGTATTGTAATTATTTTAAAAGCTGTAGTATATCTATAATATACTAAATGAATGGTTTCACTGCCTCGAAGGAACCAATACCAACAGCTGAACCACCCTTTATCTGAACTGTCATTTTAGCTGGAGTTACTACATTTTTCTAATAATACATTTTTTAAACTTGTATGTATATTTTTATCTTTTTACGAAGAATAATAAAAACAAAAATTCACAAAAAAAAGGTTTTGTTTATTACACTAATTATTTACAAAATACAAAAATGATTAAATATAAGTTTAAAGAAAATGGAATATTAATTTAGATATGCAATTTACATGTAAAAACTGTCAATGCTTGCATTCTTCATGAAAAGGTTCTAGACTTCTGAAATCTCGCCAAGTACAGGGAAGACCATTGTACAAGTGATTTCCACATCTCTTACAAGGATCACTAAACAGTGTTATATAGCTGTGCAGCCATGTCTGTAAAATAAAAGTAAAAAATCTTAAGTAAAACTAGTATTATTTAATACAAACAGTATTCCAAAAAGAATGATCTGATTTTAATGTGTTATATTTTTAAAACTAATATCACCCAGCAATTAAAACTGTGTTAGTTGCGATAGGTGTGGTTTAGAGTTACAGAAAATCGCTGTTAGATATCTATACTTGTGTTGACCTTGAATGTATTGTCAGTCTGTTATACAGAAGGCGTTTTACGTGCTCCAGTTTAGCAACACTGCATCAGTTATATTACAGTTCAGCTTGCGTATCCAATTCGCTTTGGTACTGAAGCACCACTACTAATAAACATGCTGGTATAAACAGTTTCAAGTAACCGGATGTTTGTGCAAGGAAAAAAGTCCAGGGCAACCATGCACTTTTGAGGAAACAGTGCAATAAATTTAACCCTCGTTTGAGCAAAGCTCAAATCAAATGGAGGGCACATAAAACATTTTCTTAAACTTTGATATCCAATTTGTTTTTGTAGACCTTTTTTTTAAAAAAATAAATGTAGATGTTTAAAACTGAATCATTCTTTTTTAAACACCTTGTATTTAATTATTAGTAATTAATTATGTTGATATCAACAGAAATAAGTAGAATTTGGGGATATCAAGGATCAGTCGAAAGTAATGTTTAAGAAAAATTATTTCCTTCTCCATGGTAAAATACAAGAATGATCTCCATTCTTGTATATCACCTGAAAAATTACTGGGTAATTGTTTTAATTACTGGGTAATTGTTCTCACAAAAGTTACACACATATTTTACCAGGGGGCTTTTACACCCGAAGTACGCAGGCCACGGTTTATATCGAACCGAGAGTGTCGAACATGGTTTCCCAGCCGAAACCTGGTGGTGCTACTCTTTCGAGCAGCTGCCCATTTATTTAAACAATACTGAGTGAACATTGAGCGGGGGGCCTAGTCCGGGAATTGAACCCAGAGCTCAAGGTCAGTAGACACCATTTTCCTACTGACCACGCCCAATGCTGCTTTACTTGACTGATTAAAAGCCAAGTGCTCTCTACTCCGGGCTACCCAGCCCCCCCCCCCCCCCCATGTCAACTCATACAAAAGCCATCTTTTTTTATTATATATTTTAATACCCAAAATAGTTGTCTTTTTCGTTATTTAGAATTCATCCTTTTTTCCCCTTTTATATTCCTTCCTCAAGAGGTGGTCCTTTAAAACAGCGCCTCCCCTAAGTACAGAATTTAAGGAGCCAACTATTTGCCCTCCGTCTGGCTTAACACAACTCTTACTTCTTTGTTATTGTTTTTGCATTGACATTATTGAAAAGTCTTAAAAAAATAAAAACTAATACAGTAGAATTTCATAATATCGCACCTCTGTACATCAGACTTTGCTTATAACGGACAAAAGAAAAAAAAGTGTACATAATAAACAAGGTTGTTATTATTATCTATATTTCCAAGAAAAACGAGTCATTGGCTGAATTTAACAAATTGCTGTTTGACAGCTCATGAAGTCTTTCTATGAAATTCCACAAATTGCTGCCTTACCGAAGACCCTGCATCATCAACTATCACTTATTAAACCTATGTTTAAGGCTATATTTTATTTCATTATCTATTAACTAGCGTCTAGCCGTAGAAATTCGGCTGCGAGCCGAGAGCCTCTAGCGGCAACTTTTAAAACTAGGGAAGGGAGCCTTGAGCAAAGGTTACAACAGTGGACACGGTCAGGTTATTAAGATCTGTCATTTTCGATGTTTGGGAAACTTGTTTATTGTTATTATTATTATCTTATCTAACTATCGAGACGAGAGCCTCGAGCTCACAATCATAATAAAAATATAATTTTTGTCAGATTAACAGATGGATTTCATCTATTATCAATTAAATAAAAATAATAAGTACCTAATTTAATGTGATTAACGTCATTTAACGCAACCTTTTTTTAGGTATGTAAATTAATATAGAATAGTTATTCTGTTGATACGTGTGTTCTGTGTATTGTTGTTTATTAGTTGCTGTTACTATTTATTTATGTCTATTTGATATCTTATGTCAAACTATGTAAAAGCATTTCATTCTTGTTGTGAACGAGATCACAGATGCAACTTATGAGTTCTCATTAGTGTCATATACCCTACATAATACTAGATACTACATTACGAATTTTTGATAAAAATAAAATGTTTAAAAATAACTACACAAAAGGGTTTGTAGGTTATTTATCAAATTGTGATAGAAAGGAAATTGTGTGTATTTTAAATTAGGGTTTATAAGGTGTTGAAGTTGTTATTGTTTGTAACTATCTGTACATGTAACACCTCCTGCCAACATTTAGCTATGATTATCAGAAAAAAAGTAATTCAACGATTTTTTCTGTGTTAGAGCTACCTTACGTACAATAAGTCCATAGTTCCAACTATTTGTGTCGGGTGTTTTCGAAGATATAGGTGGGTTTATTAGCTTCAGACAAAAATAAAATACAAAAATTATAAACACACCCTAAAAATCAAAACGCAGAGAAACAGATTCGCTTTATGGTGCCTGGCCCTGTTTACAATTTAACTTTAACTTAATGCATTTATTGATAAACTATAATAAAGACTTCTACATCTAATATGACAATTGCAGATTTTTTATAGAATAATAAATAAATAAATATGATTCATTGATATATGAATTCTATTTTTAATTGATTAGTAACATTTTACTTATAATGGCTGTTTTTAGATGATACTTCCCTGTTTAGAAGGAAATATGTTGTTGTCTGATTCGTTTAACACTTGTCGATGCCATTGGGAGATGAGGAAAGAGATGACCAGTTAATGGTTTCAATTTTTAATTGACTCTACAATTTAACAAGTTCCAGGCAGAAAATTAAATCAATGTTAACAAATGGCCTATGTTACAATGAATGTGTAAAACATATACACTGCTATTGCTTATAACCTTTATCCTCATTGGAAAGGCTTCAGAATGTTCATGTGGGTAATATAATAGGAAGAAAACAAATTTACAAGAAAAAGAATAAGAATAATACCTTGTCTCTATTTTCAAAAATGTTAATCTAATTGCAAAAGCATTCGATAGCGATGATGAAATAATCATTTATTGACTGGAGAGGATAGGAATTGACAAGATGAAGTGTGTTAAATTCTGCTTAATTTAATATTTAGAAGTATTTTATTTGAACAATCCTAAATTAAAATAAATATATTATAATGTATTTATCTATAATTAGTTAGATTATGGCTAGTCAGTGATAGAGAGAGGTAATAGTCAGTTTATTCTTAAATACCTCCGGCCTTAAGATTAATTTCCTATCAATACTAGATTTAGTCTGGTATTACACTACTACTACTACTTCAGTCTGTTCTATGTACTTCAGTCTGGATCACTCCTACACTCATTCCACATTCATATATATGCGATAGCTAAACTTACATAATCAACCATTGGAGGCGCTATTCCTACAGGCTGTTGGGGTCTTCAGGTTTTAGTCTAGGTAAGAAGTATACTAGCCGACAACTTCAGCTACTGGTCACTTGTAGACTACACCCTGGCCAACATCTCTACACAATCACCCTCAGGCCTTATAAATTCATTATTTACATACTTCTTACTTTTATTATTTCCTTATCGTTGGTATATACTTTGAAATCAGCTTTTGGCAAAGCATTAGATGGTAATGTGGAGTGCAGGTTGTTGCTCCACTAATACTTTGCTGAGAGTGAGTGGTTTCAAAGTTACTTAGAAAACTGAGGTAAAACTTAATAATACAATAAGTTAAGGATTCTTTCTAAGTACTGGTTTTGAGTAGTTAGAAGTCAACTCTCTTTTAAATTTGAAGAAAAATAAAAAATAATTTGCTTGACAGTAGAACACCAGGCAAGTAATAAGCCAATTTCATTTAAAATAAATACATCTTTAATGACATTAAATAAATATATAAATAATATATTTAAAAAAAAAAATCACAGAAGCTATTTTCTATATTTCTTAAAAAAAAGAAAACATCTGTTGTTACAAATGATACATAGGTAAGTATCTATTTAATTTGAGAATAAAAAAGAGTTTTTTTGTTCTTCGTATAGTTTTTTCTTGTTATTTACATTTTATCTAATTCTACAACTAAATTAATTTTAACATAATATTATACAAACAAAATATCTATTCGGCAGTTATCATTATAATAACTTAATGTATTACCCTTTTTTTATTTAAATGTACATATTATCATTATTGTCCTATAAATAAATAAAATTCTCAATAGAGTCTACTAACAATATATATATTAGAAGCAATAATAGTCCATAAGGTACCGTGCATAAAAGTAACTAACTAAAATCAACTTGATTTTTGATCTACAAACAGAAATCTAAGGGAACATTTAAAAAATATTCACAAGTGTAGAGAAGGTAGGCTCTATAAGGTAACACAGAGGTATCAAAGGAATTTGCTACATTAAACACCCATTTAAAATTACATGATATAGAAATTAAATAACAACAATTGCATTTTCCTGATGAGCATTCTTTTGCTTGGAAAATGTTAACCGAAAAAATTACCAGTGCCCAATTTTACAAACCCCTTTGATTTATAAAAAAAACCAAAAATTGTTATCGCTATAATTTGTATTGTTCCAGAACAGGATTTTACAATTCAACAGGTAATAGGCTCAGAAATTTGAAAACTCGGGGTAGTAGAAAAATCAATAGCTGGGACTTGCCCAGCTTCAATGGTAGTAAATAAAAATAGTGATGGCTCACTTGATGTGTGTTTCATTGTAACTCATTAGGTCACGAGCATGATTTGGGACATTTACAGCTTTTCGAAGAGTGTCGGAATGAAGTAGCATGCAAACTGGCTGAAAGAGTACCAATTAATTTTGTATTAGAGAAGGTAAGAAGGACTGCTTTTCAGTTGAAACCATATATCGGGACACGTTTATTACTAAGAAAGATATTTATAATATGCAAAAAGCTTATAATCTTAATTCTGATGGGAGTCGCCATTCGAATGATGTGCTAAGTGTTGATGCATTTGTGGAGCAAGATAAAGTGTCAGAAAATTGTGTTTTGCTTTATAAAAGACAGGGAGAAAAATCTCAAGAGTTGTCTTTTCTGAATAAAGAAGATTTTATAATAGGCATTATGAATACTGCATAATATGATTTATTAAAATTGTATGGCAAAGATGTAATCTGTATGGATTCCACTCATGGGCTAAAATACGACTTTTTATTAACGACTATCCTTAGTAGAATTTTAGATGATATAAAATCAAGGTTTTCCATGTGCATTTTCATTTTCCAGTAGAACGAACACGCAAACCATAACAGCATTTGTAAGAAGAGTTGGCAAACAAGTTGGAAAAATAATAAAGTGTTCGTGAGTGATATTAGTCCATCTCATTACAATTCATGGCGAGAAGTTATTGTCCATCTAAAAAGTATGATGGGGTAGTGTCAAACAAATTCACTAATAAAAGTTTCTCAAAAACGCACAAAAACTAATAAACTCCAAATTTAAACAGCACTACAAAAATACTGTGTCTCTGTCTCCTTTTAAGGGTACGATGGTGAAAAATTGTCAAACAAATCACAAAAACGTCACTACATAAAAAACGGCGGACACATACAGAAACGAATGTAAAGCACGAAGCAAAAGTTTAAGTTTATTTTGATTCGATTTGAATTGACAGCCAGGTGGGAATTCCCGAAAGAAACACCCTCCTAGTTTTAAAAGTTGCCGCTAGAGGCTCTCGGCTCGCAGCCAACAGCCAACTACCTTTTTTTAGTTTTAGATATTGCCACTTGAGTGCTCTCGGCTCGCAGCCGAATTTCTATGTCTAGACGCTAGTTTATCTATTATAATAAAACACTTTATATAGCTAACTACTATAGTTTCATTGAGGTACACTCTTTTTCAGTATTATTTGAAATAATTATTTGTTATGTAACAGACTCATTAGAGTATAATGGACAACCCAGAGCTTCTATAAGTCCGTTGTAGAGAGGTTATATTGTAATGTAATGACTCTAGAACAATCAGGATATCTGAGATTTTGTTGTTGACTTATCCTAGCTCTCTTTAAATTATAAAATATATTATAATTATTTAAGCAATCATTGACTACAAGCTGTAATTCTTCATTACCTCTAAAAAAAATTTCTTCCCATTAACTCTTCTTGCTTAAAAAAGACTATTAAGCACAGGATAAAAGCACCAAATTTTCTCTTTCTGAGTATTGCTTATTGGTATAGGAGATGATAATGCAGTGAATAGATTGGGACGTCCCATATTATTAGGGATTACACCCATGAATGTATTATCTATTCCCGTGATAAATTATTTTACTTCCTGAATTCACCTCAAAAAATGAATCCTTCAGAAAAAAAACTTAACTCAATAAACACATAATTACCATGAAAGATCTAACAGCAAATTCAGGAAGCATAGGAGAAGAGAAATGAAGCATGGCTGCATGAGCATTTTCAGTCACTTTCCTGAAAACTTTATGTCTTGATTCAGTCCAAAGATCCATTTGCTCTCCATGTCCTTTAACAACGATCCATTCAATCATAAGCCCTTTGAATGCAATAACACATTGCAGAATTCGACCAAGAGTAACCTAAACAAAAAGATGAGGTTCAATGCCATTCTCCTCTTTTAGCGGCAATTACACTTTCACTCTGAGCAACAAATTATATTAAATATTTAATTAAGCATTACATGAGACACAGCATTTGTAGCAAAAGGCCTAGAAACTGAGATATTCATATCTGGATATTGCCTATCAATATTAGATATGAGAACATCCACAGTCCTAAAACAGAAAAAAATAGATTAAAATTGTATTAACTGTTTGAACAAAGTAAAAACTACAAAAATCAAAGTAAAAACAAATTACCCTAAAATCTCACAGATAATACGCACAAGTTTTACGTTTACCCCTAACTTCTAAAATAGAGGTGCTTGTTACATGCAAGAGAAAACAATTACCTACTAATTTTTCCAATTTGACTTTTTGCCATTAGAGGTAGATAATTGAAAAATAACCATAATATGACTACTTGCTAGGCATGTTTACATGTAAGAAAATATGAATGCAAATGTTTCTTTTAACAAATAAACATCTCTTCGCACCACATTTCCCCATATTTTCTCTTATTATTTTAATCTCAAGTAGCCAATGCAATTAAATAATTATTGTGTGTTTATTTTAACAATTTTATTTATGTCAAATTATAAAATATTTATAATTTCAACTCATTTTATTGTATTAACAGACTTAAAAAGGTTACTATTTTTCTTCAGAAAGTCACTAAAAACTTTGATTTTAACATTTTAAAATGATAAAACTGTGGTACCGAGAACTATCCTCAAACAGCCCGTCCACCTTCTAAAAATGATTTATTGTAATCAAATGAATTGCTATTTCATCTTAAATATACGAATATGAGGAGAGTGCGCTTAATTTTTTTTATTTTGAATATTTGGTTGGTAAAGATCTAAATTGTTTACTGTTACCAGTATTCATCTATCAGGTCTGTGTTTCAGATAATGATTGTTATCATTAATTCGTTGTTATATTTCTATCTGCATTGTTTAAATAGTGCTTCTGTTACCAAGAGTAAAATGAGTGCAAGACGGTGTTATAGCTACGCTGATAAACTAATAAATGCCTACTTAATCTTAATAAAATTTTATGTTTTTCCTCTTAAAAATACCTAAAAACTATAAAGCATAAGATTATCCCCAAATTTTGGAAAATTTTCCTGAAATTTTAGACCTAAATTCACATGTGAGATTATACGGTACGTAAATAAAAACTTACTGTGTGGGAACATTATGAGTACTAGTTTGAGTTGTTCTTCTTCTTTTCGCACTACTAGAATTAGTGTGAGACCTCCTTAAAGAGTTTTGAGTAAATATTTGAAGAGCTTGATTACAATATTCATGGATCTAAAAATAAAAAAATAAATAAAATAAACTGTAAGGTCAAAATTTATTTTTAGTTATAAAAGCATTTCAGAACAGAATCAATACACGCTACTCTGATTAGGGAGCATTGACTATCTCTTGGGAAATTTGCATAGCTGGTTGGTTATCATACTCCTTCTGATATATGTTTTGGGTGAATTTTTAATTTTCCTGAAATTTTAGACCTAAATTCACATGTGAGATTTTACGGTACATAAATAAAAATTTACTGAGGAGGAACATTATGAGCACTACACATTGATGATCGAGTAGATATGTAAACCAACCCTATAATGCCTTAAATATCCTTAGTTGGTTTGAATGTAAAAATAGAAATAAAAAAACATAGTTGGTTTGAATGTAAAAATAGAAACAAAAAAACAAACATTTAATAGGCTAAAATATTAACATAGTCTGATAGAAACATTTTCTCCCAATCTAATTTTAAAAAAATCATTATTATTTTATGAATTATTATCTTATGAAGAATAAATAAGAAAAAAAAATGTGATAAAATTATAATTTTACCTTATCAGTCCATTTATAGCTAAGAACAAGGTGGTTGTATAAAGCCTGACGCTCCGTTGAACATTCTTGACTAAGATAGCTTGTGTTACCCAGACTTAGTGCACCAGATGGCTGAGAAAGACTGTTCACTGATTGTTCAACCTCTCTAAAATGTGAAAAGAAGTAAGAATATTATTGCAGAGCAGGGTTTAAAACATTTTCATATTCATTTAAAAAGTTATTTCCCCTTAAGAAAAAATTAATTTAGGGACGGGATCAAAATCAGTTTATGAAAAATAAATTTAAAAAAAAAACATAAATTACTGTTCTAAAAATGTAGAGTAATTTTTTTATGTACAGTAAGTCAGGCAACACTGACACTTGATTCCTCTATAGAAACCATTTGAATGTTAATTTTTAATGAAAATAGACATGTCATGGTGGAGAGAAATGTATTATGTTTTATCTTCAAAGAATTATACCAGTGAATAATTATGTAAGTATTCATCAAATTAATTTAAATAAGTGAACTTAGAAATATAATATGTTTAAAAAAGTATGCTTGGATATTTAAAATTATGTTTCTCTAGATTTGGCAAACTTTTGAGGTTATTTTTTTTCATCTTAAATATTAAAACTTAATAAGTCATTAGTAAATCTTATTATTATGAGGAATACTTTTAAGTAAGGAAAAAGGCAAAACTTATACTAATGCAGAAGACTGGCACCAGTCATATAAATAAATATAAAAATCAAATTACTGAATCATTATCGATATGCTTAAGTAAAATTTATTGCTAGTCACATAACCTTTGCCAACAGCTAATACTCTTATTCCAATGAGAATCTTTTTAACCCTTAAATACTAATGGTAATTGGATGGCTGGTATTACTAAACCTTCGTCAATTCGACTAACATATGCAGAAAATACATTTTTTGGGTTGAAACTACACTTTTATAAAGAGAAAACTATTAAGATCTCATTATTAAATCTTTTAGTGGGATATACAAACATTTAATGACAAATAACTTAGTGGGAACATCAGAAGAATCTGAAATTGAGTGAACATTAATGCACCAGGCCAAAAGCCCTAGGCCCTTTGCTAAGTGCTCCCGGCCCCAGATTATCGGCCATTGGTCTCTGGCCCATGGTCAATTACCCTAGGCCCATTGCCCCTTACCCCAGGCCCATATTCCCAGGCTATAGGCTCATTCGACGACCAATTAATTCCCTACGTTTATTACTAAACTAGGGTTGGGACATCAATGTATCGGACTTAAAAACATCGATGTCCAACATCGACTTAGATCTTTCGATGTATCGAAAACATCGATGTCCCAACCCTTTACTAAACGTTAGTCGAATCGATTAAGTAGCTTTGACAGGAATTCACCAGAAAACGAGTGTATGCTCAAAAGGACTACTACCGCTTCACTAGCAGGTGTGTTACTAACCAGTGAAAGCACTGCAGAAGGATGGGGTTCCTATCACCATCACAAACGGGCGTAAAAGGTTAAGGTTTAAACTGTGCTCGTCGATTCGACTACCATTAGCATTCCAGGGTTAAATGGGTTCTTGAAATAAGATTCCTGATGGTAACAAACTGGTTCTTATATACTATTTAGAAATAATAATTTCTTGTATTCTTAACATTAGTATTGTAACTAAAATAAAAATAGGTTAAACAATATAAAAAAGCTCTACTTCCTTCAAAACCATTTCATTCTTTGGAATTGGCAGTTTAAATCTGCTGATATCATATCAGAAATGAGGTTATAATTTTAAAATCCACCAATCAACCCCTATACATTTTTTAAGTGCTAATTAGCAGCGGGAGCCTATATAAAGGTGTGTTTAGAAAGACCAGGTAGACCGGTGGTTTGTTGTAACTATTAGTGTCATTCAATTATTCTTGTTTCCAAAATGTGGTTGACAAAAAAGGATATAAACAAACTGGTGTGAGTGCAAAGCTATTATGAGTAAATACTTATGTTTACAAACTTTATTATTTTCATCATTCTTAAATAGTAAAAAAAGTAAAAAATCACAAAACGGTGGATGAACAAGGTCAGCATTAGTAAAAAATTAAAAAGCACAGTGAAACTATGTTTTAAACTTTTAAAATTAAGTGCCACAGGTAATATTATGGTTACTAACGAATTAATTTATGATCTGGGCTTGATCACTAAAATAACGAGGTTTATGAATGGGGTCGGTTGTTTAGGTTAAAATTTTTGAATGCACTGGTCTTGATACTTCTCGGTTGACCTGTAACTGATTCTGAACGCACCTTTCTTAGAAATTGTGGCTGTAGGTTTTTAACTATACAAAATGTTCAACTTGGGATCTAACACAAAAGGAAGTTATTTTTTTCACTATTTACTAGAGAAGATATAATAATAATTTTAACATTAATAATGATAACAAAAGAAATATAACCAGTGTTGCAGATCATATTTATAAAATTCTGACATTCCTCCTCGATTCAACCTCTTTGTTAAAAAAAAAAAAAAAAAAAAAAAAAAAAAAAAAAAAAAAAAAAATACTGTGTCAAAGAGTACATATCACTCAGACGGACAACACAAAAAAATAACATAATTCCATCAGGACTAAAAATTTGAACAAACAAACCTTAAACATAGAGAACCTCAGTGAAGATAGAGAAACTAAGTAACCTTTTCAATAATGAATATTTGATTTGAATTAAGGAGCCCATCTTACAAAAACTTTCTTTGCCTAAGGTCTTTTTAAAATCCACGAATTATATTTTTGGTATTGCTTTTACCAACGTTTTAGAAGCTGTTGCTTTATATCAACATGTTTTCTACGTTCAGAGTTTTCATAGCTGCTCGGCATAGATATAGCACTTAAATTATCCACGTGGAGAGTGGGTGTGAACTCTTTCTCACTGAAATCTCTTAGGATGCCATTAACATTCATAAGGTCTTGTGCCAAATATGCACTCTGGGCACTCTTTTAGTTTGGTACCCCCTACTTCATTGCAAATTTGAGAAGACCTGGGTGGGTAAATGAGTGGGAAATAGTACTGACTTGCCTAGTTGGACAGTTAGTACTATGCCCCAGGTCATCTTAAATTTCCAATGAAATGGGTTAGTAAATAATAATATATAATGAGTGGATTTTACATACTTTTACAAAACATTGTTTCTGATCATCTTTTCTAACCCTGAAATGGGAAAGAAAAGACTGACCTACTTTGTCTAAATAACTACAGCGATAATCGGATATTTAGTCTAATGTACATTGGGACAAAGGAATATCACAATCTTATATACAAAAGTGTGATATTCCTTTGTCCCAATGTACATTAGACTAAACATTCATTTTTCTTAAGAGTTATTTAGTCAAAGTTGGGCAGTTACGATATATTTACCGGAAGATATGAGTGAGCGATACTAGGTTATTTTTATTCATTTTAATATGTTCAAATTTTAAGAAATAAAATACCTCAAACAAACTTTCACAAAAATGGCAATTCAAATTTTAAGTACCTTACCTTGCATCCATTGGAAACACTCCCTCTCATCTAATTGTCCATTAAACAGAATTACACTTCGGAAATTTAGACCTCTCTATTCCTCTAAAACTCAACATTATAATTTCGCTTTGGACAAATCTAATATTTTTTCTGTCAACGAAATAAAATTTAATTGACAATGCCTATTTTGACATATAACAGGTCATTCAATTAAAAAAAAAAAAAAATCCCCAACAAATGATACATAATACTCCCTTTGTCTATGATATTAGAGAGGTGTTTCTCACTTTTCCATTTTAATTCCTGCCCTAAATTAATTTAATTAAATAATCCTACTAGATTATTCATTTTTCTTAGTGGGGTACCAAACTAAAAGAGGCGACCCTATACGCCTCTTTTATTTTGGTACCCCCCCCCCCCCTACTAGATTATTCCTTTTTCTTAGGGGGGTATCAAACTAAAAGAGGCGTATAGGGGCGCCTCTTTTAGTTTGGTACCCCCCTATCTTTTTCTTCTCTTTCTTTCCCCTTTCTCAACCCCACACAAAAGCCCCACTGCTTTTGAACATTCCCCTATTAAGATTGTTAATTTTTTAATTATATAAAATACCATTTCATCATGTATTTAAATAAAAATAAACGGGGGGTACCAAACTAAAGTGCTGCCATATGGCGCCTATTTTAGTTTGGTACCCCCCTGTTGGGGGGTACCAAACTAAAAGAGTACCGCACTCTGTTTGTCTGTCAGTAACATTTACACCAATGAGGATAACTTGAGTAAAAGTTGACCGTTTAGTTAAAATTTTGTATACATGTTCCTTTTCAATGCTCAGGTTACATTCATTGGACAGCGTTATCTCTCCAAGCATTCATGTGCAGCGCTCAAGTAAACGTGAGCTTGGAATTTTAAGATAAGAAAAATAAAAGAAACCTTCAACTTTTTAACTTGATTTTTCTCACGCTGTTCACACACTAAACCTCATTTCATACAGACTGTAATGGAGTTCTAATTAACCGAGGTCTCTGTTTTAACTCAGCCATTTGGCATTCCGCCTATCTGTCTGTAAATTTGTTTGTTTGTGTGTGTGTGTGTGTTTGATAAAAAAAAAACACATAGTTTGATTTTCTTCAAATTTGGCACGGATGCTTGTTGAAGACATTATAACTAAGTATTTTTTTATTTTATTTTTTTGGACACAAGGTCTACTGTTCACAGACCTTCTTGATACTGGAGAGTTTAAACTTATTAAGAGGCCTCCTTGTTTGAAAACCTCTTAGTAAAGTGCCTTGTCTTCTGTTGTTCTAAAAACCCACCTAGATCCTAGAGCTGATTTCTTGTAAGGTAACTTAGCTTGGTTCCAGTTACCAGTTTAATTGATGATTCTAACTTTTTTGAATATCTACCTTCTAAACTTTAAGTTAGGATGCATCTTTAAAGGTTTAACGATCTTCTTTAGAATCACTAGTACAAGAGAAGATGTAATAATAATTAATAGTACTACTGCAACACAAAGCATATAAACTTAAATAGTGTTTTACATTATTTTTTTTAACCTCCTGATAACCCTAGAGAATAATCCTATTCCATTAGAATATAGAACTGAGAGTGGCTAATCTACAGACTACAGTTTACGCATTATGAGTTGTGACTTTTGACAGTGTGGGAAAATCCGAAAAATTGGGGTGGGGAGCCAATGAGGGGTCAGGATTTTAAATTCTAGAAACTCAGGCCAACTAGGCAAACAAAAATGTCACTGGCTTCAGCCCTCCGACAAGCCTAGTTCCTTTATTTTTTTCTTCATTTATGTTGGCCAATCTGACTGTCAAAAGTCACAACTCGTAACACTTGTACTGTAAGGAACATTGGTTTTATAATTTTAACAATTGAGAGATTATGTCCCTTTCTCAAAACGGAACATTCCCTCCCCAAAACAAACCTTACTCAGCAAAATTACCCAGCAGAGAAAGTTCGATGCCTCAGGGCTGAAACGTCGATTGAAAAACCATTGATTTACTTACCATAAAGCTTTGAAGGTGAGGCCATAAAAACAGCTAGCAGAACTCACTGCTTGGGCAGATAGTATTCTTAAGAGGCTGAGGTCTCTACCTACCTTGAAATAAACTAAAGAAAAGTAGGACCGGTAATGAAAGGGGAGAGTGATGATAAGAACTTGGCCTAAATCTTTTAACGGATAGTTTAAATTAACCTCCTAAGGAACTCCCCACTGTAACTAAAATTTTAAGTAAAAGTATAACCATACCTCAGATGCAAATGCACACCAGCTAAGAGTTCTTCGAGTTCAGAAAGGAATTTGGCATCCCTACCCTGTTCGACGTCTCCATGATCTGCTCGAACGCCGTTAGCTAAGCAGCTAAACACTTGTCCCACACTACACCGCAAAACTTTAATTGCACTGAGTGCATTGTATAAAGAATCCATAACTATTATATTCGGATAGTCCAAATTAAAAGTAACAACGCAAATTTAATGCGCGATTAAAAATGTCGTAAACAAACATTAGCTCAATGGTTGGATGAAAGGTTATGAAAACCTGCATCTGAAACCTCGAAAAGGTAACAAAACAATTGCTTTCATTTCCAGTGCTGTCAAACATTTTAAATTATCCCAAGCTCAAGCTATATAGATCCAAAGATCCCATATTTGTATCACAAGAAATCTTACTTTGTTAAAACGAAGTCGATTTTTATGCCTTAACAATCTTTAAATTACCTATTAATAAAAATACAATATTTTATTAGCTACTTCTTCATAAAAACTCAGAAATAAGTTGTGTTTTGTGTTTGTACTGATTGCGTAGTTGACAAGCGGCTACACACAGATGACTTTTAGATGTTTAAGTTGAGGTTGTCGTAGTTGTAGCTGTAGCTGTTGGGGGTCAAATCAAGTATTTTGTGTTTGTGAAATATTTCGAGTTTAAAGATAAATAGTTTTAAGTAGATCCGAACCTGAGTTTTCACGATTTTCTATGTTGGTTCATCAAGATTTGTTTTTTAGTCTTCCTTCTTCGTTGTTTACTTATTCTCACACTGTTTTTCAATTCGTTATGACTGATTTCATCTGTAATTGAACACGGAAAACCGTATGAATGTCAGAGAGTGACTCAGATATCGATGAATGTACGGCCCTAATGGACGAAGTCGAATGTGGGCGAAACGACACGAACCTCATAAGGAAGGAGGTACATGAAACCAACAACATGCCTCATCCAAACACAGGAGAGCCCATCAGATGTGATGACCCTAGAAATCAACCTCGAGTCAACGGATCAAGGAGCAACGATCCTGATCACGATGAAGAACTCAAGCACGGAGCTGCTCATGTCATCGAATTATTCGTTCCAGTGTCTCTCTGCATGCTTGTTGTGGTATTGACTCTAAACAAAATCAAGTTTTTTAGCTCTACAAATATGTATTCTATTTACACTCCGTTTCACGAAGACTCCCCTGATCCTGGGATAAAGATGTGGAACGCTCTAGCTAATGCGGGTATCCTACTTAGTGTTATAGTGGTAATGACAATTGTTCTCATAGTACTTTATAAATATCGGTGTTACAAAATTATACATGGTTGGCTCATGCTATCTTCGCTTATTTTACTATCATTGTTTTCTGGTGTGTATTTAACCGAAATATTAAAAGCTTACAACCTCGCATTCGATTATATTACAATGGCTATAATACTGTGGAATTTCGGTGTAGTTGGTATGATTTGTATTCACTGGAGAGGCCCTCTCAGGCTGCAGCAGGCTTATCTTATTTTTATAGCCGCTCTTATGGCTCTTCTTTTTATTAAATATCTACCCGAGTGGACAACTTGGGTGGTTTTAGGAGTCATTTCCATATGGGATTTGGTAGCTGTGTTGACCCCTAATGGTCCTCTTAGAATCCTTGTAGAAACTGCTCAAGAAAGGAATGAACAAATATTCCCGGCATTGATTTATTCTTCAACTGTTGTTTATGGTGGTACTCACACTGGTGGCAATACTTCTTCAGCCAGCTCTACTTCAGTATCTACTACTACAACTGCTACAGCTGACGGAGATAGGATTAGGAAAGTGAAGAAAAAGAAGAGTGGAGTTACATCCCCCTCTTTAACAAGTACTGCTGATGATGAAACCAACGGGTTCACCCAGGAGTGGGAAGACAGTCGTGAGGAAAGAGAAGAAGAGAGAAGAATTGCTGTAGCTTCACATTCAGCCAATCAGGAGAAGCAATCTCTCTCGGCCAACCAAGTTATTTTAACTCCTCCTACCCAAGAGGATCAAGAGGAAGAAAGGGGTGTCAAACTTGGTCTTGGTGATTTCATATTCTATGGAGTCCTGGTTGGCAAAGCTTCTCTATCAGGTGACTGGACTACAACCTTGGCTTGTTTTATTGCCATATTAATAGGTCTTTGTCTGACCCTTCTTCTCCTAGCTATTTTCAAGAAAGCCTTGCCTGCTCTACCAATATCAATAACTTTTGGTCTTATATTTTATTTTGCAACCAGAGAAATAGGTCAACCATTCTCGGATACTCTCTCTATAAAACAAGTTTTTGTCTAATCTCTCATTGTATATATTCAACATTTGTATAAATTATTCCACTTGCTATTTTGTTTAGAATCTTTTTTTGTCTCATTAACTTAAATGAACTCAAAAAAGTATTACATTGTTTTAATTTGTCTGTGTTATTTTAATATTTTATTTGTAATAATTATTATATATTTTTTAATGGTAATTTTATTCCTATTTAACCTGCATTTAATTCTTAGTTTAATTTTTATTAAATTTCTCTCATGAATATAGAACAATTTGTTCCAAGGTGTTTTCAAAGAAGTGTAATACGGACATTGGTATTATTGGATAAGTCTCAATGAGACAGTCACTTCTTAAATTTGTCTGCATTCTAGAAATCTTATTAGGATATCTTCAAAATATTTCAAGTCTTTTATTTGCTTTCATACTGTTTATAAAATATTAAAACAAATGAAATTATGATTAGTTATTTTCTTTTATATATATATATATATATATATATATATATATATATATATATATATATATATATATATATATATATATATATATATCGATATTTAATAAATACTTTTACTATACTTTGTATATGATTATTTATATTTTTTAAAAATGATTTTAGTTAATCTGATATTGTCAGTGAATAATTAACCGTTTAGAATCTGAAGATACAAAATATGCTATTTGATATGTCTGATAGGTCAACTCCTCCCCCTTGTATTTAATACTCCTGTTGAAAGTATTTCAACCAAACCTTGACGTACTTATATCAGAATGATTCCACACTCTATCAAAAATAGTCTGCTAATTAGTGTGGCACATAGCTTCCTCGTGTCTTATTTCATAGACATTAATGATTTTATGCTTTTACAACTTTTTAGTTGGGAAAACATTGAGACGCAGGACAGGGCAGCATAGTTTTTTTCAACTTCAGAAATATACAATTTCGCGTGAAGTGAGACGTCAAATCCACTAGCGTTGGGTAGGCCATGTGTGGTTTAGTACTGCCATGCCCTGCTCTGTGTCTTAATTCATGGGGTTTCGTCTATATCTGCGGTTAAAAAAACTGCTGCCCTGCCCTCTTATTTATCACCCAATATTTTAAATTATTTTTATTGTTTACATGAATTAAAGTATCAATTTATCAAAATTTATAGAGCGTTGACGGTTGAAATTAATCTGGGACTGTCTCCAGGTTACTTTCAACAAACCATAAAAATTAGATGAGTACTTTTGAAGATATAGGTATAAAAAATGTATGTGTGTGCGCATGTGGAAAATTAACCAACAATGCTAATTTTGACCTACCATAAAAATTTCAGTAAAATCGGATGAGAAGTTTTTAAGATATGTTGGTTAGTAAAAATTGTATGATAGACAGACAAGGAACCAAAAATGTTTCCTCATGTCTGAAACGGATTTCTGTCTTGGCATTTTTGAAATTGGAAACATAACAATATTTCAGTCTTCAGAACGATCACACGCTTCGCGACCTCGCTCGCCTTGGAAGCTACACTAAATATTGACAAAAATGTATAGTTAATTAACTAGGAGTACTTAATTGAATCAGTACATTGCATATTGATGTGTTGTTAAATCTAAGTAGTATTTATTGTTTATACTATTCTGTTTACAAGGCTATGTTGTACTGGTTAAAGTTACTTATAAGTGACCGTTGCTTTTAACATTTATTTGGTACTTACTGTTTCAAAGCAGCTAATAATTTTCTGCTAATTAAAACATATCTATGTTGTGACTCCATCTGTTGGTGGTTTTGGCCCTTTATTTACTTTAGCCTCAATTTTTTTCTGTTTAATGGTTGGCTATATCTGTAAATAATAAAATCGTTTTAATTTCTGTGCTTATTTATCTTCATTTGAAGGGGAGAATTTCTGCTCTACTTGAAAATTGACAAAGCAGTTTCGCAAGTTTGCCAGAGGGGGGAAGAATTATGGTCTACTCATTCATAAATGATAAATACTATACTTCAGTTGAGCATTGATATATCAAACGCTGCTGAATGTTTGTGTGTTTAGGTTTAGTGTTTGTGAGAAGTTTTGGACAAAAAAAGCATGGCTCATATAACTTTGTGTCACAAGTAAAAAAAAACTATCTCCATTTTTTAAATGTTTACCCCCTTCGTCATATTATATGGCTTATTTTTCAATTTTATTATTTTCATTAAATATATTTTATTCATATAATTTTACAGTTTTATTTGCCCTTCAAATAGTTAATTATTATTATGCATTCTCTCTTCTCTTTTCGTAAATTCATATTGCCAATTTGGTACAAGAGCCTTCAACTCTGTTTGAATTGAATTGAAAGTGGTGAATTTTTGAACTATGTATTGATAAAGGAAGGGAATAACAATAAAGAAACCTTCTTCAGAAACGTAAACATTTTAGCATTATAATTTTTGCTTTTGTGAAATATTTACTGACATATTGTACTCGTTTTTTCTGGCAAACGTTTGTTGGATTAATATAATAATTATAGATTGTTAGTGATAGTTGATGAACCAAATTAATTTTATCAAGTTAGCGTTATTCCGTAACAATTAATTTTGTTAGAACAATTAAGTACAGTTTTTAGTGATTAAATTATTAATTAAACTTTAACCATGGAAGATAATACATCGGTAAAAGAACTTGATTTGGAAATAGATAATATTTCAAATTCATTAATATCTTTGAACGAGGGCCTTCAGAGTGAATTTGAAGATTATATTTTGAAGAAGTCAAGTTTATTTGAAAATAAGAATATCGGAAAAGAATCGCAGGAGTTAATTAGCTCTTTTAATACCTCTGATCAGCCAACTAACAATCAGACGCAAAAATATATTTGTAATTTAAATAATGAAATGAAAGCTGTGTGTGAAAAATTAGAAACAACAGTAGAGAGCTTCTATTTTATTCAGAGGATGATCATGTTGGATGAAGGTTTGAAAAGGGTAATCAACACATCAGACGAGGATTGTTTGATAGCTGCCGAACACTTGGTCAATGTGAAAAGTCTCCTTGATGAATCTACTAAATGTGGAAGGTCTTTAGATTTTTACAAGCGGAAAACAGAGGAGTACTATAAACTCTTTACCGATCTTTCTCTTAAATCACTTGAAAAATGGAACAATTTAATCAGTTTCAAATCGGTTGAGAACGACAACAAGACGAAAACGGTTTCTCTAACTGTCTCAACATCTGATCGTGAATTGTTAAAGTCTGTTTATCAAACACTTGAGCTTTTAAGAGTCCCCTATAAAGAATCATTTTGTGAAAATTTACTGAAAGATTTCATTAAACCTGTTGCTCTGCACAATTGTAAATTGAATAATGAAAATAATGGATGTTCTAAACTTACCATAGATTATTCATTAAAGTCTGTCAAAATGAATTTTACAGATGTTGTGAAGGAATATGCCAAGATATTTGAATTCATCAACAGTTCTCTTGATTTTAGTTGTGACGTGCAAAATAGCTTCATTGGTTCTATCGGTTCAGTTACAGCTAATGAATTTGTGCAATTATTTGTAGCCGAACATCTTTCTCATAAAATCCCTTTAAAAAGGATTCAGTTAGATGAATATAAGCAAGCTATTGAAGAAACCCAAATACTTCTCTCTGCTTTAACTGCTAAAGGATTCATGAATGACAGTAATAATTTAGTTAAGGAATATTTTTGTGATGCTGAAATTGTATTTGAAAGCAAAGTCGGTTCACGTTACAAAGAAACTGGTATTTATTTTATGAAACAAGATCTTCATGATGTTGTGACAATTGAAGGTGTTTCCTTAGAACATTCAATGCCTGAGTTACGTCAAACAATTCCTTTGGAGGAATTTGAGAAGGATTATTGGAACAGTATATTAACTTTATTGAATAATGACTATAGAAAGCGTTCATTTCTTCAGTGTCAGATCAGTAAGTCTATTAATGAACTGTTAGATCTAATCCATGACTGTCTCAGTGAAGCATCTCAAACCAACTCTAACCTGACTATTAGCTTGCACAATACTGCTCATGAAATTGTTTACGAATATTTAAAATCACCTGAAATTCATAGAAAATTGTTGGATATTATTCCCCAGCAGTCAGCTCTGGTTTTCACTAATACATTGTACCTCATTATGAAATTAGTGCACTTTGACAAAGAATTTAATACTGATAATTTATTTGGCGAGTTAATTGGACAACTTCAGAATATGGCTTTCCGAGAACTTAACAAGCAGGTAAGAAGTCAGGAAGATATTATGCTTTCATCCCTACAAAAGTCTGGACTATTAGATTTAAGCGAACTAGAAGTATTTCCTAAAACTGCAGAGAAAGCTGTTAGGCAATGTTTGAGGCAAGTTGTGTTGCTTCATTCTGTCTGGGCAGTTGTTTTACCACAGGATATTTATTGTATAGTGATTGGTCGGCTTATAAATAGATTTATTGAGGAAATCATTAATTTTATTTTACATGCAAGCGATATACGTGAAGACATTGCGAACAGTCTTGTTGAACTCTTCTCCCTGATAACTGACAAAGCACCTCAAGCATTTCCAGAAAGTCGTGAAGTGCATAGATATGTTAAATGTTGGTTGAAACTTCGAGAAGTCAGTTTGGTTTTGGCTGGAAGTTTGGCTGACATCAGTGAGAGATGGGCTGGAGGGAGTGGTCCTCTTGCACATGAACTTGAAGCAGCACAGGTTAAATCTCTTATTGTGGCCTTGTTCCAATCATCGGACATTAGGCAGCGTACATTGACATCAATAAGATAATTATTATTTTATCATTTAGACAAGACTAATAATTTGTATAGAAATTCTTAAGTTCAGGGATTTATAATTTAAAAAATTAAATATGTATAATATACACACTTTCCCTGACTTAATTGGGGATATTTATATAATTTTATTATAAAAAAAATACATAAAATAGATATAGCAGCTAAACCTACCTAACTGCATAGCTTAATCTGAAAACCATTACAATCTTAAAGTTGTGCTAAATGATCTGGCACGTAGCTTTATTAAACATTAAGAAAAAATAATAGCCAATACCAAATAAAGGAAAATAAAAATTAAATAAATAAAACACTTCTATAAAAGTGCAATAAAAAATTATTTTCTTATGACATTCTGACTACTTTGATTAATTTTTTTTTATTCTTGTAGCAGTTTGATATCATTATATCGTTTGCTAGTTTATACTTTTATCAACTTTGTATTTAAAAGGATACATTATTTTCCTTAAATATTTGTTGAAAAAATTGAAATTGATATACCTTATTCTTATTACATACTTTGAAATCAAGCTGCCCTAAAATTTAAGCCACTCTTAGGTTTTAAAATTGGAAAGAAATTTGGTAACTGTTAAAATACATGCCTCAAATCTATCTCACCCTAATTTTATGCATTAGAATTTTAATATAAAGTGCGGCATAAAGTCCTAGTAATACGGTATTTATATAATATTTATTCTGATGTTTAGAAAGAAATGTTAAAGGTGCTGCACATTTAATTTAGAATCAAATTCTGTAATTTATATTTGTAATCATTATGTTTATTTACTGTACATATTTATTGTTGAGTTTACTAAATCGTTAATTTGTATTTTATCATGTGTTGTTTATTATATAGTTCATATTACTTTATTTATTTTATCTTTCATTCCCCTCCTCTTTTGTTATTTTTGCGGAAACGTTGAGCAAAAACCACTTTAAGAATCTTGGTAACATCAATTTTGATTATTTTAAACTATTATTTTTCTGTACTAAAAATTGACCTATGTTTAATAGATAAAGAGTTAAATAAATTATTTTCTCTTAGTTTCGTTATTCAGCCATCATATACCATAGATATGCATATTTTTTTCCTTTTTTAAGGATAAAGGTTTATACTGAAATTTATTAATTCTCAGGGGATGGGCTTGTTCTCGGAATAATCTTCGAAACATGTGAAACTTGATTCAGGGAGACGAAATTATATGCTAGGTGTTGAGCAGAGTTTGACACAGTTTAAGTTTTGTTTGTTCTTTAAGGAAAATTTCCTTCATTTATTTTTAAAATTTTATTTGTTGTAAATCAGAGAATTATAATTTGATGGAAATTTATTCCTCATTTATTTGTAGAGTATATCTGTAATTTTCTTGATATTTTATTTAAAAAAAATATTATGGCTACTGTACATTGTATAAAATAAAAATAGAACTTCCCAGCCCCTTGGTCAAGTCTGTGCATTGTAATCAGACGGCTTACAGAGCTATAAATACCAGATAAGCTGGGTTTCAATTCCTACCAAAGTGAGGCTACATTTAAATTTTAAGCTATTGATCACATCAATAGATGTGTTGCTTAGACCTTTCCATCTTTAACTTATTTTTTAAGTATGTATAGTAAGTAGATCCTAAAGGGTAGAAGGAGGAAGAAGAAGACGACTAAAACTACTTGATGTTCACTGACGGCAACGTTTTGGCTTAACCAGCCATTTTCAAGCCTAAACATAATAATTTAATATCATTAAATTAAAATTATTTTATTAAATTAAATTATTATGTTTAGGCTCGAAAATGGCTGGTAAAGCTGAAACGTTGCCGTCAGTAGACATGAAGTAGTTTTAGTTTTCTTCTTCCTTCTACCCTTTAGGATCTACTTACTATACATAATAGTTACTCAGGCTACTAGCATCACTACTAATTTTTTAAGTTATTAATTTTTTTTTTTTTTTTTCTACCCAGAATTTATGAAACTTTCTCATTATGAATTAACGCAAAGAGCAAATCCAATCAAAACCACTTCTATTCTCTAAACAGACTGATAGACTCATAAAAATGCAGTAGTGTTCTAAGGGAACTTTTGGCACTCCAAAAGTCTGCCATCTAAGATGAGCTATACTGGGCAGGAGCACATTAGTTGAGTAGGAGTTTTATCTTTATGACTGTCCGAGCAGATGAATGGAATTTGATTTTATAATAAATAGATAATAAATCAAATGAAAAGGCTTATCATAAATAATAACCAAAACTTTTATGGCACCTGAATTGCATGAGTATGGTTAGAAATATTTATAAATCATTTATGTACAAATTATTATTTATAATTAATTTATTTGTTATACATTTATAAATAACTATATACAATTTAATTTTGATTATTTATTGTTAATAGTTATATTATGTAGATTAATAAAAATTGTTATTTTGAAATAGTTAATTGTTGTATTATATTATAGTAAATGCATTTTTTTTTTATATCACACATTGTTTTTTTATATTTTAAATATTGTTTGTTATATTATTACTTATTACTTATACATTAATTAAGTAGAAGCAAGAAAAAATTCTAAAATAAGCATGTGTAAATAGGAAAATGTATTGATAAATTATTGCATAATAAAGGATTCAAATATAAAATTGAAAACAAAATATATACCTATACATTTATAAATAAATACTATTAATATGGATTAGACTTTAGTTTTAAGTTAATTCAAATAAATATATAATGAATACAACTCCATACCCCATCAGGATGTCATGGCCAAAGGCCGATTTGATGAAAGTGTTTATTCATTTGTTAGTAAATTTGTTATTATATTGTTATTATATCCGTTAAAATAATAATTATTAAGATATATGTACTAACTAATGTTCTTTTTATAAATCTTTATAATAAATGGCAATTGATTGAGCTCTCTGAATGCCAGTGTAAGTTGAGACTACTTCTAGGAAAAAGATTATTTTTATTTGGATTTTAAATAGTGAAATAATTAGAATAAAACTATTTAAAAGCAGTCAGAGTATTAGGAGATTTGCTACTCTTGTCTTTAATGGGTTAATGTATGTTAATATTGAGGAAATTCCGCAAAATGGTTCTACCCGAGACAAGAGGAAAAGAGCCGCTGAGTGCCAGGAGGGTGTGGTTGGATCCGCTGGGGATCCAACCACTAGGAGCCTTAGTACAACATGGAACCTCAGTGGATCCAAACGTGTTGAAAGGGTTAAGGACCACTGTTAGGCCCCAACAGTAATATTTAATGTTTAACATTTAGGTGTAAAACCACTGTTTATCAAAGATTTTGGCTTTCTTCTAACCAGTGCCGGAACTAGCCGTGTGCCTGGCGTCAGCCGCACACGGGGTAAGGGGGGGCCTCACTTCTGCCCGGCCAGTAATAAAAAAATAAATAAATAAAAAATAAAGAATAATTTTACTAAAAAGTTAAAGTTAGTTTATATTTTATTTATTATAATTATTATTATGTGGTAGTTATATTCTTTTCCACATAACAATAATAATAATTAGTATTATTATTTGAGATAATTGATGTTTAATGCTTATTAGATAATATTATTAATATAATTAATTATAATAACATTATTATAATATTATAAATTTTAATTTTAACATGACCTACTTTTTATACAATTGGGTATTTTAGACTATTAATGTTTTGTATTATTCTGGTCGAAATGTAACTTTCTTTAATGTTAGTTATTAAATTTAAAAAAATACATATGCCTATAAAGAGTGTCCTACCTAACACGATCCACTCAATATCTCGGGAATCTACTGCAGGAAGAAAGACGCGGTTTGCTCTATGTTAACTTCAAATGCAAAGCACTTTGAGCGCTAAAATGCTCTACAGCAGTACTTAAAATATGAAAAAGTAAATAGGAAGCAGGATGACATATTTTTAAGGCTAGAGTTAGATTCTATGGCTTAAAATAAGAACTTTTTGCTCATGCCACTTTTCCTCCTTCAGCATTGAAGTTTCAAAATATGAGTTTTCAACTCAATTTTTACGGCTAAAATATTAGATCAAATAGAAGAAAACATTTAAAAAATAAAAAGCACTTGATTTGAGCCAAAAAATCGAAATCTATCTATCTGTCTTTAAAGTATTAATTACAGGAGACTTTTCTTTTCATTTTCTTGCTGTACTGAGTACTTTTTTAACGAAATAAGTTGCATATAAGGAACACTTTTAAGAGATGTAGATTTAATGTCTCAAAATAAGGAATATTTAATATTGAAATTTTTTCCTAGACCCATTATTTTAGTTGTACCCTAGAAAAATTCTGAATTTAAAGAAATTTTAGGATGTTGTTAGTGGGTGTTGTAGTAGTACTACACCAATTTTTCGAACAAAAAAACCCTGTGTAGGAGGTCAAAAACCACAAACATTTTGCACTTGTTTCAGTTTTTCCAAATATTCAAAAAACGATTGATTTTAGCGGAAAACTTTGTGATATTAATTTGTAGATGATTAAATTTCCTTCAAATTCCACTGGTCAAATTTATATTTTGACTTTGACCCTATAAGTAACGAGATACAGGGCTTCAAAATGTGCAAAATTTCTCAAAATTGTTAAAAACTTCTTGTTTTCGCTATATTTTTCCCATTTTGGAACATATTTAATGGAATTATGTTGTCTACTTCCATTTGCATAGTTCACCCCCCCCCCCCCCCAATAACCACCACTGCCTCCTATTGTCCTACTATGTTCATAATATACAGTGTACATGTAAGGTTTGGAAGAGCATAAAATAACTCATTTCGTCTTTCCTTTACTTTTATCCTGAGTGACCTTTGTAAGATATAATATTAGGTTAAAAAAAACTTTTTAACCCTGATTTGGTCATGTAGTTTATTGTAACGATTCTTATTGCCTAATAATCTAATATAGTAGATTTTTATTATAAAACATGAAGCATTAGGACAAAATAGTCCTTTATGTTTATTTATCTTCTAAAACTATGTAAGCCTAATTTAAGTCATAGACTTAATTTAGGGGGTAATTTAAAAAAAAAAATCCGAATTTAACGAAACTTTGGGATGTTGTTAGTGGGTGGCCAGAAGTGTTACTCCAATTTTTCGAACTAAGAAGACCCTGAGCTAACTTGAGGGAGAGGTCAAAAACCCACAACATTTTTGCACTTTTCTCGAAATATTTTAAAAACGGCTCATTTGTAGAGAATTAAATTTCCTTCATTTTGCACTGGTCAAACATATTTTTTGACCCCAGAGGTACCGAGATACAGGGCTTCGATAAAATGCCAAATTTATCAAAATTGTGAAAAACAGCTAAAAATACTTGCTTTTCACTCCCGACCGTTGGAAATCAAACTTCGGGACGTCCTAACTTTTATAGATTAACTAACAAAATGTTAATACATTTAATGAGAAATGTTGCACTTTTTTGAAGCCTGGTATCTCGTTACTTATGAGGTCAAAATTTTGTGGTTTTTGCCCCCCCCCCCCCCCAAGTTAGCACAGAGTTTTTTCTTCGAAAAATGTCTAAGGTACAAAGTACATGGCTACTGGACTAAGGGGGGGGGGGGGGTCCTCAAAAAAAATCTTGCACACGGGCCTCAGCAGGTCTAGTTCCGTCTCTGCTTCTAACATCTTAAGCCATGGGCTTTTCACCATTCCACTGCACTAATCCTGCCTACCGCCACTTTTCTACTTTACCTCTGTTATCATAAACAACTATATTGAGGTGTAAATATTATTTTAACGTATCTTTCTTCCTTTTATTTATAAGGCACCATTGTAAAATACATAGAAATAGGCTATCTTTAAACCACTAAACCTACATTACACTTCTGTATTACACAACGTAAGTAAAACTTTCATTATAAGAAAGTGATTTTTTTATTAGTTACTTTGCTGTGGCTCATAGGCTCATAGTATATATAAAGGGAGCCGAATACAATTATACAATTACGCAATGCATATAATTGTAGGTATAGAAAAAATTCTAAAAATCTTTCAACAAGTGTGTCATTGCGATGCCTGTTTTTCTAGGTATCTCCTAAATTGCAAATCCTATTTTGGCAGATCAACATCTTCTCCTGAAGACTCGTCAAATGTCGCTTTTATATCGAGAATAAGCTTTTGAAGTTCAGGTTCTGGTCCTTCCAATGAGTTCTGGGATTGCATAATTTGCAAAATTGGAAATAATTTGTTCCATTCCTAAAGAACGAGTGGTTATTTCCTGGGTAAAATATTCATATGTCCAAGCTGTCTAGCGGCCCTTCTTAACTCTTAAGTCAAAGTTAGGTTGCATTTTAACCTGCTAGACGTTTTCTAACTCTTACTTTCAATCTTTTTTTTCTTTTGTATATTCAATTCTGTTGATTTAGCGTTCTTAAAAGCAATAAATCATGTCTGCTCTCATTCAAAAATATTTTGTAACTCTCCATTTTAATCACAGATTTTTCAAAGCTGGCTCTACTTGTTTTTAGGCAATTCTGTGTGTGATTAATTTCTTCTAAATCATGACTCCAAAAAAAGTTGCAGATATCAATCGAAAAATTTTCTTCAGACTCGTTTGGATCACATAGAATCTCAAGGGTTTCAACAATTTCGAAAAATTTGAAAATACTGGCTAATAGCATCATTTTGGGCACTCCATCTTGTATCTGAGAGCCGCTCAACTGAAATCCCAACATCAACAGTCCTAAATTGGCTTAGGGTAAAAACAAAGCTTTATGATTAATTTCTTAAGCTTTATGATGATTGATTTTTTTTTTCTTTTATTCTCACCTGAACTCCGGAATGAACAACAGCCATTTTCGGAGCTTTGTCATAACATAACCTTCACTTCTGCACAAACTCATGTCCGAACCATCTTTCTCGAGGACCTTGACGATCTCTTCTGTAATGCCCACAGCCTATTTTTCTGTCAACTGGCAAGGAACGACTCTCTATCTTCTCTCTTACCATTAGTTTAATATAAATTATTTTTTCTATTTATGATATGAATAGTTATTTAAAACTCTTGAAAATGGCTCTGTAGATTTTATTAATGTTGCAAGCGTCAGTTTTGTGGTTAGCCGTGTTGTTAATATTTTTAAATATATGAAAGGCTTCGATAATTCTCTTTTTGTAACATTATTTTTATTCAAAAGAAAAATGATGTCCTGTGTTAAAGGCAATAAAGCTAAAGCAGTTTTTTAATTTTTGTTTTTCACATCATTAGTATGTTGATATTGTCAATTATTAACATCATCCATATTTTGAGCGGTTTCACCAACATAAGAATTTTCACAATTATTACAATAATTTTTTTTAAAATTAATCCTGATCTGTTATCTTTCCTGATATCATCTTTCATATTGTAAAAATGTGTGATTTTATCCATGGGCGCTATATTTATACGTTCACATTCATTTGATTACACTGTTTTATGAATTTCTTCAGATTCCATTAATATAAGAGAGACTTTTGAAATAATTAATATTTTTATTCGGTTCTAATATAATACCGGTTTGTATTCTCTCGGCTTTGTTTAATTATTTGTACCATAATGAGTTTATTCATTTATATGAATATAAATTGTCTGTTAAAGTAATAAAAATTTTGGATCGCTATGAAAATATGTTGGGCGTCCTGCTCTAGAAAATGACCAACATGAATCTATTTCAATATTCCATGCGATTTATATTAGTTTGGTTTTGGTTTATTTTCCAGGGGCCACATCAGGATCTGGAATATAGTAAGACGCTGGAGAACTTGGTGAAACGTTAGTTGAAGAAATACAAAGTGTACTGTCTTGTAATAATGTAATAAACGACAACGATTACTCCTGTCAGGTAAAATGAATTTTTATCAAACTATTATAATTTATAAGAACATTTTATAAAAATGGTTCTTACTAATTAATGGGGGGGGGGGGGGGGGGGAGTTATATAGGGATTGAGATAAAGTATGACTATGTACTATGTATGTAGAAATGGAATGTTTTACCTCGAAGTCGAAGTATTAAAATGTATACAAAAAAGTGAAATGTTTTGAAGCTGAAGCTAGTGAAAATCCGTTTCATGTATGTAAGTAGGATGTAATGTAAGGGATGTTTAAGAATGTACTGTCTACGAGACCTTTATACTGCCCACAGAACTAGTTTTATATTTTAATAAAATAAACCAATTATAAATCACGACACCGTATTGAACAAAATAAAAATGCTCGTTCTTTTATTCCGCAAAATATAGGTATATAATAGAAAGAGTTAAAATATAGGATACATTTTTTAAATAAACAATTTTCAAATTTTACGTCAGATATAAAAAGAAATAATCCACAATCCACCCTTCAGTTATTTTAGAGGGGAAGTGAACAGAACGATCCATAATCCAGAAAACAAAGCCTTTTCTACTTCCCTCCGTGATTTTCTCAGTAAGAAGGCTTATGCAGGCATATTAAGATACAACTCTGTCGTAATGGATATAATGAAATATACAAGAATATAGGGAGTATATTGCTGGGGTAAGTGAAATCCTTCTAAAGCTGCTCTTGCACCTGAGACCTTCATTCACTAAAAAGCTCACCGTACTTTCCTCCTACCGTCTACGATCCAAGGCAATTTGTTTTTTTTCTTATTCTAGGGTAAGAAGTCTTTTATTTTTAAGATAAATATTTCTCTGCTAAAGCTAATGCTAGTTTAAAATAAGGGTATCATTTATATTCTTACTTAGTTAAACAAGTATTAAATGATGTATTATGAAAGATAAAGCCAAAATAAAAATGGGAAATAAATCTTATTCATAGGCATTTCATGATTCTATAACAAAACGAGAAAAATAACTAGTACTGTTTATGTTTGTAACCTAATTCGCAAACTATAAATTTAAATATTTCAATAGTTTACCGGGTGTGGTTATTGATATTGAATCAACTGAATCAATGAGAATTGAATTTGAATCGGTCGGTGTGAATTGGGTATTTTAATAGGGACTGCTACGCCGATTCTTGGTGAGTCGGATTCTTATTGACTCGGATTGGTTAAGATTAGTTTAGTTGGCTGTTGATTATACGGTTGTTTCTGAACATAACCTATGCATTAAAAAATTCAATCGTGCCTAAGCGTTTATTCTGCAGGATGGGCCATTTTTAACCTAGCATGATTAAATGATCGATTGCAGCCTTTATTTTAAAATCTGTCAGTTGTCTATCGTCTGACGTCTATGCAAACGCGTGGAGCCTAAACTAATGGGTCGTTTTTTGACGAAATTAATATGTTCGGCATAAATGTTCAGAAAAATCAAACCCTGAGGCAAAATCAAATTTTAGGGCGCTACCCTCAAAAAACTCTGAAAACACATGGAAAGATTATAAAATGTAGTCCATTTAATAAATAAAAATCTAATGATATAAGCCGATTGCCCGGGAAAATCTAGTTTCTTAGATATTGGTGAAAACAAATTTGATTTTGTTGAAAATCGAAAACAAAAAGTTTCTGGGATCTGGGACCGAGATCATATGAGAAAGTTAGTCAGTGTTGTCTCGCACCGATTTTTGGTGAAGTTTTGAAGAGAATCGGATTATTAGAAGCGAATTATGAGGATATTTTAATCCACATTATAATTATCTATTAATACAATTAAATTATGTCTATTCCTTTATCTACCCTGTAAAACACTCCGTTGTGAATCACTAACTAGTATCCATCTAGTATTTTAATAAAGTCAAGATCTACTATTTATATTTCATTTTCCGTTAATTTGCTTTTTTAAAAATCAATTTTCATGAAGTATTATGGTTTGATGAAGTGTAAGAGGTTGGGTTTATATTATCGGTAGAAATGGATGTGATGTATAAATGACGTAGGGTGATGTTGGTTGAAGTGGGAGGGAGGTGAGAGAAGAGGAAGCAGAATGTCAGTACTGATAAGGGCTACTCGAAGGGAAAGGGCACACCTCCTACCACAACAGATACCAAATACTAATTTCCTATGGATACCTCACCCTCCACTCTGTTCCTAGCTAGGGAAACCGTCGATTCCTATCAGCAGTTGAATGATATTCAGCCGGTTTAGGAGGGTATAGCCGTCGTCAAGCCAAGCTTCTTTACAGGGTTATTTTTCGGCTAAGGAAATTCCCTTGATATCGGGACTCTGTAAGGGCCTGAAAATGGTTCCACCTTCAGCCTATCAGCCCTTGAATCTATAAGAAATGATCTTGACAATTCTCTCCGCAGTATTGTCATGTGAAATAACATGCTTGGCAAAAACTCTTCCAATTTGAAACTCAACATGCGTGTACTTCTAAAATGTCATTCCTAAGTTCTAGATTCTTTATATATCCTGCTTATTTTCTTTATAATTTTTATTTTTATAATGAGGCTGTTTAGAATAATAAATTAGACTTGGAAACAAATTAAAATAGTCTTCATATTAGTGGGACAGACAGCTTCCTCGTGTCCTATTATTGGATGAATTTTCAAATGAGATTTAGACCAATTTCTATTCCCAGTGGGGTCATGCATATTTTTAAGCATTATTAAATTTGCGCTGACGGTTCAAATTAATATTGGACCATCTGCGGTTTCTTTTGACAGACCATTCAAAATTTAAGAGTAATTTTAGGATATAGTTGTTAATAAAAACAAGTTTGTGACCAATCGTTTATTGCTTCAAAATCAGACGAGTAGTTTTTAAAATGTGTTGGTTTCTCAAAAATGATGATAGTCAGAATGACGGACAGACGCGAGACCACAAATCGGAGACATAACATAATTTTTTCTTCAGAATGATCACAATGCTTCCGCTACCTTCGGTAAGTTTAGAAGTAATAATAATGAGTGCGTGTGTGTATTTGCTAACCATAATATACTGCTGAGTGCTTTATTGCAACTCACTGTAAATATGTAAGGTGGTGAATGTTTCTTGGCTTCAAGTTTTTCTTTAAAAATATTTAACCCGATAAATTATTTATAACAGACCACTGTTTAAGGAAAAACGATCTGCTCCAAATCCAAGAATTAATAATTTTTCTGCTCATTTAAAACCTTCATAATGATCTTTTTAACGATGATGAATTAGAATTGCCAAGCAATTCTTTCCTCAACATTTTTTTCTAGGTAGGATAAAAAATTACAAAAAGGTAATTTCCTCTCTTATAGGAATTGGAGAATAAATCAAATAAAATAACCTAGATAAATGATAATATCCATGAAAGTTTTAAAGAACGGTGATGTTTTTATTATGTGCTTATTTCTAATGATAATTTCTCCAATTATAATTGCTTACGGATTCAGTCGCCATGGAAACAAAAATAATACATTTATATAACGCACGGAAAATATCTATATATAAATAGAAAATAGAGTTAATCCGGTCAATACGTGTGGCTAGTAGGTATTTATTGTACTTATCAATCCCATTATAAACCAGCAACTTAAATTTATAATTTTTAGCCTAAAAATATAAATTTAATTTTAGACTAGAAATTATAGGATTAGAGGGAATTTTTATTGGGAATTGAGTTTTTAGTATCATAACATAATGTTATCTATCAACAATATTATATAACTACATAAAATAGTCTGCCAATTGGTGTGGCACATAGCTTCCTCGTGTGTTATTATTGGGTGAATAGTCACATGAGATTTATTTTTGATTCCCAGTGGGATCACATTTATTTTAAGCATTTTTAAATTTGTACAGACATCCAAAATTAATATAAGACCATCTGCAGACTACAGTTGACCACAACTGACCAAATGTCTTCAAAATTGGATGAGTACTTTTGAAGATATAGTTGTTAATAAAACTAAGTTGTTGTTTCGATTTCCAGTGGGGTAACACTTATTTTTATTCAATATTAAATGTGCGCAGAAAGTTACATTAATATGGGATAAACAATGGGCAAATTTCGGACGAGTTGTTTTTAATATATGGGGCTCTCAAAAATGTTGATGGACAGACATAGAACATATTCCATAATATCTGAAACCAATGTCATTCTTTCTTTGCATTTTTGAATTAGGAAACTAGAAAAATAGTCTGCCAATAAGTGTGGCACATAGCCTCCTCACGTCCTATTGCTTTCTTTAATGATGTAATGCTTTTGCAATCCATTATATTATATCTAATTACTTTGTTTCCTTCTTTTTCTTTACATGAATAAAAGTACCAATTTAGCAAAATTTAATGAGCGTAGACGGTTGAAGTTTTTATTGGACCATCTTTGGGGTACATTCGAAAAAAAAAAAAATCTTAAATATCAGATGAGTACTTTTAACGATATAAGGAGTTATAAAAAACCATTGTGAGCACAAGGAAGAGAAACCAATGGGAAGACTGTTGTAAACAAAATTATTTTTTCGCTTCCCTTTGGAGTTAAACTTATTTCTATTCAACATTAAATGTGTGTAGAAAGTTGAAATTAATATAGGGCTGACAAAGGACTAATTTACTATCATCGAAATTTAATTAAAGTCGGACGAGTAGATTTTAAGATGTGTTGGTTCGACAAACCGACAGGCAGACACGAGACCAAAAATGCTCCCTGGTGTCTGAAACAGATTTCTGACAGAATATTTTAATTCGGATTCATTAAAATATTTTGTTTTTCAGAACAATCGTAATACTTCTATTACCCTAGGTATATTATAAGCTCGGGAGCATAATGAGACAGTAGAAATTATTTTAAAATAATAAAAACTTAAGTGAAATGTTAAAATGAAAAATCTGGTAATTTTTTGGATTTGAGTGGAGGCTGAGCCCGACGGAAATAAGCCATAAATACAAATCACCCACGGTTTGAAACTAAGAAAATTAATTAATTCCCTTCCTCTTTTCCCTCCGCAGTTTTGCCCAGTAAGGTATTAAATAGTAATTCAAAAAACGGGCTTGAGGTTGTAAAGACGTCAGACGCAGGTTCTGCCCCGGGGCCCTTCCAGACGATCCAAGCAGACATTTTACAATTTTACATCCCGCCCCCTCTAAGGCCCCCCTCCAATACAACATAATTTAACTTCAGACGATAATTAAAAAGAGTTCTGCTTTACAATTCTCTCAGCATTGTTTCCCGTCCACTAGTTTCTCTTAAACCCTTTTTTTCTTGCTTCATCTTATACAGCTTAATCTTGTTAAATCGCCCAAAAAGAAAAAAGCTCTTGGACCTTTGTAACAACTTAGTATGAAATTTTATTGTGTTGTTAAAACAACGTTTTGTGTAATATTCTTTCTTAGTACATAAAATAGTTTATTATTTTGTTTGATATTTGACCAATACAAATTGTTTACCATTGTTACCATGTTTAACAATTTACTTTTTTCCCAATTAAATGTTTACCATTGTACTTGTGTATTACATTGTGATGTTAAATAAAATACATACTTATAAAACAATTCAATAAGAAACTGTAAACACGAAAACAGAAACAAGCTGATATTAGATGAAAAGTGTAACACATTTCCATAAGGCTTAATTAGGCTAGGTAAAATGTAGAATATTTAGCTAGTGCAAGTTGCACCGAAGATTAAGATGGTGATAAATAAAGGAAAAGGAATGGTAAACGGTATGTGGAAAAATGATTAAAACGCTATTATCAAGAAATTACAATTGTCTAGGTCAATTTTTAATAAGTTAGTTCCTATAAATATATATCAGAAGTATAATGAAAGTACTATTCTTTCTTATTATCCTTTAGCTCGACGACGACGAACATTTGTCATCGGATCCTATTTGTAGTATTTAGAGTATTTGTTGTTATAAGTATTTTAAATGTTACTTAGTTACCTACAAACATGCACTTTTTAATATTTAGCTCGGGCTATTGTAGAATATTCAGTTAGAGATATGAGTACTACATTTGGTTACTAGGATGACAAGGACAAAGATGAAAACTACGAGTATTTAGTCTGTCATCTGTGCAGACTATAAACCCTTGGTTTATATGGGCTGATTTTGATCAAAATTTGAAATCCATGTTCAGAAAATTATACCCCGAGGGTAAATCAAGAATATTTTAGCTAATTATTTGGGGCGCTACCCCTCTCCCCCCTTCCAAAAAATTCGGAAATTTTTCAGATTTTTTGAATAGAAAATTCTAAATTTTAGTCCATTTAATTACGAATCTTACCATGTACATATAAGTAGTTTTCATGGGAAAAAATCAGTTACTGAGAATATAGTTTTAGACACAGAGATGTCGGGTTCGAGGTAGGAGTTATTTTTGTAGTGTTTTGATAAAATATTCAATAATAATTAAATTTGAACGAATATGAAAATTTGAAACATCAATGTTATTTTTAAATAAATTAGTCGGTTGTTACAAGTTTTAACCTGTAGTTGGGATTAAATGATTAAAGAAGAAACATTTAATTACAAAAAATAACATTTTTGGGTTACCTCGGTTACGGCCGCATAAAATTTCTAAAATGTGACTTTTTTATATTTTCCCTGAAATATCATTAGCCCACAGAGATGTATATTTATGTATTTTTTCTCATTTTTAGGACCTGTCCTTATGTAGTGGGGGCGGGGGAATTTTTGTTTAGGTTTCGGTTTGGTAATGTCGCGTATAAAATGGCCGCCATTTTGGCAACGCGTAACGATGAGATAATGTTGTTACGCGATGCCTATAAAATAGTTGTGATCTACTCTTCAATGTCTTTAAAATGATACCCCGCACTCAAAAATAACAAAAAAAAAAAAAATATTGCGATCAGTTCACAATTGCTCGCTGATCGAAGAAATTTCAAGTTGTAAAGTTCGCAACATATTTTCTGTTTTTGGGCTAAAAAGTTTAACTTGTATACCAAATTTCAAATCTCTAGCTATAATAGGTCGGGAGATATGATCCAAGATGCGACGGACGGACGGACCAACCAAAAACATGAGGGTTTCTAGGATGACCTCGAAACTCTAAAAAGAGGTAAAGGGTTTACAAAATATATGACAGTTATGTATGAAATAATTAGTCTCCTTACTAGTTCACATCTTCCTCTCAAGTTTTTAAAAAAATAATAGTTTGATTAATACAATACATCTGTACATCTGTTCGGCTAAGATACCGTGGTTTACTAGCTGAATATACCGAGCTTATTATGAAGCAGTAGGTGCTGTGTTGAAGGGGTGGCTCTAAAATAATGATATGCAAAGTGAATTTTGTCTGTACTGGCACTGGCTTAGATGGGTGGAACGGTAGAAGGGTAAGGTTGCTTGCGGATGCGGTTAACTTCGTCAGCTGGGCTAATATAATCGGACCAAATTGTTATGACGAAGCCGTTAGAGAAGGAAGTAAAGGAAAGACCAACGTAATACAATAATGTCATCGTCTGACAAGTACAATGGTGTCTTTGAAAGGGACCAGTGACCTCCTATTATCTAAATATGGCTCTCAAGATAACGCAACATTTTGCTAAACTGTTAATTTTGCAAATAATTTATCGAAGGTACCTAAAAGTGGCATTGCTCTCAAAGGTGAGACGAAACAAAAGAGATTAGACGTTCCTTATGGATACTGATTTAAAATAGTTAAATCAATTCTTATATTTTAGTTGGTAAGAAACCTACCTATACCTTACCTGAACTTCTCGCCGACATCGTCACATTTCCTTGATTGAAACAATTTTATTGATAATTTTAGTAACGGTATTATTAAACCTATCATTATTATTAAACCTATTATTGGGCATTTTATTAAAAGTATTAAGGCTCTACCGCCCTTTGAGGTTAGGAAAAACAGTAAAATTAAAATTATACTGGTTCTAAGCAAGATATCATAAATCTAATCACAGGCTTCATTCCTAATTTTAATTCTGCACAATTTGAGCCCTATTTCAACTTCCTATGATAAATAGTACAGGCGCCATTTCAATACAACGATAAAATTCGTTGTATTAAAATGTCGTCTGAACTATTTATAGTAGGAAGTTGAAATAGGGCTCAAATTGTGCAGAATTAAAATTAGGAATGAAGCCTGTGATTAGATTTTTGATATCTTGCTTAGAACCAGTATAATTTTAATTTTACTGTTTTTCCTAACCTCAAAGGGCGGTAGAGCCTTAAAGGATAATATTAAATCTATTATTAGCTAGATTGAACAGTATATTACTATATATTATATATGCATTAATTCTTACCCATTGTTCTGCAATGTAATAATGTATCCTTTTGTAATCTTCAGTAAATGCCACCCTCATTTAACTATGTGAATATAACCAAATTATCCCAATACCCTTAAATTTAGCTACCTCACCCCATATGCGCCGGCTAAATTGGCAAAATCTCTCATAACAACCAAATGAACCATAATATATATATGCACATGTATACATGAGAATGTTGCTTGAATGTTCAATTTGATAAAAGAGTCAATTTACCTAAAAGTATAAATTCAAAATTCTTCATAGGTTTAATTCTGGTCAAACAGTTGTTCTTTAAAAAACATAGCAAGAGAAGGGAAAATGAAAATGATGGGAAACTTGGGAGTAAATGAACCCGAAAACAACGGCCTTATTTTTATTTTGTTAATTAAAATATTTTTCAATTTTGATTGGAAGCTTATAGTAAACCGAAAACCGTCTATATAAAAAATATATAGAGTTAATAAAAGAGAGTAAAAAGAATTGATCAGGATACATGGAGGAAAAGAGAGAACATAAAGCTTATTTTTTAAAGGAAAAGGTAAAAAAAGAAATCTAAGCTTTATAAGGTGAATGTGTTCTGTTGTAATTCTGGTTTAATCCATGAGAACGAGTGCAGATCACGTCTTAGGCAAGCTTCACAATTCTGTTTACTTTATTCTCCCTCTCCCTAAACCTTAAAACATGATAGATTGGACAAAAATTCTATTACCTTTCCATAATTTTTGGCCTACCACTCTAGGTTAGATCAAGAGCTTTTGAAATACAAGGCTTACTGCAATTTCCCCTTTAGGTAAAGATAATCGGGTATAATCCATATAACTTGGATAATATACTAGCAAGATTAAAGTAAGTTATTTTAATGGATTTTATTTTCTCATACGCAGTATTGTAAATATTAAGAAACTATTGTGATAACGCTAAAATTCGATTTTGAGATTTTGATGGATTTACACGTTTTTAAGCCACACAAGAAAGGATTTTGTAAAAAAAATGTCGGTCTAGAGTCTATGCAGACGCGTGGAACCCAAAAACACAGGAAAAACGTGAAAAGAAATTATTTCTCCTTGGAGAAATAATTGGAAAATGTTGCCCATTTAAATACGAATCTAACCATACAAGTCGTTTTACCGGGAAACATACCGAGATATTAATGAAAATAAATCCAATTTTGCTGAAAATCGAAAAGAAGAAGTGAACAACCATCAATTGAACACTCAATAAGATTTTTTTTAAATAAATCAGTTAAATGAGATATTATGGGATTTTTTTTTTTTTTTGTTTGATTTTTATTATGCGATTCAAATGCAGTGTCAATATCTATATGTGATATATGATTTTCGATTTATCAGACCATTTTTTTTAATGAGATAGGTTTATAAACTACCATAATCTCTAATATAAGCGGCAAAGCCCTGATTGACTGACTGACTGACATAGAATTAACGTACAGCAAAATCTGCTTAACTGAGAGACTTGAAATTTTGAGGATATACTCTGTTCATATCATAGACACGATTTTGCGAAATTTTGATTTTGGTACACAGGGTTACGGGGTACAAATGTCAATGTATACGAATACCCTTCATGATGTATATCTTTGAAAAGCTCTTTAAGAATACACTAATTGTTGTTATGTACATTTTTGTCATATTTTCATGAGTAAAATGGGGGGAAAAAAAGGAAAAATCTCTAATATATAAACGGAAAAGTCCTGGTTTAAATTTTGTTACACAGGGCTGCGGTGAACAAAAATTTGGAAAGCTCTTAAAGAATTAAAGAATGCAGTAATTGTTGTTATGTACACGTTTGTTCTATTTTAGTTTAGGATAGAGGAAACTGACTTTGTCCAGTTTCCAGCTAAAAATTAAGAGATTCATTGGTGGTATGACATGATCCCGTTAAAAAGACAAAGTTTTATACATATAAGTAAATTAAGATGACGAAGCGCAAGATAACCTAGGTGTCTGATGTAAGGGGCTAGCTTCCTTAAATGGATTTTTATTTTAAACTCTTATTCTAATTAATAAATGTAATGAGTTAAAGAGTTTCACGGGCGCTTTTGTGAAGTCATACTAGGTAGTATGATAAGCGGTAAAGTCCTGATTGACTGACTGTCATAGAATCAACGTACAGCAAATTCTGCTTAACCAAGAGACTTGAAATTTCGAGAATATATTCTGTTCATAACGCATAGACAAACAGTAAGAAAGGATTTTTCGAAATTTTGATTTTAAGGGGTAGAAAAGGGCGAAAAACGATGGCTCACATAGAATATGGGAATCTATATACACGACAGTATATAGGTATGGGGATTGTTATCTTCGGCATTATCTGATATTATATTAGAAAGTCTCTCATTTGATTTTTTTCACCTCTCTCTCTCACTTTTTTTAATAATAGACAACATGCCAAACAACGATTTCAAATATGTGGGTCATACGGCAGTATGATTCACGGATATAGCCGTCATCTTGAATCAAAATTTCCGATAGGAAAACTCTTTCACAAGAGTTGTGTAGGTATGTAATAAAGAAAGCTATCTGTAAAATTGCAAGGTTCTAGGGCAATTAGTTTCGGAGATATCGGCATGCCGAATTTAATGACTATATTATTAAATCATGATGTGGACGTAAAAATATTTCTTAGCCAGCAACTAGGGTCTAAGAGGAACCTACATACAGCATTTTTTGGTCAAAGGGTCTAGAGTCTAGAGATATCGTGATAAGTCAAACTGTGGTATTTGAATTTTAAATATGTATATAGATTTGAAGTCTATCTGTTAGCACAATCACCTTAATAGTAATATCATAGTTCACAATTATAATTAGAAGAAATATAAAATATTTGTTTACTTTATTTATTTCAAATTTAATTTACTTAAGAATATTTAATCATTTTATGTCTAGTGTTTGTATATAATTTGAAAATAATCTCTGTTTGCTTTATGATTAGTCTTTAAAACATCTATATTTATGTTGCTGAGGTTTTATATCGTTCTATCATATCTGTAATTTCATTATCTGCCCTTAGAAATTCTTCTTCTTCCATCCCTTCCGCCAGGTACCAATGAATGAATGCTTTCTTCCTCAACATGACACGGTAGTTGGACTGAAGCTCACTCCAAACATGTCCAATTGCAGAAGTTGCGTGTAATCCACAAGCGTTTACACTTGATGGAGCCAGTACAGAGTTGGGAATTACACCCGATGATCGAGGACACATCCCGATTTTAAAACCAGTTGGACACCATGGCGCAAAATTAAGTTGATCAGATCCACGAATAGAAATTAGAGTGTCGGCTACCTCTTGAGGAGAAGTTTTACCACGCAATAATACAGTTGCAGCTAGATAATTACCTTTAGTAACATCACAAGTCAGCAATTGAGATCTCTCTTCGAAGCACATTCTTACAATTTCTCTAACGGAATTATTCGTTGAAGATTTGACCGGGCAATAACTCATAAACGGAAATCTCAGACTAGGATAGGGTACCAAATTTGTTGTTATATCTCTGATTTTTGCGTTTAGCTCTCCCCCATGCCTTAAGTTTGCAGTAACTGTTCCTATGGCGTAATCCCAGAGAACATTTATATCTCTATAATCAGGCGAGTCACTGACACTGTTTCTTCCTAGTGCCCTAAACATGCCACTGTTACTAGCTAGGCAACAACACTTGTGACCAGGTTTGGTGGCAGCAGTTCCTAAAATAGTATTATAAGGTTCTAAAACGGAGACAGACAACTGAAAACAAAAAAAAAGTTTCATAGTTCAAAATTCGATATTTTCAACGGCAGATATCAAAACAAAATTCAGTGGAAATGTTTGTCTTATAAAGAGATATAATTGTTACAAATTTCAGCGCAAACAGAAAATTTGTCGATTTTTTGCTGACTCAGCAAAATGGGTTAATGACGTCACAAAGTAATGATTTTCCTGGTAGCACAATTATATATGAGGAATGATTTTTGTACCTTGTTTCAACCATCTAGCTTGAAAACTGTGTGAGTTATGCACGACACACACAGACAGTCACACATACAGACAGACATCAAGCTAAAAACCACTCAAATCATTTTAAAAGCGCCCAAAACGGATAATTCCGTTGAAATCTCGGTTTAAGGTTTTTTGGGTGAAAACAATACTTTTTCTTTAAGATAAAGAAAAGTAAAAATATAATTGAGTGGTAGACAGGGCTTCTTTAACAGAAATTTTCTTTTATAGATGATTGATGATCCCTTAAATTTTATTATTGTAGTTATTGTGGGTCCTTAGGGATGTAATATAACTAGCAGGATTTTTAATTATTAGTATGTAAGTAAAAAATAATATGTTAAGCAGGGTTCTCTTAAATATTTTATATGACAATTATATTTTAACTTAGGTTAACAATTTATAGGTGAGGATTTGGGGTATATTCCTCTTAAGGAACAGGACGAGTAGCTGAATAAGCACTTAAAAATAATTTTTAAAATATGACGATTTTGTATTATAAAAGATTTGATGATCACAGCTCTATAAATGGTAAGGATAGTTATTTTCCAAAACCTTTTTTTGGCATTAATAATTTTATAAATCAATAATAATGTTTGTAAAATCTATTTATAAGTATACAGGGTGGGCCAAAAAACCCCGCATTTTTATGAGCACTTATAGCTCAGCTTCTGTTGTAGATAGAGAGGTGGGGTTTGTGGGGTCTGAAAACTACATCCTTCTACTTTAAATTTCATATCTATAACTTTAAAAACGAGTCGGTGAAAGCCACGCAATGACGGTTTGAAATAGGGTCTTAAAAAAAGTCGTTGTCCGGGTAGTGATCTGTCTGTTATTATAGTTTTGATAGAATAAATTACCACATGGTGGAAGAGGGGGGGGGGGGGGGGTTCTTTTTAGGTAAGTGGAAGGAGTCCCTCAGTGTTATATATAACAAACATTAAATATTGGGTTAAGCACAATTTTTTCTGAAATTAAAGATCAAATGCTAAATTACACGTTTATGCAAGATGTTACCCCGTCCCATCGCTCGTTGCAAACAATTCAATACTTGCAAGAGAATTGCCCAGACTTCAGGCAACATTGTGCTTAACACATCTTCAATGTTTGTTATAACACTGCACTGAGGGACTCCTCCCACTTACCTACAAAAGTGTTTCACAAAACTTGTTTTAAATTATTCATAAGTCTGAAATAAGTGTATTTTTTTTATTGAATAAATGATTACTGACTTTTGAAGATGGAAATATGGCGAACTGCAACACCGGTTTCTTTGGGAAGGCGTAGTAAAGTTTATCTAGTAGATTAGCCACAACGCCAGAGCCTGTTCCTCCTCCAAGACCATGTTGAACTATAAATCTTTAAAAGGGAATAAACGTTTTAATTGATATAAAATTCATATTTAACCCGTAAATCTGTGATTATAAGAACCAGAGTTACCACAAGGCCAAAGGTGCTCTTCCTTGAACAAAGCCTAGAATCAAAGTGTATCTGTGTGTCCTATTTCCAAAAATATAAGATGCGTGCCACACTAATGTTTAGTTAGCTTATGACACAATAGTAGAGTGAATACCTAATAATGAGCTAATACTAATTTAAAGAAAAAGTTACCCGTCAAGCACTTTAAATCATTTTTAAATATTGTCCGGAACACTGTGGATTAGACCGACAACGCACTACTAGTTGTCATGTTTTGTTAATATATTTTTTGCTGTCATACTTCAAGTTGTTAGCTCCTCTCAATCGGTCGTCTTGCACTCTTCTATCTCGTCCGGGAATCAACTGTGTTTCTACCGCCAGTCGACACGCTTCTTACTATCGACACCAATTAAAACAACTTCGCTCTCGTATAATTTGCAATAGTTTCTTCTACATCATCCTGGTCGTTGGTGGTAAGTCATCTCAAATATGCTGTTCTAAAACGCATCGTCAAGTCTTGGCGCAACATATGTAAATACTTGTTCAAACATTTGGTATCAACTTTATTCTAATCAGGAATACCTGCTGCAAATGTTTCCCGGAGAATCATAGCCGGTGTAAGAGGTATTGGATGTCGACAGTCTTAAGACAGATACGTCAAGGGACGAGAATTTATAATAGATTCGGCATCACACAGAACAGTCACCATTTCTTTGTAATTTAATGATGCTCTTCCTAGAATCTTCTTCAACAATGACTTGGTTAAGCCGACCAACCGCTCCCACCAACCACCGCAGCACTACTTCTAATCAGATTCCTATCTATTGATATTAGTAACCGTTTGGCACCAACCTAATTGTTCTACGACCACCAATTACCCAAAATCTTTCTTTAACTTCCTGTAACAATATCTGAGTACCTGCATGCCATCTTTTCTCATGAGTGTTTTTAATAAACATGGTCACAACCTCATGAGTATCTCTAATAAACATGGTCACAACCTCATGAGTATCTCTAATAAACATGGTCACAACCCCATGCGTCTTTGGAAGTAATACGAGTATAGGACAAAGAAACTATGTTATCTGATCTTTCTACTATTGGAGACTTAATTCTAATTACACCTTCAGGGCCGACAAAAGGAAAAAGGTACTTAATTTTTAGATCATTAACAACAGTTAAGGTTTCGGACTGAACTAGAACCCAAACCTTAAGTTAACAGGGCACTGTTCCTAGCTGGTTCTACGAATTTTCTTCGCTGACCCCAAACAGCTTCTTCATCATAGCAAACTCGAGCCACTGGCCATGCTTACTGTGTTTCTCTTAGCCAACAAGGACCCTCCCACCAATGAGATTCCTCTAGTTTCTTAGGAGTGCAGCCTCTGGATGGAAGGTCTGCAGGGTTCTTATTGCCAGAAATACGCGCTATTCCTCAGTCCTTCATAACTTACGAATTTAATTCAGTCTATAGGCTACAAACACGTTCCAATTCTCAGCGAGCTGAATCCATACCAGAACGGTGGATGAATCAGTCCAGAAAACTCTTGAGCATTCAGCAGCCTCTAAAATATAAGACCGCTGCGAACAAGATTGCTCTAGCAAGCCTCTTCCCTTTGGGCCCATGAACCAACACCTTTAATGTTTATATAACTATATTATAACTACTAGGTGCTGTAAAACTCGCTGAGTCGTGGATCTATTACAATTTTTTGTACAGCACTACCTTACGCACTATGCTGCTTGGATTTTCGTTGTTTCTACATGATGACCTCTGCACGCCTCACCAACAACTCGCACTCTGAAATTAGAAGCCAGGTGACTAGGTCGCGGTCGTACGCACCGGAAACAGTACCTATGGGCCCTCAATCTGTGCTGCTTGTCCTCAATACTTGGCTTCTTAGCAACTGGACACGCCCAAGGTTCATGAACACAAACTTTTGAACAAGAAGGACAAGTTACCTATGGAGTTGCTTCATTTTGGCTTTTCTCTTTATTACTATTGGACGTGAGGAGGGCGAGTTCATGAGAACACTAGTACTAGGACCGTGATCGTACGACCGAGGAATTAAGCTTTTTATCACAAGCAGTAACAATTTCCATGCAAAACCCCACAACTACCAAACTAATTCTTTCCTCACCTTCCACATTCCCGCATTCGATCTTGACCAGGTACAGTTGTTTTCTCAGATTGAGTCCAGAAAGATCTTCTCTGCTAAGCCCTGAGACGATCTTCGGGGAGAGCAGACACAACAAAAGGGTACAGGTACAGCATACAGCATACCTGCACACTTTTCGGTTATGACGCCAAACGTTTCTAAAGCTCTTAAGTTAGCCTCTAGTTTGTCATAAAGAGTCGCTAGCTTGCATGAGTATGAGTCACGCCTAAGAGCTTTATCTAATATCATCTACATCAGCTCTTGCACATAAAACTCAAATATAAGGTCTTCCCGTCCAAACCGGTTCTTTAAGCATTGTATAGCTTTTCATATAATTGTTACCAGTTAGTAAAAAAACTATTTACAACTTTACGAGCCCTAGACCCTGTCTAACTTGCTTGAATCAACTACTGGAATTTATCACTATCATCTAGTTCCTCATCCTCGTCAACCTTTTTTAATTGACTCCACAATTTAAGCCACTCAGTCAGACTCCCACTAAAACGCTGCCACTCAATCTTTGGTAACGCATATCTACACCAATTACTATTTACAGATTTAGTGCCACTTATCGTTGGAATAATTTAAAACCTAATTTACACGATATAAAAAATATTCATACTTGGATTCTCTACATTGTTATAAAATGGCATGACACCAAAACATATATATCAACAAAACATGACACCTACTGCGTTGGCATTCTAGTCCTCCGTGTTCCTGACAATATTTGATTTAATTCATATGCGTACCCTTGGAGAGACGAAAATCCTTCAGACATCCTTCTTAATTTTGACATGGTGGCTGCAACTATAGCTTTTCCATTTTGACTGTATCTTGCTTTTGCATAGTTAGAACCAGCGTCTCCAAGACTAGTCACAGTGTTCTCGCGAGAAAATAAATGTCGACCTGCATTCTGCAAAACATTATCTAAAAACACAGTCTAATTTATATATATATATATATATATATATATATATATATATATATATATATATATATATATATATATATATATATATATATATATATATATATATATATATATATATAATATTATATTTATGTAAAATACACTATATATGTGTATATATATAAAGTATTTATGTAGGTACATCTGATTAGGGATATATTATGTTTTGCTGCTGATTAACTCTGATTTAAATGTCTGATGTGCTTTGAGCCGGATTCGCATTAATAGAGCTTCGATTTTTTTTTAATAGAAATTCGATTTTTTTGGAATTACACGTTTTGACGTCTCCTGATTCCATAAAATAGTTTGTTAAGGTTCTTATTAAATTTGATCAATTTCCAATTCAAAGAAGAATTTAGACAGGAAGAATGACGTTCATTTAATTATCAAACTGTCACGAGATATCTACACCAAGCTCAATAATTAAATTATCTAATTATCCTGTTAGATTATTCTTTCCTTCTTTTCTAAAACATTTTAGTCATGCTTAAGGCCTGGCCAGGTAAAGATCTACTAAAAACTTGGGATCCCATCTATCTAATGAATTTTCTTATTGTTTGTATTGAATATTTATCTAACTTCATTCATACTTCTCTCTGATTCAAATCATTCTATTTTTACCTGGACTATAGTCGATTACGCTAAAATAATCAGCTGATCATTTATTTCTTCTTTCATATCTTTAACTTCGCATAATAATTTATATTTTAGCTTTTCGATCAATAAGCTATATCTAATATGTTAAATCGTCTCTTTTTTTCAAACTAGATCTAGATCTTATAATTAACTCTAACATATGTTGGTTAATCTAATCATTTATATTTATGAACTCATTATCGTGCACTTGTAATAAGTATTATTGTTTTGATTATTAAAACATAGTGTTTTAATTATTAAAATAATTTAATATTCATTAATATTAAAAAAAAAATGTTGTCTACCTTCTGTTGTCTGTCGTCTATGTAGACGCGTGGAGCCTAAAGTACTAGGCCGATCTTGACAAAATTTGGCATACATGTTCAGAAAAATCATACCCCAAAGCGAATTTTGGGGCGCTACCCCTAAAAACTCGCTACCAAAAAATAGCTATGGTATATATATCTGTATGGTCTTGGCGCAGAGAGACTTCTTAGTTTACGTCTTGGCTGATAATAATCATGGTTGTGTAGTACCATGTTTTCGATAGTATTGCTATCGTACTTAAGACATTTTTACATACTTGCCTATTGAAGACGAATCCATGTCTATGAGGACAGCCCTGGGAGATGCTCTTTCCCCCATTTCAACGAAGAAACTGTGGTAGCCTGTTGCCCTGGAGCTGTATGGATTATATGACTTGGAACCATCTGGTTCAAGGTCATGTTCAATACAGTAAAGTTGCCACATTGGGGCAGCAGCAGCCACCCCTGCTTGTCCAATGTGCAGAGTTACAACCTCCTAAAAAAAAGTATTTTTATCAATGAAAATTGAAAAACTTCTAACTTTTTGAAGAGATACTTCATAATCAGAGCATAAGCAAATTTAGCTTTTGAGACATGAATGATATATGCACTAAATGTTGCTTTTATTACATGCATTTTATTTTGTCTGCATTTTCAGTAGAAAAAACCCATTATAGTTTCTCACGCAAGTGGTTCAGTGGTTCTAGCATTGTCATGTAAATGCACTTAGCTACTCGATAGAGGAGCCATCCGATGGTCTCTTAAACCAGAGATGGTACGGCTGATCCATTGTTACCCATCACTATAAAACGATAGGAAAGAACCATGTTGTACGCCCTTGCCCTTTTATGGGCAGTTGGATAATTTGTAAAACATACCTTTAAAAAATTCCTTTAATGAGGGATTATTAAATTTATGTCAATGTTACAAATTACTTCTGATATTGAATGAGGAGAAAGGATTTTTCTTTATGGTGTACAGGCCTAGAAATTCAGGTGAGTTTCTTTAAGTGGATCTTTAATAGTTAAAAAAGGTAAAAATTCAGTAATAATAATAATAATAATAATGATGGTTGTTTAATGGATAGTAATTTCAAATGAAATTTTAAAAACAACAAAAAGCAGTATTTTTTTACTTTGTTACAATTAAAAGAGGTGCCGCCATAAGCCTCTTTTAGTTGTTACATATTGATATCCATAGAATGTTGAAAAGTAGGATGGGTAATAAAGTAAATAACTATTCGGACAAAGGGATATCATCTAGTCTAGTGTACTTAGGGACAAAGGAATATCATACTTTTCATATTTCTGTTTTGATATATTCTGATGATTATAAATTTAATCTCAATTTGAATATAAGGGAGGAGGGGGTAACAAACTAAAAGAGTGCCCAAAAGGGTTGGTTATATGCCGACAGCTGAAGTTATGGAGGAGATATAACACAATATAGCATTATTATATCCGCTTACTTACTACAAAAAGTAATTCAATTTAGTAAAATTAAGTAATAACAAATATAAGATTTAAAGTATATGGTAAACATGTAAATATCTCTTTTAAAATGTATCTAAATTAAAAATAGAATACAATAAAATAGAACAAATAAACCAGTGAGATGAGTAATAAGATACATTAAATAAAATTGTTATTATCATATTTTAATAAAAGATTTAGTATTCAGACAATATTAGTCCGATTTTTTTCATAAAATTGTTTTACTTTTATTTTAATTCACACTCGATTTGTTTGTTAGACAGTTCGCATCGATTGCTAGTGTTTCAAAAGTGTACATTGTTAAATTGATCATTGAATCACAATTTAATTGCCATCACAATTATTTTAGTCATCTATTACTAACAAATTTAACTCGATATACTAAATCTTAAAAATTTTGTTAGAATTTAAAAAAATTGATTGAAAAAATACAGTGGTACTCTAATTTTATTCTAATTTCCACTAATACACTCGCTAGTCCCTAGTAGGTGCTGTTCGTCTTCTAATTTGATACCCATGTTTCGCTTTGTTATTCGAATGTAAAACACCATGAAGTGTTTTTTTTAACTTCTTCTCTAACCACCTGTAACCAGGATCTGTTAACCAAAATGCTTGGAACCAGGATTTTTAGCTTAGTTTATAAATAATATAGAAGCAATCAGCGGTCTTCCTTCTCTGTGTTTATGTTTATTTCTCCATTTGTTCCGGTTTTTATTAATTTTAGGTGTAGTTTAATGGATAATGAAACTTCTTTTTTCTTGAAAAATATATGTATGTTAGCAAAGATACCACTTGAATCATGTTTTGGAACGGTAGACACACATATCAAGTTTTTGTTTATGGCCATTGGCTCAATATGTTTCTACCCTAGCTCATCGCCCCCAGTATTATATGAATGATGTTTTGTTTTGGTCATAATAAAATAACTTTATTGGTAATTGTAATTAGTTTGAGTTAACAGCAATCAAATAATAATATTACGTAACAGAAATACCATTTTTTTGTGTTTTAATTTTTCATTAGTTGGTGTAGGTAAGAGTAAAATCACAGAAAATTTTGAAAAAATCAAAATTGAAATTTGGAAACTTGATCACATGCTGTAATGAGCGGCTACTTCATACATTTAATTTCTCTTTAAACTATATTTGCCATCCTGAACTAGAATTTATACTCTTGAAAACATCTTGATTCTAGATTAATTAAACATTGACAATTATTTATGTCAATATTTTTCCCCTCTTTATTGTTGCTAAACGTGTACAAAACATGTTTGAGTATCTGGAGTAAAATGAGATGATTTTGCCTCAGACGTGTTGTCTGAGGGCCTGACTGACGGGCTGTCGGTAGCCCGGAGGCTGAGCATGACGTAGAAAAACAACAAAGTGAAAAAAGGAGAAAATTAGAACAGGATGATCTGTAGAATACTTAATCTATACAGTCAAAGAAAGGAAGAAATGAAGATCAAAAAGAAATAGCCAACTCCGAGACAGAATTTTGCATAATTTTCTCCACCTTTTGCGGCCTTTACTTTTACTTTGGTGTGGTATCTCTCCCTTTTTGTCTGGATGCTGACAGTAACTCAATAAGTACAGAGTGAAATAATAAACGATGTGGCTATTATTAGTTCGGTTCGGACTTTATCAAGAGACTAAAGTAAACGTAGGAGCTGAAGAGGATATGTCGATAAAAGAAAGGTATTATCTATATACATCCTAGCCTCTAGAACAACCAGAACAAAGATAAAACTAAATTTTAACTGATTAGTACTAGTTTTTTTTTTTTTTTTTTTTTTTTAAAAAAGAAAAAAAAGCTTAAACAATATATAATTAAGTTCCATTGTAATTAACACCTACCCAAAGCTGTCAACTATTTTGTCTTTAGATCTATGACCTATACACGTTCTTCGATTAAATTAATTTTAAAGGGTGCATGTTCCAGACCTCTTTCATTTACATAGATTATTATTATACACATAGAACATTATGTATATGCTCAATGTGCACAGTAATCAGTAATTCTCTGAGCTGTGATTATTATAGTGTACCCATTTATTGGCTTGACTTAAAAAGAATCCATATTCTGCATCAAATTATGGCTTAATCTGGTTTGTCTTTAAAAATGATTGTTAATCGGCATTGCTTAATATTTTGAATGTATGTTTTTTCAATACAAATTGATGTCGTTGAGTACATTAATGTATAATAAAGTCATATAATCATTTTAGATTAGTTGATTAAGTTTGTGTACAATCAAGATTGTAGTAAAATATTTAGACTGGTTAGAGAATGTGATAAATTTGAGCGAATAAAGCTCAATTTTGCACATTGGGTTCGTATTTCATAAAGAATATACATAGAAAGAAAGGACAGTAAACTGGAATTAAATTTATTCTGTTTTTCCCTTTTATGATTAACGTAACGTACCAACGATTCCACAAAAGAATCAGTCACTTTTAAAATAAAAATTTTTTATATAAAAAATTATAATGTAGTTCATTATTCAAATGATCCGACTGGAACTCTTATAACGAAACTAATGAAATGCAGGGAGGGGAAATGAAACATTTTCCTGAAGTCTGAGGGTGCATTTTCATGTTACGAACCGAATAACAAATAGACAAGAGGGAGAAACAGGCAAAATATAATTCAATTTTGGGAAACAATTGGGAGCTTAATTTGCGGTACAGAATGGGGAGTGGGAAGGATTTTGAGAGGGGAGGAGAACCTTGGAAGTTCTTAGGAGGTGCATGCTACAGGGAATCAAAAAGAAGGCCATGCCAGTATAATCCAGTTATTTTTAATTAAACCTTCTCTTCACTCCAATGTCAGTAGGGAAAAATAAAATCCGTTGCAACTTAAAATATCGTATATCTTTTAAATAAAGTTAAGTTTTCTGATTTAAATTGAGTTAGACCATGAAAATGTCTCCTAATTTGATAATAGCACATAGCATCAGTTAGGGATAGCAACTATAGGAGTCCAAAATATCCAGATTTAAATATCCATTTATTGCCGCGAAGATAACAATGGTTCGAAATGGTTTTTATTTTACTTTTTACTTGTACCTTGACCCTCCCTTTCTCTCCTTAGCTTCAGTAGATCATATAGATCTACAACATCAGTAAATCCCTGTCTGTCTCTACCGCTACAAAAATGGCAGTTTACAACTCGGCCTTTGTGCCAATACTTATATAATATGGGTGTGAGTTCAGGGCCTACATACCAAAAAGCAGCAGTTTGCGACTGTTGAAATGCGGTGTTCAAGGAGGATTGCAGGGAAGTCACGTATGGATAGAGTAATGCCTCTCAATGAAATTCTTGCTCCACAAGGGGCCTGGACCTGACTCGGACGGGAACGCGGTCGGTTGTACCGAGTGTCTCGGGGCCTTAGGAATCAATTGAAAAACCATTGTCAGACAGGGTCGACATAGAAAAATGAGGTGGTTTGGCCAAGTAGTCAGGATGGAAGACAACAGGGAACCTAAATAGGCTATGGAGGCGAATTGGTGAAGGAAGACAGCCTAGAGGCCGTCGCAGACCGACGTAGACCACTACAGTGCTTGTCCACTACAGGAGTGTAGCGGCGAGCAAAAATAAGATGAAAGTAAATAAAAATAAGTCTTAAAACTGGAAATAATTATTGTACATACTACCTTTTAAGGTTAAGAGAAATGATCTAAATGCAGAGAAATTGATGATTAAAAAAAAAATTTAAATTCATATAATTTCAATGTAGAGTGGATCTTCTAGTCAATCAGCTTGAGAATGACCCGAGGAGGAGTCGAAATATCGCGAAAGGGAGCGTATTATTTTTCCTTGCAATTAAATTAAACAATACAGGGAGATGGTAAGACTTAGTTTCCTAAGTCTTACCATCTCGCAAGAATTTATATAAATTAGCTTATTTTAATTAACTGTAGGTTTTTAGTATAGTAGTAGTAGATGGGTGCCAATTTAAAGTAGGTTTTTACTAATTTACAATAACATTTCATACTACGATAACATTAGTGTGTGCGAATCCTTAAAAAATCAGACATATTTAAGTCTATTTAATTAATTTATCTTTGCCAGATGTTGTTTGTTTATACGCTGTGCAGTCACATTCATTGCTGAAATGCAGAAGTAAACGGTAGGGAACGCCGTGTGCGCCTGCTGCAGTTACTGTTTTATTTGCGGCAAAGCAAACATTATTAACCGTTTATAAGTCGGATTTTCTTAAAGCTTGAGAAAATATCAAATCTTCCCCTTTTAAGGAAACGAGGTATCTCATTCTAAAAAATAATACTATAAGCAACCTTTAGACGGTGGTAAAATTGGTAAGACTATGATGAATGATGTCGAGATATTACTTTACAAACAAGGGTGCATCGCTAAACCTAATACTATATTATATTGAATATCTTCTCAACAAAATCCTCTAAAAACACACCCAGGAACCTTCGAGCAAAGGCTTTTGAAAAATCGTATCAAAATATATTGCTTACTCGGTCTTTACAGAGGGGTAAGAAAATAATAAATTGATGCACATTTCTGGAAGTAAAGCTTCCCTTTAGTTAAAACGACGCTAATGAAGGGAATAATATCGGTGTCTCGATAAATATCCATTTATTGCCGGGAGGATAACAATGGTTCGAAATGGCTTTTACTTGTACCTTAACCCTCCCTTTCTCTTCCTTAGCTTCATTATAATAGGGAGTTAAAGGTCTTCAGGGAGGAAGGCTAAATATTATTATTTCCCATGTGGCATCATTTGTACTGCTTAAGAAAACCCAAGGATCAGGCTCAGGGTTGAGGGACCCGTTCAATTATTGTACGTTCCGTTTTCTCGGGTCTCGGCTCATCTCCTTGCTCTATTCTAGGAGAATATTTCAAAATTAATTACTCAGCATAACGGCATAAATCAGTCTAGAAGCCCAAGAGAGGTGATTTCCCTGAAAAGTTTCTCTTTTGTTTGGCTCATTGTTAATACTATGTTGCTATTTATGTGCTATTACTCTAATAATAGTTTGTTTACTAATACTAACAATAAAGATACTGATTTATAGTGACTGGAACATACATAATCTAAAGTTTAATTTTTACCTTAAACGATATAAAACATAATGCCCAAATTCTTTTCGTTTCATATCAGGACAAAACGATTGAACAGAATTAATAAAAATGTAATTCAATTTTAAGTTTTTGGTATTATTCATACTACGGAAAGTTTAAATTTTAATTTAAATCAAATTATAATTACATATTATTAACTACGGGAGACAGACAGAGAAAAAAAATGTAATATTTTTCTCTGTCTCCCTTTTGTCATTTTTTCCATTTGTCATGCTAGATGTAGAGAAAAACATAATTTAAATATAACTATCGTTCACCCCACTCTCTGCGCGTTTCCTATTTCCTAGTGCTAATATACTGCATTAGCATGTAGGCCAAGCCATTAAATGAAATGGTCATTAAAAGATTACAGTTTCGTTTCCAAAGCCTTCATAATATGAAGGCATATATAATAAACTAATCGGGACCACATTATTTATCATTTATTGCATAATTATGAATAAAATACCTCGCCAGCTGCTGTTTAAAGGCTATTTATGACATACTAAGATTCCTCTTTTTTTATTTTTAAGTACGAAAAATAACCTATTCTTAATCAAGTTTGAATGTAATCTCACAAATATCCAAATTATGCGTATAAAAATATTTAGAACAATACATGTTCTTAATCTGTTTTTTAAAAGCTTTTTAAATCCTTTATATTAGTTTCGATTTTGTTTGTGTTTGGCTAATTGACCCTTTTCTAGTTTTCCAATCGAGCTGAAACCTGGCCTGTTACTTTTAAAAACTAAATAACCGTGATTGATAAAAAAATTTCAAAGCGTATTTTTATAAACAAACAATTTGCCGATGACTCACAACCAAAATGCATAAGTATAAAGGATTATTATTATAAACTTTTTTCGATGAAACAAATCCTCCATCATGCACCACATGTTAGCACACACAACTGTTTTAGTATATTTTAATAATATATTTTCTCTTTTGTATCAATATTTAAAAAAAAAAATATATAACTACTAAATTTAGTTTTTTTTTAAATAAGGTTATGTTTCATTCCTCTTTGGTAAATTTTCAAACCTTTTATTAAATACACAAAATCAATATTTACATAGATATTTTACTATAAAAAAAAAAATAATAATAATTAATGCGTTAAATTAACAATTATTCTATAAAATTATATGTTTTATATTAAAATAGACTGCCAATTAGTGTGGCATATAGCTTCCTCGCATCCTATCATGTACTTTATTACTATATTAACATTAAAATTATTGTTATATTGGTAATTGTGTAAAAACTATTAATAGTTTTAGCGATCTTTAACACTTCATAGCGGTGTCGCTGTTGGTTTTACTAAAAAATTGTATTGGAAAAAAATGTTTGTCTCATTGAATAGATGAAGTTAGATTTTTTTCCCGACCTAAAATTCCAATTTTAAATTTGAAGTTCACGTTTACGCGAGCGTTGCTCGTTAACGCTTGGACGGATAACGTTGTCCAACGAAGTCGTCCTGGGCATTGGTAAAATGAACATGTCTACTAAATTTCATCAAAATCGGTCGACATTTACTCAAGTTATCGTCGCACGTTTCATAATTCGCGGACACACAGACCGACAGACAGACAGACACGAGACCAAAAATGTTCCCTGATGTCTGAAACGGATTTCTGTCTTGGAATTTTTAAAATCGGAGGCATAAATGTTTTTCGTTCTCAAAAGTGAACACAATGCTTCCGTTACCTTCGGTAAGCTCGGAAGCAAAATAAGAAACCTTTTACAATTAGTCAAACAAAAATTAAAGTAATTACTTTAAATAGTAATTCGTCAATATTTTGCTGAATATATTTTGAAATAAAAAGGAGCAGATCCCAATATGTGAAGTGCCTCATATAATAAAGATACTGATTCAGTGGTTTATTTACTAATTCTAAAATATTTCTTATTTATTTATTTCTTTTTTAATGAAACCAAAAAGTTATCATAATTTGTTATACGACTAATATTTGGTCATTTAACGCATTAAATAGAAAATTATTTATTGTAGTAAAAGATCTATTTTGTGTGTATAATTACATGTTTGGAAACTTTCCAGGAGGAACGACTAATAACTTTTTTTTAAAAAAATCATTAATTGAAGTAGTTATGACGTGGACGTTATTTATTTTTTTTTTTTTTAAGTTAAAACAGAATATATTATTAATAAATTAAAACGGGGACAACCAAAATGGAAATGGTTAATATATTTTGTTAAAGTCGGACCAGTGCCGTGCCACGACATACAGATAAGAAAATAACTGTTTTTTTTGGGCTGATTTTGGTCTTCAAAATCTATGAGATAAAAAAAATCAGTCCGAGACAACTCAGACAAACTTTCTCAAATACTAGTTTAAAATTATTTAGTCCAGTGTTTTCCATTTATTAGTTTTCGTAGGTACATTTAATGCACTAGGAAAACAATTATTCAACATTCATAAAAATTTACTTCATAAATCAACTTCTCCTCGCCGGGGTATCGAACCCAGCCGCGTTTAAAGCCATTTTCTCAGGAACTAGATTTCTCGCGGGAAAACGCCTAATATCGTTAGATTCGTATTTAGATGGAATACATTTTAGAATTTTTAAGTCAAAATTGTTTTAAGAAATATATTTGTTCACGTTTTTTCAGAGTTTTTGGGGGGAGATACTCAGGGTATCTCAAGACGTATGTAAATCCATCGAAATAGAAATTTCGCGCCATCACAGTATTTTCTCTTTATATGAGAAAGAAGAGTATATATATATATATATATATATATATATATATATATATATATATATTAGCTGTTAAGCTTCCCTTTGGGAGTAAGGGTTGGTATTCATTTTATTTATTTTTATTCCCATAGCATGTATTACTTTATACGTTTTTTAGTCCAGGATAGATAGGGTTCTTGTATTATGATAATGATACTTGAATTTTATTTTTTATTCCTTAATATTATTTATAATTATATGCTTATTATTTATTTATTTATTTATATTTATTATATTATTTGAAGAAAAGTAATTTTAAAGTTAGACTTCGTTGTCTTGTTTACTTAAAGGTAGATGGTTTCCTGTGGTAGTCCATGCTAAAGAGAAATGGAAATGAACTTTTTTAAGCTGTAATCCTATACTGGTTGAAATGAACCGATGACGTGGACGTTAAGATGCCGACACTAAGACCTAGAAAGGGAGACAAGAAATGATTTGGTGATTCTTTTAAAGAAGGGGGAGGGTAGAGTTTTTGAACTAAAGTAAACACCGAAATACCGAAGAGGGTGGTCGGAAGATGGAATTCGATGCTAAGCTGCTTACCTCAACCCTCCTAATGGATGCAATTTGCCTAGTTAGGCAACCGGGAAGGGAAGACATCAGTGGCGCCCAACAGGGGTCACAAAACTCCCACTAAAAACGCTCCTGTTTCCGCGGGAAAAAGGCACTAACCGGCTTTTATGTACCCTTAGTAGGAAGTAGAAAGCACAACAAACCGTGATACCCTCCTCCATCCTTCCATTACCCTTTTATTATCATCCTAAAGCCTCAGGGGGAATGTAGAAGCAAAAAATTACTTAATTATTCCGATACACGCGCCATACTTCCCCTACCAGTGAAAATACCTGCTGGTCAATTTTTATTCCATCTCCCTCTTTTATGGACTCGTCCCCTCTCCACACAACCCTTTTTCACCGCAAAATAATTATTATACATCTCCTCCATATCAGTAAGGTTTACTTATATATTTACTTTCATACAGAAATAAAGTCTGTTTGGCAGCTGCTTGAAGCATTACCACAATATAGTATTGATATAGAGTTGTAACAACTCAACATGCTAAATTTAGCAAATCAATGCCGAACAAATCTAGAGTCTCTCTTCTGGAGCTCCTGGTTGTGAAACTAAATTTAATGAGAGTGAAAGAATTTTCATTTGTGCCACTACTTAAGAAGACCAGGGTTTTCTGTATTCTTGGGGCCTATAATTTGTTATCACTTTTTTACAGCGAGTTAAATCATAATAACACATTATTGTCTATCATCTATCATACCTATCTCATACCTATCTTACCTATCTTATCTGTCTTTGATAATCTATCATACTGTAAGCATTATTTTATTTTAAGAGTTTGTTGAAGGGGGGGGGTTGTACAATCTTAATCTGTAGAACAAAATTTTCTATAATTATAATATATGCAAGCCTAAGAGTAGTTAGATAGCAGTAATAAATTAATTCATATAAAAATGCCATTTTTCAAAACTGGTCTTATTTTCAACTTTTTTTTATTTTTTTGGTTTCTGTATTCTTTACTTTAGTTGTATCTATGTGCAAAATTTGGGGAAGATTGAATAACGGGAAGTGGTTCAAAATTGGGGTAATAGGTTTTTTTTTTGGTTTTTTTTTTGGTTTCTGTATTCTTCACCTTAGTTGTATTTATGTGAAAAATTTGGGGAAGATTGAATCACGGGAAGTGGTTCAAAATTGGGGAAACGTAAATTTGCGATGAAACTTACAAAGCAAAGTAATATAAGACCAGTAAAAAGTGTTCTTCACTTGAAAACGTTTTCCTTAAATTCAGCAGTCTGCCTCAAGTTGAGCTAAAATCTGTGAGTAGTTACACAATCATTCCATTCGTACATTAATTTAGTTACTAGTTCAAGCAAAGAGAGTTATTTTATCATAAATACTCGTACATACTTATAGAAATTATAGTAGGTACATACTATCATATGAAACATTTATTTACATATTTTATACGTTAATTTCCAAAATTTATACGTTACATCTTAAATATTATAGTTGAGTATGTTGTAAAAGGGAGTGAAATAGAACTTGTTTCATTGGACAATATAATTCCATTGTCATGTTTTTGATTTATTAAAGATTTTCAAAGCCACATGTGTTCAATGCACAAGACTTAATACTTTAATCTGGATTCAAATTAATATTTTATACTTATAAATCCCAGTTCCCCTTGAACATATTCTCTTATCCCTAACTCTTCGCTACAATTTTCCAAACCAATTCTTGTTCCCTACCCTTCAGCCTAATCCATCCTTCCCCTTCTTTTCATCCAGAAAGAGGGAGTAAAAAAAACTTTTTGCAGTATTTTTGAGCACTTATTAAAAAGGATTTTATTTTGATTTATTTTATATCCTTGTATTGTTTTTGTTTTTCTTGTTTGAATACTCTAATAAAATTAAATCAAAATATTTTATTATTAAGAATATTATTATGATGATGAATTGTATATATTATGGCATATACGAGTATAACATGAACAACGAAAGCCATGCATGTGGAATTAGTTGATTACTACAACCGTCTGGCCGTTACTGTCTGTTATTGTTTAAAAATAGTCTACCAATTAGTGTGGCACATAGCTTCCTCGAGTTCTAAAACGTACTTAAAATCAAATTTATTATATAAACTTGTGAGCCATAATAGAAAAAATTGTTTAACAGATTCAGATATTGTTTAAACTTAAAGTTTTATGTTTCATGTTTGTAACATATGCTTATATTTTAAATAAAAATTAAAAAATATATTCTTGGTAAATTATAAATATTTCTGTGGAAACGTATAACGTTTATTTTTAAAATATTCTCACATCATCTAGAGTAGAATGAAAGTTAGTGCAGAGGAAATTGGATACAGGTCTGGTTTATGCTGGCACAATTGTAAGGGGGTAGGTCAATATAATAGCATAAAACTTTTAATTGGCCAGACTGCCTCGTCTACAGACTAAAACTCCCGTTGCCCATTATTCTCTGATTCTCTAAACCACTCTTGTTTCCACCCTTACTCATTCATCATTCTTTTCCAGTGAAAAATTTAGAACGAATATATATTTAATATTTTCAGTTATTTTTAAAAAGCTTGTAAATTTCAGCTTTTATTATGACTGTCGAGACTTTTTTAGGGTCCGTAGGCAAAACCAAGGACCCTTATATTTTCCTGCGTGTGTCTGTCCGTCCGTCCTGTCACCTACTCTCACGGCTACACCTTTCGTCCGATCACTTTGAAATTTGGCATGTATGTGTCTTGTACTTACCCACATATTTTAAAAATATAGCGACTTAAAAAAAATATTTTTCAAAAACATTAGGGAAAAAAAACTTAAGGGTTATTTGTTTGTTTTTTTTGACACCGGGAGGGGTATCATATGAAAGGGTACGTCGAGCTGATTACAAAAATATATAATTCTTTGGATATAACTTTGATAGGGCGAGCGTAGGCAAGTTTGAAGTGGGTGTGAAACGTGCCCCCCCCCCCCCTCTATCTCGCTTATGTGAAGTGCAAAAAAATTCCTGAACATTCTTCGACCAAGAGTGAAAATACCACTTTTTGGAAATTTCGAAAAAAATATTATTTTATTTTTTATTGACAAAATACGTTTTTTTTATAACTATGGTCTTTTCGATGTATTTATATGGTTGTAGTCCGGTTCAGTGGCAAAAAAATACTTTATCAGAAGTTTGTTTATGTGTTTTGAGAATATCAGACCCATAGGATAATTCAAAGTAAGCTTTTTAGCATTTTAAAAAACACTATCAATAGGGTACTACATACAGGGTTGCCTACGGACCCTCGCTGTGTGCTGACTAGCACACACTTGACCTGTTTATTTTGGTGTAGGTTTTTAATTTTAATCATTCTTTTATAATTAATTTTTGATGGATTTTAGGTGTGTATTTAAAAATAAAAACTAGATGATTTTCATTTCTTTTTTTTTTTCTTTTTTTATTTTTTTTATTTAATTTGTGAGACGTTTCGACCCTCTAAGGTCATCTTCTCATCACATCCTTTTTCATTCTACAATTGAAAAACATATACAATAATATTATTACTAATCATTCAACAATTCCTTATTTCTTTCATTATTTAACATTATTTTACAATTTGAATTCACATAAAGCTTCAAAAATACATGTATAATTACAAACAAAAACATTATTACTTACAATTGATGTGTTGTGTGGTCACATTGAATTTTTTTTTTTTTTTTTTTTTTTTTTTTTTGTCAATTATATTTAAATTAATAATAAAATCATAATCCTCCGTAAGATTCGTCAGATTTTTATTACATAATAAAATTAGCTAAACTAATTAAAAATTTTTTGATTAAAAACTGAAAATATTTAACAATGAAATTATAAAATATACATAGACATACATACATCCAATACATACATATATATACATATATATAGATATATATATATATATATATATATATATATATATATATATATATATATATATATATATATATATATATATATATATACACATATATACATACACACACATACACACACACACACATGCATATACAGAACACATTATATTACTTCATTAAACTCGTTTTTTGAATTTACTATTAGATATAATTTAATAAAAACATGAAAAATAAAATCTTTAAAAACAATAATAACATGGTTTAACTTTTATTGAAATCTTTAGTTTATATATATAAAATGTATACATAATTTATTAGCGAAATCATTCTTTTATCTTGGAATATCTGCTGAACCTAGGACGTATTGTTATCTTAAATTTGCAGCTATATTTTGAGCAATAACCCAAACCAGAAAATTTTTAGGGAAGGTCCTAAAAGCCATCCCTCAAAAACATGGGATTGGAATTTTGTTTTAACGAAAATGCGTTGTGGGAGGGGTGTTAAAGAAAAAGGAGAACACCCTGATTACGAATATAAATTTGGTTTTGTTTTTGTACCAATTCATCTTTGCACCATTTGTCCTTAAAAATTAAGGTTTTAGTGTCCCCTCCCTCTGTGTTTTTTTTAAAAAATCGACAACAAATATCAAAATATTATAGTTATTCTTTGTCAAAAAACAACGGTTTTAAAGGAATTTTTCAAGCATTGCACATTGTGTGAGAAAAAATATGCCCCTACCTCCCTAAAAAACAAACTTAAAAATTGAGTTTATTTGTCCCCCCTTCCCCTCTCTCTGTGTTTTCTACAAATTAACGAAATATATAGTTATTCTTTTCAAAAAACAAATGTTTTTAAGGAATTTTGCAAGCGTTTTTGTGAGAAAAATGCCCCCCCCCCCCCCCTAAAAAAACAAACTTAAATGGCCACCATCTTAATACGGCTGAGCAGATTATGCTGGTTAAACTCGTTCTGTTTGTTAAATTACCTACAAACGCTTTATGTGTGCTGAAAGCACATACTTGGCAAATTTTTTATTTAAATAAAAAGTTTTGAAAAACCATTATGAAATAGTTTTGAACATTATCGATCGCGAAACCTACTTAGAAAAATCCCGTAAAACTTCAAAGGGAGTCATAGTTAGTTCTCTGTCAAACAGCAATTTATTTTATTTTCCTTGAATTTTTAATGTTTAACCTATTTAACGAAAGTAGAATTCTTCAAGAGCTTTTTTAACTCCATCCATAATTTAAAAGCCTTTCGACAACTGTCAGGTTCGCACGATTTTATAAACAGCTATGTTTTCTTAGGAAACTTTCTCTAAGCTTGTAGAACACTTGTTGAATTTCTTATACTAATACAGCCCAATTTATACTTATTCATAGTAATTCTACGTAAGAGAGATCAATCTTTTTTTAAAAGCAAATGTATCTCAATATTGTGCTGATTGCTGTTATAAATATTTTAGTAATTCGACTAAGACTTTACTTCTAAGAACGAAAAAGCATACACAATTAATAAGAATCGTTTCGAAGGCCTATAAATAACAAAGAAGAAAATAAGTGGACAAAGCATATTTGAATAGTTTAGATAATAAATACCGTTTTATACTTAATATAGTAATGCTACATGACTGTTACAATTACACTTTGACTATACTGGGCTTAATAAAAATGAATATCTATAAAATTACTAGATAACAAATAATAACCCAAGTAAGTCCCGAACCGTATAGATAATAATTATAATTGCAATAATTGCTTAGACAAATCGTTAATCTCACCAATGTATCTTCTCCTCGGCAAATCCTTAATCTTTTTGCGACGCTGATGACGTCTAAGAGGCTAAAAAATATAAAAATATAAAATGGCTTTAAAATATAAAAGTTTTGAATGTAAAACGCTATTCCTTTTACTTATAACTAAATCAACCTATGCATGCCTTTTTATAAATGATTATATACACCTATGCCTTTTTTCGATAATAATATAAAATAAAATAGTCGTTCGAACGAGATTTTGTTGAATTTACTTATACTTACCCTCATAAGTAAGAACAAATAATGATAAAAGATAAAGTGAATGAAGCTCAAAGTGTAAAATAGATCAGTTTATCGACAAAAAACCTTGAAATAAATTAGTTTTAAGATTTAAGGATAGCTTAGTTATCTTAAATATAAAAGCCAAAATTTCAGCGATGATTTGTTTAATACACCTCAGGTTTGAAGTGTATGGAAAGTTGATGGGGAGTTATTATGACTTCGGCGTTAATTGAACTTTAATGCTCGCTGATGGAAGCTCAAGTTTCCTGAGCGAAAGATGTTAATAGTTGATGTATTAAACGTTTCACTTCTGAAACTGGGACCTTTAAAATCCAAATCTCAAGCACACATTCAAGAATTATCACTTCAATAGATCAGTAAAATCTCAAATTCTGTACAGTCCAATCGTGACATAATGAATATATATATAACAAAAAACAATAATAATTTAAAATTATTTTATTTATCACGATTTAATGTTGACATTGTTATATGAATATCTAAAATCCAAATACCACTGACTCACTGACTTATCTATAGTCTATAGAACCTCTGGACCTATGACCATGAAATGTTGCATATAGGTTCCTCTTAGGCCCCGCCATGTTGATTTAAAATTTATATGCGCAATTTGATGATATCTCCGGAACTAATAGTACTATAAAATCTTGAAATTTAGATGTTACTTCTTTTTAAGTAATAAGCAACTTTTGTAAAAGGGTTTTACAAAAGTTGCACTAGAGCATTCCAATTTTGTTTAGGTTCCTCTTTCCTTATTGATACTATAACTAATTTTTACAATCACCATCTTGATTTCAGATAGCAGTAATTTGTGTCAGAAATTTTACGATATCTCCGAAACTAATTGTACTAAAATCTAGAAATTTTTATTTTGATGTTAGTTTCTTTTTATTACGCACATTATCAAAGCCATTTTGAATCAAGATTGTGGCAATTTATACGCCAAATTGGAAATGACTCATTAATTGAAATTAATGGGGGGGGGGGGGAGATATTCTATGGCATCAAGATATTCTTGCTATGTAAAATCTGTACAATCACATTTTTGATTTAATAAAATCAATTTTGACCGGTTAAAAAATTTGGAATAGATTTTTTAGACTTGTGTAACACTACGGCTTGTGCACAAATGCAAATCGGAATAATGTGTATTTTAAAGGGTGATTAATGTGCAAGTTAAGTTTAGACTGGTCAGGTGGGTTAGGTGGGATATCACTAATTATACCAAACATTAGCAACCCTTCTAGTCGGACAAAGCTAGCAATATCCTAGCGAATCTGCATTACTAATATTAACCTATAACTGGCTAATTTGAGTTCTTTACTACGATATAGCCACACATTTCTTCCAATTAAGAAATTTCGGTTTTTAGACAATTATAGTAATACGTATTCCATGACTGGACTGTTAATGTTCTTTTCTCAAACCTTTAAAAAAATAATTAGCAGTAATCAATCGGATATTTACTAACTAATATGAATTGTGGTTCTTTCAAACCCTCATCAAGTTCGAAGCCTAAAGGTTATAACAGTAAGTTTAAATCATACAATCTCGACAGATTCTTTCGCAAATCCCAACCCGAAGACACCCAGGAAACAGGAAAAGAATATCCCTCAGAGGAGTACGGAGAAAGTGTGCGAGACCATGCTTTGAAACCTTTAGTTTCACATCCAACTTCACAAGATACAAGTAGTTACAATGAAAAGGGAGGAAATGCCACTGAAGGTAAGAAAACCAATGAAAAGACTCAAGTCGAAACCACATAGCAATCAATAAAATCACCCAGGAATAACAACGATAAGGAAAAGGTAAGGATCGCTACTCTGAACACACGGACATTACTTGGAGAGGAAAGACTTGTAGAACTGGAGTTAGCTATAAGAAATATGAAATGGGATATAGTCGGCCTAGCGGAGGTGAGACGTAACCATAGTAGAATCATTGCAAGAAAGACAGGTAACATATTTATGCATTCTAATGCCGAGAATGGCCAAGCGGGGGTAGGTTTCTTAGTAAATAATAAATGGAAGAACAATATTATCGAGTTCAAAGAAACCAATACCCGAATTGCTAAACTCTCAATCGCGCTTACAGAAAAGAAAAAACTTACACTGGTACAAATATATGCCCCTACTGCAGAGGCATCTGAACAAGATAAAGATTATTTCTACCAACAACTCAGCGAGGTGGTTAGCTCAATTGAGAGGAAAAATAACACCCTGATTGTACTAGGAGATTTTAATGGCCGAGTAGGTCTAAGAATACCGGGCGAGGAGGAAATTATGGGTAAATTTGGAGTAGGAAATAGAAATAAAGGAGGAGAAAGGATAATAGATTTTGCACATGCCGTAAGATTGAAAATTGGAAACTCCTTTTACGAGAAAAAATCAAGTAAAAAATGGACTTGGCTTTCCCCTAAAAAGGAAAAATACCAAATAGATTACATTCTTGTTAGCTCACTCAGGGGAGTAGAGAATGTCAAAGTTGTTAAAAAACTTAACTTTAACTCAGACCATAGAATGGTAACATTAACTCTTAATATTAAAAAAGTCAAGAGAGCAAGGCATTTCCGTGGCCAAAACAGAAAAGCAATATCTCCAAATAATAAAGAAGCGTTTCAAGAAATGTTAGGAAACTACTTTATAGAATGCGAGGATAAACCAGACGATGTACAAAATGCATATGACAAATTTATTCAGATTCTCAATGAAAGTCTTGAAAGAGCACAGAAAGGCAATGAAGAGAAACCCAGAAGGAAAAGTTATCTGAATAAAGTTTCCGAAGAAACATTAAACTTGTTACAGAAACGGTCAAGTGCTAAAAAAGCGGGTATAAAAACGTCAAAAGAAGAAATAGAGTTCACAGAATTAAATAAACTAATCAGAAAGAAAATTGATATGGACCTACAAAGAGCTAAAGAAGAGAAAGTAAAAGAAATACTCACCAGAAACAAATCAATAAAAGAAGTGAAAAAAGAAATTGCTACAGGTAGACACTGGCTACCCTCTTTGAAAAGAGGAGAAACAGAGATCTCCGATAGAAAAGGAATAGTAGATGTAGCTAGTAATTATTACCTAGAGCTGTATAAAAAGGAAAATATTGAACAGTCGGGTAGTTCACAAATTAGATCTAAGTCCGAAATGATAGAAGGAATACCAGATATAACCACTGATGAAGTTAGATATGTGGTGAAGAGGTTAAAAAGCAAAAAAGCTCCTGGCCCAGACGAAATTGGAAATGAAGTAATTAAAGATGGAGGTGAAATATTAATCAAAAAGCTTGCAAATATGTTTACACAAATTACTAAACAGAATAAAATACCGAACCAATGGCGAACATGTAAAATAGTCCTACTTTTCAAAAAAGGAGACAAGAAAAACATCGAGAACTATAGGCCTATATCATTGTGCTCATCATTTGCAAAAATGTTCACTTCAATTCTAAAAAATAGACTAACACCTTATATGGAACAATATATTACAGTAGAACAAGCAGGCTTCAGGAAAAATTTCTCAGTCATGGATCACCTTCAAGCTATAAATCAACTTATAGAAAAAGCTCGGTCGTACGATTTTCCTTTATACATCGCTTGCATTGATTTTAGAAAAGCTTTTGATAGAATCACCCATAAAGCCATGTACGATGCTCTGAAAGCCGCAGGGATAGATTCTAGCTATATCGAGCTAATTAAACAGCTGTACAAAGACAACAAAGGGTATATAGAGGAAAGCAATGTAACAGGAAAATCTTTCCCCATAGACCGCGGTACCAGACAGGGCGATCCTCTTTCCCCACTGATTTTTTCCATCGTACTAGAAAATGCCTTCTCGAAACTAGAGTGGGACAAACTCGGCATTAAAGTTGATGGTAAATTCCTTACCAACCTTAAGTTTGCCGACGATGTACTTTTAATGTCTACAAGAGAGGATGACCTTCAAAAAATGATAAGAGACCTTTCCGAAGCTTGTAAAACAGTAGGGCTCGAAATAAATTTGTTGAAAACTAAAATATTGTCGAACAGAAATTGCAACGGAATTGAAATATATGGCAAAAAAATCGAAACCGTACCAGATATAATTTACCTTGGACAGAACATCTCCTTTGCAAATAATGTAGACAAGGAAGTTGATAGAAGAGTGGCACTTGGTTGGAAAAAATATTGGAGCCTAAAATTTATCATGAAAGATAGAAATTATATTAAATGGAGAAAATACATTTTTGAGGCTGGAATACTCCCTGTAGTTGCATATGGTAGTCAAACTTGGTCATGGACAAAGAAGAGAGAGAACAGAATCATATCATGGCAGAGAGCAATAGAAAGAAGCATGACGGGGATAAGGAAAATAGAAAAAGTCAGAAGCGAAGAAATTAGGAGAATTACCAGACTCAAAGATGCTCTGAGTTACATGAAAGGGCTGAAATGGAAATGGGCAGGACATCTAATGCGGAGAAACGACGACAGATGGTCACGAAGACTGACAGAATGGACTCCATACGATATGAAAAGAAAGAGAGGAAGACAACCAAGAAAATGGCAAGACGACATTGTTAAAGAGATGAACATAACATGGCACAGAGACGCTCAGGATAAGAAAAAGTGGGAAAAGAAAGGAAAAGAAAAATGGTCGGAACCACCACCTCCCAGTAGGATTAGTCACCTGGGAAGTTAGATGACTACATCTCCACGTCCAGTGGAAGGCCTGCATGCAAGTCAGAAATCAAGCATGGAACTACAAGAGGACGGAAAGAATACGCATGAAGATCACAGGCTATAATAATAATAATAATAATGAATTGTGGATTTCATTACCCTCAAAGAATGAGCTGTGAGATCCGATGAGAGAGTTACCATTACTTGAAGCAGCTTTCGGTGTAAAGTACCGTGATATTGGATCGGAGAAGTAAAAGACTTGCATGACAAAATTTTATTCTTTATCTATTTTTTATTTATTATGGTTTTAGCTGTGGATGCCAACATACAAGATTGGATTTCTATATTGGTTCTATGGTTATTTGAAATGGATCATCATAAATTAAGCAGTGGGATTTAAACTAAGTAAATCATGTGCCTGAGAGAAGAGTGCCAGAAAGAACTAGAAATAATTAAGTTCTGCATGCTTCCCTTCTTTCCGGCGCAGACTACTTGCGGTTAATGTCTCTTTCCCCTTTGTAAAAGTTATTAAAGTTTCAAGTCGATTAAATAAAAATTTGAAATAATAGTGATGCGGCGTATAAAAAACGAGTAGAATTGTGGGCGTATATCGGCCATATTTTTGTTTTCTAAATGGCTACCAGGAAACTCTTTTTGAAGAAAAACTTACTTATTCCTAATCTACCTGAAAGAGCTTTAAAATTATAAAAAAATACGTATGGTGTCGCGGGACACCCGGTAGGAACGAAGTTCCTTACATTTTCCATTAAATATAAATTATAAAAATCACACTGCTAAGTGCGTATACTAACTACTTATACATGGCGGAGTTAGAAAAGAGACAAAATTAAAAGTAAGGAACTGTTTGTACCTAGCGGAGTTAAGGAAAAATTAAAAGAAATACATTATTTGTATCATTAAGCAAGCGTTTTACAATAAATATATATTGAATATAAGAAAAAAATTGATCATGATGAGTTTATTATAGTTAAAGAGTATGTTTGTTAAAGGATGTTGGATTGAAATAGGACTGTTTTCTACGTACCCGGCCTACTAATTTAAAATATTATAAAATATACCTCTTCCCTAGTCTAAAGCTTCTGCTTGTATCAGGTTTAAATTGTACATGCCTGTTTCAATTGTACTTTCGACAATGTGTAAGAAGTTTTATTAAAATCGTTATCCGTTAGAACGGAAGATATCGGTAAAAACGCTGTTTTCTTTATTTTAAACATTTAGGTCCACTTTAATAAATTTAGCGATCTTTATCACTTCATAACAGTGTCAGTATTTGTTTTACTAAACAAATTATAATTTAAATCAAATTATAATTATTATTTACTACGGGAAACAGACAGTGAAAAATACACTCCCGCGCCGGGAGTGTATTTTTCACTGTCTGTTTCCCATAGTAAATAATAATTATAATTTGATTTAAATTAAAATTTAAACTTTCCGTAGTTTGAAAACTACCAAAAACTTAAAATTGAAACAAATTATTCAAAAAAGTTGTTTGTTTCATTAAATAGATGAAGTTAGATTTTTTTCTTGGATTAAGTACGCTGTATTATACTAATATACCTAATATATTGAAATTAGCGTCATTTTGACATATAACAAAAATAAACAAAACAAGTCAAGTAACAGTCTTCCTTAATAACACTATTTCCCGTCTTAAGATTTTTGAAGCTTACGTTTACGCGAGCGTTGCTTGTGAACTCTTGGGCGGATAACGTTGTCCAACGAACTTAGCCTGGCTGGGCATTGGTAAAATGAACATGTGTAAATTTCAACTAACTCGGTGATCATTAAGCCAGGTTATTGTTAGGTTATTCATCGGTAGATTTCGTGACGGATTTTGCGTGACGGTTATTTTGTGACGGTGATTTTGGAAGTTTTTTTCGGATTTACTCCCGGGCTCCAGAACGTGTCATAAGGAACTTCGTTCCAATACCATTCGAAGTATAAGCATAAACTTACTTTTCACTTTGCTATCACAATGCCGGCAAAAAATGAAAATTTTGTAATAATAGTTACTTAATCTTTTCCTACTCTTCAAGATCATTAAAACGAAGCATGTCATTCTGACTAAAAAAATGTTGTTAGTCGTTCGACATTCATACATACTAAGTTTAAGATTTCTAAAAACTATGCAGTTGTCAGAAATGCGTCAGAAATGATTCATTTGTGTGCCGAATTTCGTTAAACACTAAATTTTTCCTCCAGTTATCGTTAGACAAAATAACAAATAAACTTTTCAAAGCTCTGAAATGAAGTAATTACTACTCTCGTTCAAAAATTAAAACAATTTGTTTAATATATTACCTAGTAGACATATTTTTTATTTTTTTAACTGTTACAGAGAATCACCAAGAAAAATCATTTTCTTTAAATATTTTTTTCCTTTAAAGGAATAGGACAAATCCCTGCACAAGTAGAAAGCTCCTTTCTTAGACTGATCCCATAATAGATTATTGTTTGCTTCTTCCATGTCTCCTTTCCTAACCTACTTCTATACGTACAAAGAAAAAAATAGATATATTTTCATGAAAATGCCATCGTTCCATCGTTGAAGGAAATGAAAAAAAAGAGTGAAAAGAGGTAATATGAAAATTGGATAGGAATAAGGGATATCTGAAAGCGAGATCTGTATATGCGTATAAAGCTTCCCTTAGAGGCAATGGCACGCAGCGCATCCGCTCATATCGGATTTCCTCCTTTAAAAAACATTTTCCTCAACTCAAGTATTATTCTTCTATTTTTTTATTTTTTTACATTCTTCTACTTATAAAATTTTAATAAAGGCTTGAGGTTTAATAAAAACATTGTAAACAAAAATCTGCTTTTACTTATTAGCTGATAAATATAAAAAACAACAATAAACTTAAAGCGTCATTTGTTATCTACAATAATAATTATTATCGAAGTAAATACGATTTACCTTTGAATTGTAGGTTTTATTGCAATTTTTCCGTTCCTCTTAAACCTTTTACACCAGCGCAAGGTACCGTGGAAACAATACTGTTAGCAAAATTATTGAAATAATCGGAATCTGGCCTGATTTTAAGATTTCCACAAGTTGGTGAAAAATCATTTATTTTTCTTCAACCTTTAAATCTATATCTGTGTTCTAAATCGATATCTGGTTATTTATTGGCTGCTCCTCAAAAGTTACTATCAATAACCTAAATGGAAATAACAATCAGTAATCATGGCAACAGGAATGATTGGCAAGTTAATTTAATATATTTATTAAGAAATTATACTATAAGCCAATAAAAAATAGATTCATTGAGCGCCGGATACTGTTTCCTCCATCTTGTAAAAGACAAATGTATGTGCACCTTGCTCTATTTTAATTTACTTGAGGTGCATTAGTTTGGTTATGGATACATTTAAGTGAACTTTATTGTCCAAGATCAAACCGCGTTTAATGAAAATATACTTATTCTTATTATAAACAAAGCAATAGCCAATACAACATGTTAAAGCAATCAATATGTTATATCGTAAGTGAAAAATTATTTCAAAGTGAGCTGCCTCTGTGAGTAGAATATTGAGAGAGGTCTAGCAATCCTATTAGTTGTGGTGCCGCTGTTGGAGTTGGAATGCAATAATTATGGGCAATATGTCAATGTTAGGAAGATGCGTGGTAGGGTAAGTCGACTGTTCGACCACCCCTACGACTAAGGCGCGAAGACTATGACTAAGTGTAACCCATCAGCAACCCTCAGACCACATGCGGCCCCACAAATTTCCACTGAAATATCTTCCAGTATCAATTTTTCCCCGGGTCGGCGGTTCGGGGGGTAGGACCGAGGTCCTGCCAATGACTTGAAACTTCATTGTTATACTTAATTGAATACGTCAATCACAGGGGCGCGTGCGACGGGGAGCAGCTTAAGGACGGGCCCAACTTTGATAAATTACACTGAAATATTTTCCGGGGGAGGTTCTTTTCGCGCCCCTTTCTCTTCTACAACCATGAGGGATTTTTTAAAAAAAGAATATAAATGCTTCTTTCCATGGGAGTGACGAGAATTTATCCGGTATTGTACCTTGCAAGAAATGATTGATCAGTTATACTTGTTGAAAAGAGTATTATACTTTACTTACCGAAATTAACAATTAATATCAATTGTAAACTTTCTCGAGGCATTAATCATAATCTAAGGAGGTGCGATGTTTTGTTAGGAATATTTATTACAATCTTCCCTCTGTTAACTACCTTGAAATTTTGTTTAGAAGATAAAAGAACAAGAAAAAAACTATTACATCCAGAGAACATTAGGGACCGCTGCTAGGACCTACAATGTGGGCCTTAAATTAAGCCTGGACTAATTATCGTATATTTAAATTGTAGTGTTAAATTAGATAGAGATTATTACAATATATTTTTAGGGTTTCGAGGTCATCTTAGAAACCCTTTTACTTTTGGTAGTTCGTCCGTTCCTCGCATCTTGGTTCATATCTCCTGACCTATTGAAGCTAGAGATTTGAAATTTGATATACAAGTAGGTACAACATTTTTTCCCAAAACAGGAAAAATGTAATGAACTTCACAACTTAACTTTTGTGCGATCAGATCAGAGAGCAATGGCGAACTGATCACAAGAAAAAAAAATGAAATTTGTTGTGGGGTATCATTTTAAAGGTATTATTCAAAAGTAGATCACAAATACATAACGCGTTTCAAAAATCGTGGCCATTATACCCCTCAAATAACTAAAAAAGTACCCCCCCCCCCCCCTCCCTCAAAAAAAATTCCTCTCTCCGCTATAAGGACTGGTCCTAAAAAAGTGAAAAAATACATAAATATACATTTGTGTAGTCCAGTGATATTTCCGTGAGTTCATTTAAAAGAGTCAAATTTTAAAAAATTTGGTTGCACGTAACAATTCTGACCCAAAATGTTTATTTTTTTATAGATCAAAAATAAGTATTCAAATAAAGCAACTAGTTACATGAAATGGTCCATTATTATAATAGTTAAAATTAGCAGTAAGACCTCGAACTAATAAAAATAATGAGTTTTAATTTAGAAATGTAATTCTCACTCGACTTCGAGTTCTAGTATCGTCTAAATATATTTCTTTGCGAATATTCTCTTTCTTCCTTTAAGAAAAGTAAATATTTTCCTGTTTAATAGTTTCTTAAACCACTTAAATGGTATTTAATTTAATCATTATTAATTTTGCACCATTAATTTAAATATGTTAATTATTGCAATTACAATTAATTGCAATGCAAATTAATGTAATAATAGGCAAAACAGAGAACCAAAAACACATAAAAATTTGAAACTGAAATTTGAACAAAACTTAGCAGTTTTGTTTTGTGTGCAATCACCCAAACACAGGAAAGTGATAGTGTGTGTGTGAGTGTAAAATGGTAGTGTCCCCACCCCCGTTTATTCTTTTAACAAGACAACGAAATAATCAGTTCTTAGTAAAAAAACAAAAAAACTTTTTAAAGGAATTTTTTACACGTCACATGTGTCGTGTATAATGTCCCCCATATAAATCCCCCCCCCCCCTTCAAAAAAAGAAGTTCATACTTGGCAACTTCATTTCATTTTCCTACATTCTAAGCTGTAAGATAAAAAGAAATGCTTCAACAAGTTGTTCCTTTTTTATGAAATTTACGAACAAAACGCAAATACTAGCTTTGATGGTATTTTAATTTCTCCCTTGCTTAAATTACTGATCCCGTGGACTCTTAACATTATTTAAATAAATATATACATATAACTAACTCTCTTATGAGAATTGAGTTCAGTTCGTCGTATTTAAATTAAATTTGAACAATATGATTGAGTTCAGCCTAGCGTTAATCCTCTTGAACGGATGGAGTATAAGAGAAATTGATTTCTCCGAAGCAATAATAAATAATTGAATTTTGATTCGGTGAATACCATGTTAATTCTCTCCTTCATCTTTGTCGTAACAGAGAATAGTAATATCTGTGTGCATTTGAAATGTACTGTTAGATATATATATACTAATAAATCCTTTTGTATTTCATACATTGGGTAAAAGCTATAGTGATTTGTCTAAAACGTTGATTGCACGTGTGTTTCACCTACAATCCAGTGAAATCATTAATATTTCCAATTTGATAAGCACTGCATCTTACTCTGTTTAAAGCTTTGCTGTCGCGCACCTAATGTAATATGATATATAAAATTCGCATTAATCCCGAGTCACATATGCGTGTGTGGAAAGGACAAGGTTTATAAGCGGAAACCGCAGTTCCCATCTGCGACCGAGCAATTGATTTATGCGCCGTCTGGCTGTGGAATGCCGAATTTATTTATGAGTTAATTAAGCTACAGGTTTGTTTTGCCGTTTACTGATGTGTTATCATTGTTAATTTGATTTAACATTAAATTCGGAAGTTATTATTCATGTATCAACCAATTAATTTAGTTGTTCATTTATTAAACAATTAAACTTTTTAACAATTCCATTCTCTTTTTCCACTGATTGCTAAATGTAATGTTTGAATAAAATTTGAGTCGCATTAATGATAAACCCGTAAAAATAATGATGTATGAAATCCATAAAATTGTATTGCAGATTGAAAATTGATACCCAAGCCCAACTGATTTTAGAGATTGGTTAAAATTATTTGTAGCTATTTTGATCAACTTTTGGACAATCGATTTAAATCTAACGTATTACACCAATTAATAGCTTATGGGGCTTTTTTATACTTAATAGCTACATACCAAAGCTACACTTCCTATAAAATTTATTAATTCTTACATATATTTTCGGCCATTGTTCAACGAATAAAAATATTTGTAGTGTTTCAAGTTCAATGTTTTTCATCCATTAGACAAAATGTAATGCTATAAGATAAGTATAATGCTCAACAAGTTTAGGTAGTTTTAGAACAGAGTAGGTACATAGAAGCATTATTCTGCTTATGTAGGCAGAGTTCGAACATGTTTTATTAACTTAGGCGATGGATAATGAACATGTTTAGTGAATTAGGCTGAGTTGTAGTTAAGCTTATCAGTAGTTTGTTTCCTGGTTGTTACATCAACTAGTATCATTTTATAGAGTTAAAGCAAAACTTACTAATGATACGGATGTATAATCATCTAATAGATCACTAGAAAACAACCTACATTACGTTAGTTTAATGCGGTCATCCTGGAGAACAGATACGAGCGAATCAACCTTAGCTGATATAATCATGTTGAACGTTGAAAATGTATTACAATTTTGAATTTGGGAACGACGTTGGAAGAGAGGAAATCAATATCTCTTCTGCCCCATTCCATTCCACCTGTCAGTGTTAATGAGCTGGCCCCCTAATTACAGTTACACTCTAACCCTTACGAAATCCTCTCACTCGCAGAACACAATTACACGACTCGCTAAGCTAAATTTATTTGTTGGTAACTTTAAAGCGGTAGAATTTGCATTAACTCCTCCTGGAAACAACATGACGGCAGGAGTCTGGACCGTGAACTTAAACATCGACAGAATCGACCTAGTACGCCGGCCGACGTTTTAAACTTGTTTGCAACGTAATTATACTCACTATGTTTCAAACTGTCACGGAGAAATTTCCGAATTAGAACTGGTTTAACAGACTCCAGCTTATTTAGAAGTAATAATAATTTCCTCGGACTTAATGTTTACTAAACCGACATATAAGGATATTTGAAATGTTTCGTTTAATAACGTGTATTTAATGCTACTGATTAATTGTTCAAAAGATAAGAAGGTTTTTTTTTTTAAACTTTACATAAAAATTTGAAGGAAAACATTTCTTTTACAAGCCATTATTGTCTAATTTATTTAATTGTTTCCCCCGTTTTTGCTTCCGAGCTTACCGAAGGTAACGGAAGCTGTGTACGATCGTCCCGGAGAGCAAACATTTTTTAGATCTTCGATTTCAAAAAATACAAGACAAAAATCCGTCCGAAACGGATTTTTTCTTGGCAAATTTTTTCTGACTTGGATATACACTAAAATTAAATGCAGTGTCGTATACAAATTTGTATCATTGTGCAGCGACGCTCAAATAAAGAAATAATATTTATTATTTGATTTAAGTTCGTGGTGTGCATTTGCCAAGTCAGAAAATGTTTTTAAATTTAAAAGTGTAGAGTGATTTGGAAAAGAGAATAGAGGGAGGGGCAGACAAACATCATGTACTTGTACTGGATAAATTAGACCTAGCAGAACTTACTTGGACAGTGGGAGACTTGGCTAAACCTATGATCTCACAACTTTTTACGCGAGACTTGGCTTATTTTTTTACACTAGTGTTTTTGTTGGGATTCTATTTTATTGATTTCGAAGTCATAATGCATTTTAATGAGCTAAACATGTGAAATCTATAAAATAGGAAACATCGGTATTACTAGAAAACGAAAACACATCGAGGATATCCTTGAAGTACAAAAAGTTCAGTTTGCGGCCTTCTGAATGCCCTTCTTGATTTTTCTGCACCTAGACTTGGGACACCCTGTATGTATATGTATTGCCATAAAACAATACTGTAAGAAATAATTATTTATTCTTTAAAGAATAAGCTATGAAATTAAGGTAGTATTGTATTATTTAATTCCTATAGTCCATTTCGATCCTCTTGTTCTATAGATAGAGCCGTAAGGCGGCCAAGAATATTATTTTTCAGGTTGAAGTATTACTCCACTCCTTAACAAAGCTACTACAATTTGTTCTTTCACCAGCTACAACAATTATACCCTGGGTGGAAAAGGCAGAGGCAGTCTATTACCCATTCTTTTTTCCTTGAGAGTGAAGGGTGGGGGAAAAGCAAATTGTTTAGAGACCGTAATGACCGTGAGTGGGGTGGGGGGAGTCAGAAGGAGGAGAGTTATTCGTCAAAATTAAAGAAGCATTACCGTTTTCTGGATAATTGGTCCGTTGGGGAGAAGAAGAGAATCGAGGCAGGAGCCAAGCAACTATAGGAGCCTTGAAGAAAGAAATCCTCGCTTCTTTTTCCTAATGGACGGCCGCAAGAGGAACACAAGTAGCCTCTCGAGGGAAAAAATAAATACAAGGCTTGGGCAAAAAGAGCCTTCTTTTTTTTCCTTCATGCACCCTTTTTTCTTGTCGGATTCAAGAGGATGAAGACGAACACGTGTTTGCCTAGACAAGACAGTGTAGAGCACTTTGCTTCTGCCCAGTATCTCTTCCATATGGTTACAAAAAAGGGGAAAATGTTTAGCACAAAAAAGAGAAGAAAGAGTGGCAGCTGAAAAAGTACCTCGAGCGAAAAATCTATTTCTTTTGTCATCCATTAATCAAGAGTAATGGAAAATCCTTTTTGCATCAGACACACTTGCTATGAGCTAATAATGTACCTAAGCTTTGAGTGAGTTTTATTATTTACTCTAGTTCTTTAAAGGATTGCTACATTTTAATTACAAGTTACAAACAAATAAAAAAACGATGAATGGTTCGAAGTGAACAAAAAAAGACACATCGAAATATTATAATAAATACAAAATTATCTGGTTACAAATATATACAGCGGTAATTTAAATGAACTTCTGGCTGTGAAGATTTGATTGTTTGCAAAACACATATTTAGAGAATATTTTAAGGAGTGGTCATATTTTGCAAAAACATTGCCTTCTAATTTGTTTTACTACTGAAGGAACAAATTGTTGATTTTATCACATATTTTATTTGTATTTATCTGGCTACTAGGGAAACGTTACTTCTGTATGTTACTACTGATGACAGTGTCGACATTTTACTTAATTATATGAAGATATTAGATATTACACAGAGCTTTATTTTTATCTTAAATACAACATTTTTACATATAACAAGAAACACGTTGTCACGGAAGAAAAAAGTTCCTAATTTTATCTCTTAAAAACTTTTACTTCCTTTTTTATTTTTTAGGAATAATTAGAGAACCATTAGATCCACGAATCTGTAAATAAAGTATAGCCTGGTTTCAAGTATCCGTTCTCCTTTTTAATTGTATTATTTTTAAACTTCACTTAATTTTCGGTTCAAATTATAATAGTAATTGTACAAGAGAGAAATTGTTTCCCTACCCTCGGAATGTGTTTACAAAAGGGGAGCAAAAGGACCGTAAAAAAATGCCATAGCTATAAATCTCGCACCCTTAAATTCTCTTGAGAAGCGACAGAATCTGCTTTATCTGTCTCTTGACACTGCCCTTAGTTTAAACTGACAATTAACACGTTTCATTGTTTTAATCTTTTGTTTAAATTAAACCCTAGGCCAACGCTTATTTCGATGATTTACTTCTATTTTACGACTTAAAAATAGCGACAGAGGTTTTAATTATTAATTTATCTGGGAATATTAATTAAATATTAACTATCATTTTTAATTAAGCTTATCAGGAAATTAATCTGTATTACCACTTCCAACACAAAAAAATAATGTTTTCTTCAAATAAAAATATAAGTACTTTAACATTAACATAATATAATATTATTTATAGCCAGTCAGCCAGTAAATTGTTTTCTCATAAATTAATACAAAAATACTATCTCGATGGTCTTCGTCTAATACTACAGCTTTTACATAGGAAATCGCTGTTTTCATTTTTCGCTCGATCTTTTTTAGGGTCAAAAACCTATCTGCCTGTCCGTCCGTCCGTCTGTCGCCTGCTCTTCTGTGTTACCTTTTGTCCGATCACTTTGAACTTTGGCTTATATGTGTATAGTACCTACCTACCCACACATTTTAAAAATGTAGCGACTTAAAAAATTGTTGTTTTTTTTTAAAAAAAATAAAGGTAACAAAAAACTTGGGTTAAAAAAAAGAAAGTTTTTTTTGGAGACAGTGTGGGGTATCATAAAAAAGGGTACGTCGAGCTGATTACAAAAATATTAAAAATTTGGGTTTTAAGCTTTGATAGGGCGAGCGTAGGTGAGTTTGAAGTTGGTGTGAAATGTCCCCCCCCCCCCCTTCTATCTCGCTTATGTATAGTACAAGAAATCTGAAACAATTCCTGAGCATTCTTCGACCAAAAATAAAGATACCACTTTTTAGGAATTTCGATTTTTTTTTTATCGACAAAATACGTTTTTCTTTTATAATTATGATCTTTTCGATGTATTTATATGCTTAGAGTCCGGTTCAGTGGCAAAACACAAAAATACTTAATCAGAAGTAATATCAGACCCATTGGATAGTTCAAAGTAGGCTTTTTAGCATTTTAAAAAGCACCATCAATAGATACTACTTAAACAATACTGTGTTGCCTACGGACCCTTCGTTGTGTGCTGACTAGCACACACTTGACCTGTTTATTTTAATTTATACGGAATCCTAACAAATAGTCTATGCCACACATCGTGTATATAATTATAATCTCCAATTCACTTTTTATTTACGCAACATTCTTGTTATTTTTTTGAACGAAGTTCCTTAAGGCACGTTCTGGAGCCCGGGAGTGAATCCGAAAAAAACGACCAAAATCACCGTCAAAAAATAACCGTCACGCAAAATCCGTCACCAAATCTACAGATGACGATAACTTGAGTAAAAGATCACCGAGTTAGATAAAATTTGGTACACATGTTCATTTCACCAATGCCCAGGCTGAGTTCGTCGGAAAACGTTATCCGCCCAAGCGTTCACGCGCAACACTCGCGTAAACGTAAGCTTCAAAAGACGGGAAAAAGTGTTATTAAGGAAGCATGTTACTTGACTTGTTTTGATTATTTTTGTTATATATGTCAAAAATGTCACTTTGTTATGTAAATAAATAAAATATAATCATGTAAAATTTCACCCTGATACAAGCAGAAGCTGTAGAGTAGGGAAGAGATATATTTTAAATTAATTGGCCGGGTAGGTAGAAAACAGTCCTATTTCAATCCAAACTCCTTTAACAAACATACTCTTTCACTATAAACTCATCATGATCAACTTTTTTCTTATATTCAATATAAATTTATATAAGACACTTGCTTTAATTAAATAAATAATGATGTTCTTTTAATTTTGCCTTAACTCTGCTAGGTACAAACAGTTCGTTACTTTTAATTTTGTCTCTTTTCTAACTCCGCCATGTATAAGTAGTATACGTACTTAGCAGTATGATTTTATAATTTATATTTAATGAAAAATGTAAGGAACTTCGTTCCTACCGGGGTGTCCCGCGACACCACACATATTTTTTTTAATGTATTTACGATCAATATTTTAAAATAGTAATTGTCCGTTTTAGTTGTAAATTTTTAAATAGTTGGGTCTAAAAGGCTCTATTTTTCGATATTCGACCCCGATATTACTCAAGTCTTCAAACATTAATTATGGAATACAAAATTGCTGTTAATGACTTATTAATTTGGCCTAACGATAATCACATTTTGACTTCATAAATAGAGATATAAAGGATAAAATTTGGGAGGGGGGGGGGGAGTTATATTGCATATAGGAATTCATTTTTTACACCTTCCTTAGTCAGTAGGCCTTGCAGCGTCTTTACAAAAGGATTCAATGTTTAATTCAGTACACGTGCCCTCAGTGAATTGTAGAATCAATGAAGAGAGGTCTCATTGGGGTTGCAGATGTAGGTTTGAAGGTCCGAGTCCATAATTTCCGACTTGGCTGTTTCTATCCTGAACCAGGCCTCGCGACTTCCTTGAATGCTACGAATCAGCGAAGTTACAACTAAACTCCAGCCTAAAGACTTAGTTCTCATTTCGAACAAGGGGTGTTCCGCTTCTGCACTTCTCTGACTCACTCAACAATTCCTTATTCTAAAAGACCCTCACAATGTCTTCCCATTCCTACCGAGACCGAAGAACATTAAATCCACCTCCTGCCATACTCGCCTTTTTCATTAAGCGGCGTTACGACCCCGTCAGGAGAGGGTCGAAAGAAAACGGACACTTTTACGCCGGATTACTGGCTCTGCCCCCGGGATTCCCAATCAAGGGATTCCTAACACGTCATCTAGCCCTAATCAACAGATATGGCCGACCCTTTTCTCCCGCAGCTTTCCAATCCTGTTAATGCTCTTTGCAACTATGCACCCCTCAAGCACTTCGATGAGATTTATCGTAATTTTAAACATTTCCTATCAAGGAAAGAAAACAAACATATGCTCTCTAATAAAAGGTACTTTGATTTGCATTCTATTTTAGTTTAACTTCCTTATTTTGTTTTTTGGTGGAAAAAAAAGTTTTTCAATAATGTTTAATAATGTATTTAGATACAATCTAATATCCTAATGCTCTTTGCTCTCTGTTGTATACAACACTATGGCAAACCTTAAACCTTTTTATGCGTAATACGTATAATGTAAGTACCGAATAACATCGTCATATCATCCTCCTCGTTTGTGAGTGTTTTTTTTTATTAAACTTTCAAACTTATTTAATTAATTTCGTAGATAAACCTGCAAGGACTTTTTATAAGGCTGTAATAATAATTATTTCCTTGCCTCTATTATCAGTTTTGTTTTTTGTTTTTACAAATTGTCTCTTTACTTAGAAATGAATCTTCACTCCCTTTACCTCTCGTATCTTCAATTCTCTTTAAAGTATAAAAATGCAAACTTCCAATCATAAATAATTAGGCCTCTTTTTTATTTCGATCCAGGATAACTATTATTTTTTTATCAAATGACGACCTTCATTTCGTTCCTAAAAGAAAGTTTGATTGAAACAAGATTGTGGAAGGGAAGTTTTTCAAACGAGGGTGGTTTTTAAGTTGTTCAGCAGTAAATAACATGGATTGTCAGAGAGGGAGGACTTATAAGGGGTAATGGGTTCCAGTCTACTGGGTACCAACGTCCGTGCTTCACCCCCTCTTCATCTTCCTTTCCTTGCAATAATAGTTAACTAGATTAGGCCTTCTCGCTTTCAACCTCACGTCGGCAAAATAATGAACAAGCTGCTTGCAGCCCCACTAACTTGGAACTACAGAGATTTGCTTTCTTCTTGATACATACTGTATCTTCAAAGACTGTACATACTCGTAGTAATATGAAATGCTTAAATAGATTTAAACATTTCTTTCATCCCTGATTTAATCCACTGCTTAATTTAATTTAATCGTATGCTAATTTTTCTTCATGACTGGTTTTATACAGGTAATATCATCAAGTCTTTCTTTTCTTTAATTATTGTTTGAAATTGCCATATAATTAATATTTGGTCTAAAGGTGAGTTTTATCACTGGCAACATCTAATTTTCAGGAATTAAAATAGAATAAGGCTATGCTGTATAAACTCCCGGTATATAAAACTGAATGATATGAGAATATTATCAATAAAATAAAATAAACAGATAAAAAGAAAAAGTTTTCCCTTCTAAATTTTCTATATAAAAGTGAACATAATATGTGGTGTGGATATGTTCTTCAAAGTCTCTTTAATTTTTTGAGGTATCTAGAATTTAGCACACTTTTTTGTCATCTCCCTGGCAAAAATGCTGGTATTAATTCATTCCGTAATACTCATTAATGTTTAAGATGGTGACCATTTATGTGCTACTTTTAAGGTCAAATTTGCATCTGATTGCCTTTAAATCATTATATCTCAGATAACGTTAAACCTAAACCTCAAATAGCGAATTTTGCTGCAGAACTTGCTTTAATGACGAAAACCTCTGTTATGAAAGGATATTTTGATTCATGGGGGAAGCCATTTTCTTTCAATTTTAATGGTCACTAAATCTCTCAAACTGTATGGAATAGAACCTTGAAATTTATGAATAAGTTACTTCATATGTTCTATAAAGGGATTTTGCAATTTCACCATAATTTTTTTATCCCGTTTTCTACCAATGGCTAAATGATAGGAGCGCCTCGACAACTTAGCTTCTACATATTCTACAGCTTCTACATTCTTTTGAAGCCATGTACCCTTTTTCACCTATATATTATTAAAATCGGAAATCAAATACGCTAGAACAGCCAAACTTGATACAGTACTTCATGTACATTGAAATTGACATCTTAATTTTATTTTTGAGGTTGCTATGTCTTTAGAGCCATTTGTCTTGAAATTCATGACATATAAATGTCCGATAAAGGACTTTTAAATCTATCCCTTAAGATGAATATAAAAGAGAGCGATTAATGCCCCCACCCATCATTCATATTAGAAAGTCTATATTTTAGAAAAGACTACTCCTTAGGCCTTAAATCATACAATACAAAGGGATTTTGTATTTTATGATTTAGCGATATAAAAAAACAACAAACTAAGACATCTTTTTAGTGTACATATACTCCAGCACGTTAAGAACAACACTTTTTTTGCAAAAGAGACATTATAGAACATATGAAGTAACTTATTTATAAATTTCAAGGTTATATTCCATACAGTTTGGGAGATTTAGTGACCATTAAAATTGAAAGAAAATGGCTTCCCCCATGAATCAAAATATCCTTTCATAACAGAGGTTTTCGTCATTAAAGCAAGTTCTGCAGTTCTTCTTGCAGTTCTGCAAGTTCTTCTTTTTTTATATATTGTATGATTTTGTATTGTATGATTTTTGTATTGTATGATTTACAACTACAAAACATATATTTTCGACTCCTAAGTTAAATATGATACAACACATACCGTAGCCCAGCACACCCGTGCTGGGCTATATATTAAAGACTAGATGTATAAGTATATTTACTATTAGAGGGAGAGCTTTAATATAAATTAAAAGATATAGCATTTCGATTTACTTTTATTGTAATTACATAATACTCAATACTCTATCCTTATATAAGTATTATAAGTACATTTTCTTCTAGTATCAAATACAAACCTGCAAAAAATATATGGAAGATAATTTTATTAAAATTGTCTCCTCAATTTGTACTTTCTAGACTTCAAACAACGTATTAATGTAAAAATTTTGAAAGAAACAACAATAAAACAAACAGCATTTTTATATTTCAGTCCTGGGCCCTATTAAGTAGCATAAAGAGATAAGGAACTGTTGTTAATTTTTTATGAATGGTACATGTGTCAGATGTCTCTTTTGCAAAAAAAAGTGTTGTTCTTAACGTGGTGGAGTATACGTACACTAAAAAGATGTCTTAGTTTGTTGTTTTTTTATATCGCTTAAGATATCTGAAAAGACAAACAAGTTTGTCTACCGTCTGTTTCACTTGAAAATATAACTAGTAGTTTTAACAAGGGTATAAAAGGATGAAAGGATGAATTTTTTCCTCTTTTTGGATGGTAGACCTTTCTATGTAAAGAGAAGAAGAAGAAAAAGAAAACAAAAACAACATTGCTCCAAAGAACAAGATAAGATGGGTTCAGCTTGATTTGACACTTGCTTGAGATGTGTAAATTTTAAAGAGGAAGAAAGGACTCTAATAACACTCTCAACAAACATTGCCGAAATAAAATAGCAAAAAATCACGTGTCAAAGTTAAAATTTCATTTAAACTTTTTTAGCGAATTTTCGAAAAAAAATTAAGCTATTGCAATGGCTTCAAAATTTTTGAAATGCGAATTTTTGAAAATTTTCTCCATGGAAATCCGTTTTAGACCATTCTTAATCGATTCCTGAAATTTAACACTTTTTTATGTATGTATCTAATATATGTATGTGTCACTCTAGACTCTAGACTCTAGACAATATCTCACCCTAGGATGCACTTAAAAAATCCATACAAATTTTAAAATGTCTATAATATCAAAAGAAAGGATGAGTTCGGCCACAATTTTAGGAGTCCATTTAGGGTCAAAAATAGCATAAAAACGTGTTTTTTTCATTTTACCCCCTCTTATATGAAAATATGACAAAAGTGTACATAACAACAATTACTGTACTCTTTAAGAGCTTTCCAAGGAGATGCATCTTAAAGAGTATATTTATACTATTTTGACTTTTGTACCCCGTACCCAAATTGTTTTTATCACCCATCCAAATTCTAAACAAAATTTTCCTATATTATCATAAACTAATAATACGCAGATTCGCAGATTTCATTGAAAAGTTGCTCATTAAGTCATGGTGCATAACTGGTCTTTTTTAAACTAAAGATGTTTAGAAAAAAGTTTGTCTGAGGCGAAATTGATCAATTTATTTCAGGGCCATACTTGGAGTTACAGTCCGCCAAAAATCATGTTTTTTTTTGTTTTTTTTATTACAAATACGCATTTTGCATTTTCATTACATCACATTAAAATTTGGATAATGATTTAAACACATTATTTTTTCCTGAAGTTCCTGTGAGTTGTAAAAAGTAGTCTTTCGTCTTAAACTATACTAATCAGATTTCAATTGAATTTGGCGTAACCAGACATTTGGAAAAATCGCAATTCAAGATCAATTGGAAAATGTGAGTTATTACTTTACAATTTGGGAGTTCTGCCCCAAAAACTATAAACAAAACTATAAAATACCGTGAAAATTGAAAGAGGGACAGAGGGTTAATAGTAGCAATATTGATTTATTTAAAAAAAAAAAAAAAAATTTAAAAATTCATAATAATAGCCTTCAGTATAATTTCTCCTGGCCCAAGGCTGTTGGAGTAGTCTTGGCATCACTTGTCATGAAAAAAATCTAGATAAGATAGCAGCAAATGATTGGTTGTTTTAGCAGAGATTTCGTTGTACCACTTCATAGACTTAAATAAATGGTTTAATAGAAAGTAACACAACAATTTTATATAAGATAGTAGCTATATATATTCAAATATAGCTAAATAACTTAAACGACATAGAACAGGTTGTTATATTAATAGGTAACATATAACAACCTGCTGTGCAATGCAGTTGCTGCTTGCAATATTGAGCTGAGTGTGCATTTTAATCTTAAACAATAAACTTTTTTATTTATAAACAGCTGAAATCCGATCAAAAATTGTAATATTTCTAATTTTTAATTAAAAAGCATTTTTTCCTGTTTTTCTACTTTACCCCCTCTTAAATGAAAATATGGCAAAAGTGAACATAACAACAATAACTCTACTCTTAAAGAGCTTTCCAACGACAAGCATAATGAAGGGTATATACTATTTTTAACTTTTGTACCCCGTACCCCTGTGTAAATTTGGGCCATTTCAGATATATACCTTCCTGTGGTTGGTCACTATGACCGTGCCGAATTTTGTGCGGGTCGGGTCAGCCATTCAGGAGGAGTATGTCTCCAGCCAAATGCAAAGTGTAGTATAAGAGCTTCGCTTTGCTCAGCTTAATAATCATGTGTCTTCTTATTATTTTTTATTGTAATTCATTTTTATTCTGATTTTTATTCTAATTCAAATTAACATGTTAAATGCAGAGGGTGAATTACTTATAGCATGCTTTATTTAGCAAATTAATTTTCCCAAATGCTGGTAATTTTAGATTTGTTGGTTAAGCACGTTTGAGTATACTTTAAATTATGCATTGCAAATAAAAAAATAAAAAATACTCTCCAATACAAAATGAATTATTTTTTTCTATACACAAAAATACAAGAAAAGCGAAGATACAATTCATTTGGAATAATAAGATAATGTAGAATTAAAGTGTTTCTATTTTTATGTATGTGTCGAATCATGAAGGTTGAATAAAATCGTAAGAGAGGTACTTTTTCTGAAGTAGCTAGAATTGTTTTCAACTGAGTGTTGATTGAATAAAAATGTTTTCCATTCTTTTTGCGAGTCATTTAAAAAACGTTATTACCCCTCCCCTTCTCACAATGTTAGTGCCGGGTTGTGGAAAATTCGGAGCCTGGTCTTTTTTTCTTCAATTTATTTTTTCAACCCGACGGAGTATTATAAGTGGGTTAAAGGTTTTTTCCCGAGAGGGGGTTTGGGGGCCCAGTGGTAGGGGGTCGCCCGGAATTAAAGAGAGAATTCGTGTGTTGGGATTTAAAAAAAAGAGAGACAGAAAAAGCAAAAATACAGGCAAAGTGCGGGGAGCGGGGAGTTGGTTCGTGCGGGGCAGATGTTAATATCGATTATTTTAGGGGTCTGAATGCCCCCCTCGAGTTTTCAAGGGGGGCATTCATTCCAGTCGGTGAATGATCAGGAGTGGGATAATTAGACGAAGAAGAGCTGCTGGACTACTCCCCATGATTAGAGCTCACTACAAGCCATCCATGTTTCTCTATCCATCCAGCCCTTATTCAACATCCACACAATATTTCCATAAAAAAGGGGAAATTTCCACTTTATAAACTCGGACCAGTATGGAAAAAAGTCTGTGATAGTTTAGAGAGCCTTCTTGAATATCTGTCAGCTGTCTGAATTGCAAATTAAGCCTCCAATAAAGTTCTTGCGTTTAGAGTTGACACAAATTTAATGTTCTCCTGGAGGAATAAGAAACATTTTCATGATTTAATTAAGAAGAATTCCTAGTCTATTTGACATTAATAAACAGAGCACTGTCTTACTAATAAATGACAACCGCAAACCATATTTTATGCTCTATCTACAAACTCCTTATGTTGTTCGAGTTAAATGTCATATAAGAATTTCATATAAAATTGAATTAGATAAATAAATAAAATAAAATAAGGCAGTTTTATTTGAAAAGAGGGTTCCGTCTGCGTCTTGTCCACTACATCTTCTCTTATGCAATTTTTCTTCATATGAGGAAAATATAATTTTCGTGGTTATGTAGCAAACTACCATAAAACTTTCATCGCATAAAATGTTTATTTTATATAAATACAAAAATAAACTTATTTAAAGATACCTGTATATTTATTTAATTTCAGAACCGGGATGTGTTGAGCCACCTCCATAGAAATGAAATGATTATTTGGAATTATCTAATCTCTACGACAACCAGGTTAGTATTGATTATCATTTTTATACAACATTAATTACATGATATGGTAGTACCTACGTGAAAAAAAGTACCTACGTGGGAATTAAGCAATAAATATGTTCTATATTTTATAAGTTGTGTCTATCGCTGCTTCGGAAGGGAGTCGTCCGAAAATCCGTAGGTGTCTACGCCGATTATAAATAATTGTAATTTAACTCAGTGGTGAAATAATACTAATATAATAATAAATAAATATAAATCCTTTATATTTATGCAATTTATAAACAAAAACCTGCTGGTGACCCTAAAATTTGATAACTTTTTTGGTATTGATACAGAGCCTATGTGCTAATATCAGCTCAATTAAATGGAAGAGGGTTAATCAGCCAATCAGCCCTGCAAAGGTTTTAACGGCTACCTGCCCGCCATAAACAATCAAACAAAATCGAGACTAATATAAAGGATTTAAAAAAGTGTTTTTGTAAAATTTATTTAGCTGAATTATAATAAAAGATTTTTTGTTTTTGTAGTGAATTGTTGTCAGTTAATAGTCTGTATTGCTGAAAACTGAATCCATAAGTAACATATTTAGGGTATGATAAGTATTATAGCTGGTGGAATTAAAAACGTAAAATTAAGTTGCGTGTTCTCGGTACCTGTCAGAGGCTGGGTTAGTCGATGCTTAGTTAATTAGAGTTAATAAGATGCTGTTTTTCACAAAAAAGAAAGGAACAAATTAAAAATAAATTAAGTTAGGGTCTTGAGTCTGGACTCTATTTGAATTTTCCAATTGAGGCTTCTGACTTTTCCTGATGAGGTAGTCGTTAGTTACTAAACGTTATTGACTACTGAATGAGAATTTATAATTAAGGACATCCGATTTTCAGTTTTAAAATTAATTTATCGATTAGTTATAATAAAAATTATTGCAAAATATATGAAATTGTTGTTAACATATATTAATATTGAACTTAAGCTTCCCGATTAATTTTTAAATATATACAATGCCACTAATTATAATTATATTTCTAAGACTATTATTAACCATTATTTTTAATTTGTGTGTCAAATATCTACAAATCTACATGTATACAGTAACATAAAGATTACCCTATTAATTCTATATTTCTTTATTTTGATTTAATAATTTATTATTTATTGTTATAATATGCAAAAATACTTCTTAATTACTATTTTCTTCAATATTTTATCTAAATATGTGATATTATATGGAATCATCATTTCGTATTGTATGTCCCCCCCCTCCCCCTTAATTTATTATTTTATAAGTGCAATATTACATAATCAGTATATGAGAAATAATTTTCTAGTCTATTTGAGAGTATTCTTTGGTTGTAACTTTTTGGTAAGTGGGCCATAGTCGAAACGTCGAAAGTAACAATGGCTCCAGTTGAATAGCTACAAAGCTCAGAAAAAAGATCCAGATTTGTCCGGGTTTTAAAAGGACAGTCGTGTTCCTGGAATTAGTCGAGCCATTAGCGGGGGATTTTAGAAGGCATTTTGTGTGCCAGCTGGAGATACACCAGCTACAGCCATCCAACGGGGATTTTCACCGCCAAAAATTAGGATTTTAAGGATTAATCTGCCATCAACCGTCAGCCTAAAGGGGAAAAAGGTTTTTTAATTTCCCATACTACAATCTCCATTTTTTAAGGGTAAATATTTCCTGTGCGGGGAAAAATGTACATAGTACCAGTACCTAAGTCATAATCCTTGCATGCATTGTAGCATTTGTGTGTATACCACATCAAAACATCTCTAGAATTATTTCAACATCAAGAGTTTTTACAATACAAAATTGCTAAATATGCAAGAATTTCTCTCTCAACATTGATGAACATAACCACATCTAGAAGTCCGCTGTCACTCATTCAGTTCGACAATTAAAATCAATCCTTTTTTCTTACAGTATGCATGTATATAATATATATATATATTATATATATATATATATATATATATATATATATATATATATATATATATATATATATATATATATATATATATATATATATATAATTTGATTTAAATTAAAATTTAAACGTTCCGTAGTGTGAATACTACCAATAACTTGTAAAAAAAGTATATATATAGTGATACTGAATTTAATTCCTATAATGTCTAATTTATTGTAGTGATACTAAGGTACTTAGTGATACTGTGTAATTAGTTATAGATCGAGTAATTGGGATTCTTGAAGGGTAGGAAGAGAAAGAAGACTAACACTGCTTCATGCTGAAGAGTTGTACCACACATTATGAGGCAGTGTTAGTGTTCTTTCTCTTCCTACCCTTTAAAGATCCAAATTACTCGATCTATATTAATTAAACGCAGTTGTTTGTTTACATTTCGGTTTCAATTTACATTTGGGTTCAATATCTCGGAAATTAGATGTTTTCCAGGAAAAGTACTGGGTAATAAGGTCAAATGTGTGGTTCATATTTAAAAACACTATATTTAAGAACTTTTTTATAAAGTTTTTTGGGAACAGTGCCTCCAAATTTAGAGTTATAATACATTTTTCACACGTATTCTATAGGTTTGTTCCAACCACACCTCAAACTAGTTTCAAACTGTACAACGCATGTGCATTAGCAAAAAACGTTCAAATGTGGTCCGATGCGCACTCGTCGGACAGTTCCAAACCAGTTTGAAGTGTGGTTGGAACAAACCTTATACATTTTGCTTGTTCCAAGAAAAAATTATTTTAACCGGCCATGGTTTCGGTCTCATGGTGGCCTGCTAAAAGGGATTTCACTGCATGATCTGCTTCTAAATTTGACAAATATTTTTAAACATAGTAAGTTTTATTTGCCACAAATATCTTCCGTAATAAATATAATGATACAGTGAATTTTATTTTTGTGAAACTATTCAGGAGTAGGAGTCCTTCCTATCACTTAGTTACTTATATACCATTAATTTAATTTGACCATATGAACATCTGGAGACAACTGTCTCATTTTTTAAAAAATGAGACTTTCTCATCCTTACCTTCAGGTAGACGATATACTATATGCATAGGAGAGTAATAACTGTTTTGAAGGCCCAAGTTACCAATAGGCTGTTGCGGATTACTTCAGTTATCTTGATTAACCGCGGTAATAAGTACTTGTCCCAAGATTCATAATAATCGTATTTAATTATTATTAATATACTATTTAGTTAGAGAAAAAGAGATAAAAGATTTTGTTTAAAAAGTTATTTGAGTTGCAAAAACCCTCTTTTATCTTCAAAGAAAAATATAATATGTTGTCAAATCTCTGAAGAGTGAAGTATATGTTTACGTCTTAAGTTAATTAAAATAGTCTGCTAATTTGTGTGGCACATAGCTTCGTCGCGTCAAATAATATGTCAATCTAATATTTAAATTAGAGTGTTGGACATTTACAATAAAATTTTAAAAAATCAAATAAACATTTTAATTAATGACTATAAGTTCTAGTCATTAATTTATTTTTATTGAAACTTATATGAAACACAAATGAAATACACTTGACACTTAAAGTAGTTTGAATTTTCTAAAAGCAATATTGGAAAGAGGAGAAAGAGGAAAGAGTTGTACACTTCTAATTAACCCTGAAATTAGAAGATAAGGTTTTATACTCTATTTATACAGAATGGTTAGCAGCTTGGACCATTATTTCTAAATAACAGTACTTCAAAGAACAGAACTTGCAAAATTTATAATTTTAACCAAGATATCTTTAGTTAAAATTAATATATCTCATGTTCCAAACAACTTCTTTTTGGTAAAATGGGGCCATGTATTTATCTTCTAAGGACCTACAAAAACATAATTTTCCCCAGTTAATATCTCTGAGTTTATACTATTTTACAATTCTTATTTTAACAAAGCAAACACGGAAAAATAAAAATGTATATCGTATATACTATTCACAAAGGGAAAGTCATAAGCCGAGAATAATTCTTAGTGTATGTCGCATGACTCACGCAAGCCTCACATTAACTTCCCTAAGTATTATTAATTTACTTATAACTTAGCTCCTTTTTTTTGTTTGAAATACTGTACAGAAACGAATTTATATCCCAACAACGTCTCTATATGAGACGAGGTTTTTCTTTGTTCTTATTGTGAAAAAAAACCTTAAGGAATATATGAATAAATACTAGCGAATTAATAAAGAAAAGGACTCTTAAATCTATCACATTGTAAATTAATGAACGCACGACATAGAAACAAAAAAGGCCAGAAAAAAATGTATTTGTTTAATTGGTTAAAAAATAACAAAATTAGTTATCAGTTTAATAAGGAACAATGTTAGTTGAGAAACGATAACCTATGTATGTTATATGTGTAATTGTTATAATTAAAATGGTTGAAATACATCCTTTGATTTTGTATTTGTAGCTTGTCGATAACTAAGAGGCAACGTAATGGATAATAGGAGGAGGGCTCAAGGAATTATCCCCCTTTTAATAAACATTAAGGTTTTGAGCATTTGTATGGCGAAAGTCTATGAGTGGAATGACTAAGAAGTTAGACCAGGACTAGACTACAAGACTGACCGCGCATTCTCTGAAAAGACAATTGAAGTTGTAGTTAGCGATAAGAACTTGAGATTACGCGATGACAGAGATGTGTGATCAATGAACAATATTTTGATGGTTTTTACAGTACATTTTTTCTGAGTGTTTTTCCCTTATATCTCGGAAACTATGTGACCTAGCGATAAGACTATTCTATATAAAATTAAAGCTGACAAAGTGGGCCACAAGATTGATTATAAACATTTTTTCGCTATCTCACATAGTTTTTGAGATATCCAAGCTCGAATTTCGCCAATTTTTAAAAAATCTTTTGCCTTACATTTTTTTCCTTATTTGACTACCCAACTCTTCGGCCCTTTGTCCTGCAAAACATTTATGAGAAAGAAAGTTATAGAGCATTAAATTTTCCTTCAAGAATATATATAATTTTACTATTTTTTATCTCTATCCGTTCAAAAGTTAGAGCAATTTTAATTTTAAGGTTAATTTAGAGAATTTGCAGAAAAACTTAACTTTCGTATTTTCCGCTATGCCACAGCTCTTACTCTATATTCTACATTTAAGCCAATTTATATTCTCTTATATTTATGAATAGTATGTACTGTATATATATGTGGCACATAAAGAATTAATATACATTCACATGTACAATGTACAGGTACATATCAGGGGCGTACTCAATGTGTATATTTTATAATGTACATTTAATAGGTATATAATATATAATATATTATATTATGTAGTCTTTGGAGCGAATGTGCACTTAATATAATATACATGTTATATATTAACTACATTCGTTCCACAATAGCATTGAGGGCAGGGTGTTTCCAGAATCAACAACAATTTGTACATTTTTATGTTTTTTAACTATGTTACATTTAATTAAATAATATATTTACACCTTTAATTGCTATCAATTCCTGGCTCTCTCGGGGTGGGACGGTCCTGGCTCGTCATGGACACTTGGCCCTGGGATGGGTTCTGCTTTGTTTTCTTCTTCATTTATTAAGAAAGGTGATATATCTTCGAGGATGACTGGAAGAGAATCGATGTCGAGTTCTTCATCCTCATTGTCCAAGAGAGAGCCCCCACTAAGAAAGTTCCCTTGGCGGTTTTGGTCGGCAGGGGAACACTTAAGAGATGCCTTTCTGCATCCGCATTTGGTGGTGGCACAATCCTTTGTGCACCGACAAAAATTATTTTTTTATTATTTCATCTGGTTCAGCATGTTGCTTTCTGTGCACCGGGGTTAGACATTTTTTAATGGTCAGCTCCCTCCCATACATCTGAGGAGGCAGCTCATGTCCTAACCACATTTGGCCGCAGTGAATGTTGTTTTGCAGCCCCCTCAGTTGGGGGGAGGCGTGAGGTGTCCGCTTTGATATTGGCTACCGATTTACGAGTGGTAACGGTAAGCGTATAGAGATTTCTCTCTAGGTGGGGCCCCGTACCACATTAAAAAACACTATTTCCCAGCTTTCTCTGTATCATCCTTGGTGGAGAAAAGGTCTGAGAAAAATGCAGCAATTCCCTGGACGTCTGGAGACTTCAAATACAGATTGATAAATCCCAGTTTACTTCTTCGGAAGGCTGCTGAGGTGGTATGTCACCCAGTGAAGGCGTGTACAAATAGTATATCTCGCAGCCCCTGGGTCTGAAGCTCATGAGTAGAAAACAGTGGCGGTATTATGTTTCCACGTCCAGGCTAGACGAAAATGATGTCCTGGTCACCAGGTGAATTGGCCATCAACAGGACTATTAGGTCGACATCCTCACCAATAACAACAGCGGAGGTGTGGGTCAACTCCACAGCCATGACTACATTGAGGACGTCTGCGTCGTTCTGTGCTTGAAGGGTTCTGACTTCATGTGCCTATAGTGTGATATTAATCAGCAGCCGACTTTTGTTTTAGATGTTAGACAGAGTCTTCTTGCTTCACATTTATGACTGTCTCCTGATCGAAATGTATGTCAGCTGTCTTGCTGAGCCGGTACCGCCTTTGCTGCTCAGCGACCTTAGTACTTGATGATGAGCTCGAGTACCCATCAAACATTATAGTACAACTCCGTCCCCGATAGTGACAGTTCAACAAATTGGCGTACCCATCACAAAATGCAGATTTCGTGGAACCTTTATGCCAAATAACTTTGTGGATGAGAAGTCCTCCTTCTATTTCAACTTTGGTTGTCACGTTCAGTTGTTTGTAGAGAACTGACGTTATCGATTTCCTCATCCCACCCTCATTGAAGAAGGCCAAAGGGAAAGGGTTCTAATTCAAATTGCAAATCAATTTTCAAATCAACAGCGACAGAAAGAGTGTGTGTGTATGTGCTAGTCGCTATACAAGTCTAATACATGTGTAATATGTGTGTTATTCTACTACTATTCTGTATATGTATGCAATGAGATTGCAAGAACATACAGCCGATAGGCATTCACACACTTAAACTATTTAATACTAGGCATCGCGTGGCTCTATCATTGAAGCGAGCGTATAGTAATAAATATGTATTGAATATTGAAAAAATAGATAAAAATAAATCATGATAGTTATAGCGTGTGAAAGTAGTACAGAAAGAGGCAGTAGTAGTAAGGGTACCACCCAGCATTCTTACTATTATTCTACTAACCACATATCTCCTTTTCAACTATAATAAAATGTGTATCACTTCACCATGTAAAATCTTGGGTTTGTTTCAAGTTAAAATTTTTCATGCCTCTTTTAATTGAACTTTAGACGATGTATATAAAGTTTTATTAAAGTTCGTTAGAACGTAAGATATCAGTAAAAACGTTGTTTTCTCTACTTTAAACATTTAGGTCCGCTTTAAGAATTTTAACAATCTTTATTAATTCATAGTGGTGTCGCTGTTGGTTTTACTAAGCAATTTTATTTAAAAAAAAAAAAAAAATGTTCATCCCATCGAATAGGTGATGATACAATCTTACCGTCCAGAAATTCCAATTTTTTCATTTGAAGGTCAGTTAAAAAACCATTACAATGTACAAAAATGTACAAATTGTTGTTGATTCTGGAAACACCCTACCCTCAATGCTTTTGTGGAACAAATGTAAAGTTAATATATATAATAATAATAAATCTTTATATCCACCATTTTTAACAATAAGTAAATTTACATTTCATATACATTGCAAAGGTGAGGACCCTCAGTAAGTGTTTTTATACCTAGAAGGAGTCTCTATATTATTCTATTATATGCTGTTTTGTTATATGGCTATTTCTTTATCATTTTATTTTATTTATTTATTTATACTACATAATATAATATATTATATACATATTATATACCTATTAAATGTACATTATACAATATACACATTGAGTACGCCCCTGATATGTACCTGTACATTGTACATGTGAATGTATATTAATTCTTTATGTGCCACATATATATACAGTACATACTATTCATAAATATAAGAGAATATAAATTGGCTTAAATATAGAATATAGAGTAAGAGCTGTGGTATAGCTGAAAATACGAAAGTTAAGTTTTTCTGCAAAATCTCTAAATTAACCTTAAAATTAAAATTGCTCTAACTTTTGAACGGATAGAGATGAAATAGTAAAATTATATATATTCTTGAAGAAAATTGAATGCTCTATAACTTTCTTTCTCATATATGTTTTGCAGGACAAAGGGCCGAAGAGTTGGGTAGTCAAAAAGGAAAAAAATGTAAGGCAAAAATGATTTTTTTAAAAATTGGCGAAATTCGAGCTTGGATATCTCAAAAACTATGTGAGATAGCGAAAAAATGTTTATAATCAATCTTGTGGCACACTTTGTCAGCTTTAATTTTATATAGAATAGTCTTATCGCTAGGTCACATAGTTTCCGAGATATAAGGGAAAAACCGAAAATAGGGACCTTCTACGTGCCCCCCCTCCCCCCGCTCACCTTCTAGGAGTGGGGACTTTTAGTATGTTTACCTCCTAACTAGTCCAAACAAAGTCCCAAAGTCAAAAATTGTGTTCCTTCCATTTCCCTCTACACCCCTTTTTGAGCATTCATTGACTGGACTAACAGCGCCATCAAAGCTAAGTGTCGGACTAAAATTAATTTCTGAGCCTTGATGTATGATTCTACTGAATATGTACTGTACTTTAAAATTGCTCCAATCAGTGGCGTATCCAGGGGGCACGCATTTAATCTTGTTAAATTCAATAAAAGATTATTTTTATTTTGTATTATTTAGATGTGATAAAGACCATTTGTTCGCATAGTTCAATAAGCTGTCAGAAAAAATTGTGTACTGTGTAGGTTTAATCTTGGATTTCAATTAGTTTAGTTTGAAAACAATAATATTTTACAAAATCAAATTTCAAAACGAATATTTTGTTTTTTTACTGTCTTGGTTTGATCAATCATGCAACTTGCTAACACAACTAGGTAGTTGTTTTTTGTTAAAAGATTTAAATTTATTCATTGTTGGTTAAATCATAGTCATGATCTAGGTCACTCTTATCATGAGATCCAATAATTTAACGAACAAATAGTTTAGCAAAGTTCAAATAGATAGTTTTATAGTTTTAACGGTCTTGTAATAGTAGCACCTTGTAATCTAATTAAAGTCTAAGGTTAAATAATGCGACAAAAATAGTTCAAATGTTCTTTTTGAAGCCGTATTTTGAAATCAAACGATTGATAATAGAATCATACGATGGCCGGAGGTGCTTTTTTGTTTATTTTACTAAACGAAACACATGTTTAAAGCTTGTGTATCCGTTTAGTGTTTATGATCAAAGGGTCCTTAGGATTTGATTTGATGTATTTAACATTAACATATTTAATTCTTTTAAAAAGGTTTTAGTTTAATATATATAGATTCTTGGAAAAATTGCAGTTACCACTAAATAATAATTATCTTACCCGGTTTTTAGTTTAAAATATTATATAAAGCATTGGCCATACAATTCTTTAAATTACTGTTACCACAAAACAAATGATTTTTAAAGGAAAATAATACATCTTATAACGTACGAGTGATGGACCACTTTAGGAGTGAATAAAACAAATCAAACCATTTTCAATGAGACGTGTCGACCCTTCTTTGTAAGGTCATCCTCAGTCATAGCTTTATTTCTGGTCGTCTCATTGAAAATGGTTTAATTTGTTTTTATTCACACCTAAAGTGGTCCATCACTCATACGTTATAATATTCAATCCAAAAGGTATCGATCCCAACGTATGCTAATAGGAAAATATCTTGTGATTCAACCAGAAGATGAATATGTCCCTCTTGAGAACAAGATATTGAGTCTGTAAAGGTTCATTATATCATGTCCTGTAAATGATTTCTATTGTTCTAAGCAACTATTAATGTATAGGTAGTTGAATGACTACCATGTTCTAATTTGTAGCGCAAACGTCCATTTGTTTTTACTTTGAAATACGTACTCTTACTTCATAACTAAACTAAAACTAACATTTTTCTTTTAGACATTAATCATTTAACTTATTTGAAATAATTTTTGTAGACTAAGAACATTAGTATGCTTTAAATCACTAGATAAGACAAATTAGCCAATACTATTTGGCCATAACTTCCTTCTCCAGAAAGCTCTCTAATTGTTATCTGTTTAATGGGCATTGTCTTTAGATCTGAGTTAGGTAGAGTTTTTCCTCACCACGCCTTTTCCCTGTACATCGCTTTGCGAGTTTATTTCGTCGACATTTTGCTCTGGAATGTTTTGTCAAAATCGGAGGGAGCCGCGAGACAAATGTCCGTGAATGGAAGATGGAGGTACTAAGTCAAAGACCTCTTTTATACCAAGTTTTCGCAGAGGAAAGTTGAACTAAGCAGGTTGTCCTTGTCCTCATCCCCTTTTCACATCGCTGATTTTATTCATAACAATGAATTTTCGTTTAAATAGTTGGGGGGAGGGAGGGAGGGGGGATGGTTCGTGCCACCGAAATTTTCAAAGCTCGCCCTCTCCTTACCAGAGGTCCCCAAGTTTTATAGCTCCTAACGACGGTTCCCCTCCACCTTTTACTTTACTAAGAAGACAATTGACTTTTCAGTTCTCTGAAGACTCCGGGGGGGAGTTGGCTCTGTCAACATCCCCTCCCCCCGCTAAATTGGACCATTAAATCTAAACAGACCTCGTTCTCACTCATTTTAACCCATTATTCTTTGTCCATCCTTCGTCTTACTTTTTACGAAGAACAAGAACAATACGACCCTTATTTTCAAAGATAGAAAAACTTCTTGAATAAGTCGGAGTGGATTATCGAAATCACAATATAATGCCCTTCTTAAGGGACTCCTTCCACTACTTGATTATAATCTTTCTTAAACCCTTCATTGAAAATACATTTTACCCATAAAATCATAAATATTTTGCTTTGTATTTTTAAACTAGAAAAAAGGCCTGATTTTATCAATAAAATATATTCTGTCCTTAGTTCGATTGAATTATGAAAAAATTAGGTATGTAATACTTTTTTACTTGCGATCAGTAATTTGAAAACATTAAGTCCGTAACCATTTTACTTACTCACCCTGATAAAATAAACCCCTCATCTGAATAGAATTATAGCTTCTTGGGAATTAGATGATTATATTAACCAATTACAACAAGGGTATGCAAGGGTACCATGCATCAATCTTCCTTGAGAACATATACTATCCAGTTTTTACATATATATATATTGTATACACACACACACATATATATATATATATATATATATATATATATATATATATATATATATATATATATATATATATATATATATATATATATATATATATATTAATTACCTAGTTCTGATAACGTCTCCTGTTATCATGACTATGTTTATTATTATTACTGACTGACTATTGGTTAGTATGTAATTAGGTTATCATAACTAATAACAGTGGTGCGATATTAATCAATTTCAGTCGAAGGAATGCTTTAATTAAAACGTTTTAAACATGACTTGTTAATTCAAACAGATAATAATCTAATCTCTTATCACTTAATTAAATAATATTTAATAAAAAATTTACTTCCCTGCAACAAGTAAACTTGAAAAAACCGCTTGTCTATCATAGACTGAAAAGAAAGTGTGTTAACACAAATTCATTTATGAATTAACACGTTGTATGAATAAAAAAATATTCTTCATTCACTTTAGAGAAAGTTGATATATTTTGCAGAAATTTAGTAGACATACTTTATTTATGCTCTTGTTGGATCCGTTTTAATGTGTAAACTATTATATAATAAATGGTTTTTTAACTTATGTTTTAAATTAATTATACCATTGTACAATAATTCATAAGCATTTTGCTTCTGAAACTAAGATGATTTCGTCTAGTAGAAAACACCATGCATCTATCACTCTATCACCCTTCAGAACATTATATTCTATCCAGCTTTTTCTATAGATTATTTCTCCACCATTCACTGATTCAGTTAATTTAGTCCAGTCAAATGGTGTATATGAAAAGAGCTTCAAAGTGGAAAGTTCTGGTGTAATTGTTGTTAGTGGTTTACTTTATGTTTTTTGGGGTGCTGAACACGAATCTGAAGTTGTCCAACAAAATTTCCCTCGGCAAATATGAGAAATCATCGAAAAACTACAAAAAAAAATGTTTTTATTGGTTTTCAGCTTATAACTTGCAAAGCAATCTACTCTCGCAAAAAGTGGTCTAGTAGTAAAATAAAAAGGAGATAATAATCTACAATTTATGTCTATAACTATAACATTTATTTGTACGTCGTATGGTTTTCACGCAAATGGGAGTTGAAATATTGGGAAGAGGTGGCGGGTGGAGGGTACAGGCTGAAGGGTAAACGGTTGGTGGCCAGACTGCGCTGGCAGTTAATTTTATGTTTTTGGGTGTGCTGAACACGAATCTAAAGTTGTCCAACAATGGTTTCTATGCAAAAGAGGGGTTGAAATAACCGGGAAATCAGTAATTTTTGAAAAACAACAAGTAACACCATTAATATTTATTCTTTATTTCATGTAGGTAAACATTGTTATTGGATATTTCAACCCCTCTTTTGCATAGAAGCAATTCGACTTACAAAAAAATGGTAAAGTATTAATTTGTAGGCTATTTTCTCCTCTTTATTTTACTACTCTTCCACTTTTTGCGTAAATAGCTTGCTTTGTAAGTTATAAGGCGAAATCCACTAAAAAAATAAAAGTAAAAAGTGGTTTTATGATGATTTCTCATATTTGCGTGTACAATTTTTGTTGGACAACTTTAGATTCGTGTTCAGCACACCCAAAAACATAAAATTAACTGCCAGCGCAGTCTGGCCACCAACCGTTTACCCTTCAGCCTGTACCCTCCACTCGCCACCTCTTCCCAATATTTCAACTCCCATTTGCGTATGGTGAAAACCATACGACGTACAAATAAATGTTATAGACATAAATTGTAGATTATTTTCTCCTTTTTATTTTACTACTAGACCACTTTTTGCGGAGTAGATTGCTTTGCAAGTTATAAGCTGAAAACCAATAAAAATCTTTTCTTTTTTTTTGTAGTTTTTCAATGATTTCTCATATTTGCCGAGGGAAATTTTGTTGGACAACTTGTGTTCAGCACCCCAAAAAACATAAAGTAAGCCACTAACAACAATTACACCAGAACTTTCCACTTCAAACTACCATTTAATTATTAACGGTTTATAGGGAAATCCTTCAAAATGATTTAGCTACATTTTAACAGAATTCATATTGCCTATTTTGAATAGAGTAGAATCATTTTATTTATATAAATGCTGAAGCTTATTACAATTTCAAATTGGAGCACATAATTTTAATTTAATATTTTATATATATTTAATATATATATAATATATATTTAATATTTTATATATATATCATATATATTTAATATTTTATATATATTTAATATATATATAATATATATTTAATATTTTATATATATATATTTCTTTTTCTTAATACATATTATGCTTTAATATATTAAAATATTTTATTATATCATTCTTGTTTGTTAGGGTTTCGTAAATCATCCGCGAAACCCTTATGCCGAAGGTGGCTGTCTGTCCGTCGTACTTTGGTTCATATCCCTAGATCCGTTCACGATAGAGATGTGAAATTTAAAATACTGGCGCAACTTTTTGACCCACACATAAGAAAAATATAGAGAAGGTTAACATTTAATATGCGCATGCGTAATGCTCAAAAATGTGCAAAGGCCATTTTTAATTTTCGAGATGGGTATCAAATGAAAGCTACTCAAGAGTGGATTACCAATAAATATGACATTGTATGACTACTGTGCTTTTACCGCCAATATTGCGTTTTTATCGCCAAAAGTTCACGTTTTTAGTAAAACTAACAGCGACACCGCATTGAAGTGTTTAAGATCGCTAAAAACTTTTATTAGTTTTTACACAATAAACAATAAAGTAATATAACGTTAATGTTAATATAACAATAAAGTACATGACAGGATGCGAGGAAGCTATGTGCCACACTAATTGGCAGTCTATTTTTTCTTTTGGGGGGTCTATTTAAATTTGTTTATATTGCTTCCGAGCTTACCGAAGGTAACGGAAGCATTGTGTTCACTTCTGTGAACGAAAAACTTTTATGGCTCCGATTTTAAAAATTCCAAGACAGAAATCCGTTTCAGACATCAGGGAACATTTTTGGTCTCGTGTCTGTCTGTCTGTCTGTCGGTCTATTGAGTAAACGTCGACCGATTTTGATAAAATTTGGTAGACATGTTCATTTTACCAATTCCCAGGACGAGTTCGTTGACCAACGTTATCCGTCTTTGCGCAACGCTCGCGTAAACATGAACTTCAAATTTAAAATTGGAATTTTTAGTCGGGGATAATATCAAACTTCACCTATTTAATGAGTAATGAGACTATCATTTTTTTCAAATACCATTTTTTAGTAAAACCAACAGCGACACCGCGATGAAGTGCTAAAGATCGCTAAAACTGTTAATAGTTTTTACAGAATAAACAATATAATAATAAAGTTATATAACAATAATGTTAATGTTAATATAACAATAAATTACATGATAGGATGCGAGGACGCTATGTGCCACACTAATTGGCAGTCATTTTTTTTTTACTTTCATATAGGGCGGGATGGCGAAATACTAAAATGTTATTTTAGCATATAATAGCGTATATATATGCCGAATAATCTACGAAACCCTAAAAAGTACTTGCAATGCAAGTAGGTGTCTACTTCCCTGTGATTTTTTCTTTTCAAATTGCATTTTGCCTATTAAAAAACAATTCCGGCAAACTCGATCAAATTTTTTCATAAATCTGATTTAGTAGAAAATCTAAAACAATTTTTACTTAAAATCCTAATGTATGTTCGAAAAAAAAAATATTCCTATTTTTTCGAAATAAAAATAAAGTTTAAATCTTTTAAGAAAAAATAAATTTCTTGGTGATGGTTGGAGTTGGCTTTAAGTAGCTGGAGGTAGTCGGAGGTGATTCGAGGTGGTTAGAGGTAATTGGAGGTGGTTCGAGGAAGTTGAGGTGGTTGTGGATGGTTGAAGGTGGTTCTAATTCCAAAAATTTTATTTATTTCATTTAATTACATTTCGTCGGTTTAAAAAAAAATCCCTATTTTTAAAAAAAAAAAAAAAATCTTATAGTCCAGGAGATAGCGTGCAAAAAAGTGTCTGACTAACATCAAGCTAGAATTTTGTATACAAGTCAATCTTTTAGCGCCTTTTAAGAATATATGGTCAGCTAAGTTCGTCTGCGGGACATAGCTTGGCAATAGGCGTTTGAAAAAAAACAAACCGGTGGAGAGCGGCCATGTTTCACCAATTATGGTGGACAATGTGATTTTCATGATCCTGAGCACAGAATTAGTTAGTAGACCAAAACTCAAGTCGATGTAATTTTAACACTTGATAGGTTAGTAATTCAAATACTACTAAAAATCAACGTGGTCACCTGTCAAGGGATAAACCAACATCGACTTGATTTTTAGTCTACTAACTAATTCTGTACTCAGGGATCATGAAAATCACATTGTCCACCATAATTGGTGAAACATGGCCGCTCTCCACCGGTTTGTTTTTTTTTCAAACGCCTATTGCCAAGCTATGTCCCGCAGACGAACTTAGCCGTCTACATATTCTTAAAAGGCGCTAAAAGATTGACTTGTATACAAAATTCTAGCTTGATGTTAGTCAGACACTTTTTCTCCTGGACTATTAATTTAAAAGAAAGAAAATTGGGGAAAAAAATAAAACCACATCCAGTTCGAGTTAGTTCGAGGTGGTTTGAGGTGGTTGGAGGTATGGAGGTGGATTGAATTGGTATATGATTGTTCGCGGTAGTTAGGTCTAACCATCTCCAAAATCTTCGAATCTCCTCCAACCCCCTCAAACCAACTTAGCTTGCCTTTACGTTTCAATCCCCTTGTTCTAAACAATGATTATTATCCCTTATCTGGGGGCAGTGCCCCGGCCCAAGTCGAGCATAGCCGTACCATTCTGTACTGGATCCATCTCAAGGCATCTTGGACCCCCCTCTATTATCTTTTTAAAAATACTTAGATAAGTAAAATTAATTTTAAGTTAATTACAAATTGAACCAAAAATAAAAATTTCCAACCTCTAACCATATTAGTTCATAAGATATAAGAGCCTGAAGTGTTATTTTGTCACTGATATGTAGATTGACTGACTCATCATTATTCTAAGGCACTTCTAGCAATCGTAGACTTGAAATTTTGTATATAGGTAGAGTTTAATGTACAAATAAAGGAAAAATTCCAAAATCCGAAAAAATCTTATTCTTTGCCCCTACTAAGGCTATTAGAAAAATCGGCTATACAAAATTAACAACAAATTATAACTTAAGCTACTAGCGCTTTCTAGAAGAGATTTTCGAAACTAAATTATTATTTTAATCTCATTAATTGAATTTTATATTGGAATATGAGTGATTGATCTTTATTAAGTACTGAGCTCGAAGATTGTAAACATAAACTTTCCGCTCGTCCGCACTCGTACACCAGATAGTTGTTTAGTTCAATTGTGACAACATATGAGCCCGCGTAAAACGTTGAGAGATCATTGGATTAGCCAAGTCTCCCCTTGTCTAAGTACCGTTCTACAGTTTGTGGATGTACTGTACATTGTACATACTAGGTCTAATACATCCAGTACAAGTAGGGATGTTTGTCTATCCCCCTCTCTATTCTCTGTCACTCACAAATTCAAACTTTTCTACCCCAAATCACTTTTTATGCGTGAAGTCAATTTTATAAAATTATATTTATGAAGAATAGATTATCATTTATGATTATTTTACATTGATTATCTATTTATTTAAACAAAGGATTTTTTTCAAAGTCGTCTTCAAAAAATATTTATCTTGTACTTCTCATTTTTACCACTTATACCTATGAGTGCATTTATTTCTCCCCAAAATGTATTATATTTATACTTACGTGATAAGTATTAAAATTGATAACGTGTTGAGATAATTTATTTCACTTTTTTTTTAACTTGATAAATAATCTGTTGTTGTTTTTGACTCTTGCTCATAGGGTGGAGTGTTTATACTGTTTTTCCCTTATCCGTCCGAATGGGTGAGAGAGGTGGAGGAAATATTTTTATTATTTGTTAGGTAGGTAGGGTTTAGAGATAAGCACGGGTAGTTTTGAGGGGAGTTAAGGGAGGGTCGAGCAGAAACACGGAAATTGAATGTAGGGGGGGGGGGGGGGGGGGGCTCTTTTTTGTCGGGGTTTCTTTCGGGCCGAGGGTGGCCGGTACGAACATGAATTTCAGAGAAGGGTTTCTATCGCACGGTGTCATGATACTAACCATAAGTTGTTTATTGTTACATATATATCTACCCCTGTAATAATTTCATTATTTTGAAAATTCTCTTAGTATAAAACTTTTTTTAATATATATATATATATATATATATATATATATATATATATATATATATATATATATTGTATATATATATATATATATATATATATATATATATATATATATATATATATATATATATATATATATATATATATATATATATATATATATATATATATATATATATATGTATATGTATATATAAAATTATCCTTGCCTTAAATATTATTATGCAATCCTAATTGTATAATAATACTACAATACTTATTGTAGTTAATTTATAGAAGACTTAAATTTCTTATATCTACTAGTATAAATAAGTACCAAATTTTAGTCTTGGTAAGCCTGCAACTGCAATTGCCATATTACTGAAGATATTTATTTTTATATATTATACGTCGTTCATTCCATTACTAAGAATAAAATACACTCAGAATCGCTGTTTGGAAGCTATTTACTATATAGAAAATTGAATTACGATTTTTTTATATTAACCTTGCAAACATTAACAAAGCATGTGATAGGTAATATTGTTATGATACGAAAATTTGCATAGCGTGCTTTTAGAAAACCATAACTTTTTAATGTTTTATTCAAAAACTTTTGTTCTACTCAATATTTTTTTATGAAACCAAGCCTACAACATATGCAACATGTTGGTATACCACTGCGTAAAATTAGTCAATTTCATTCAGCCGACTTTTGCCTCTAAAGTTGGACCGGTAGCGAGAGATAAGGTTGGATTCGTTTTTCGAAATATATTAAATTTAAAAGTATCCATTTTTTTCCAATCCTATGATCAATGTACAGACAAAACTTTAATTTGATATATACATATACATATATAGATGTTTTAGCCTGGGTAGTTTTCTATCAAAATGGCTCATACTAGGAATCAGTGTTTATGTTGTCTCTTATCTTTGAGGTCTAACTATTAAATGAAATAAATTGTTTGAATTTTTTAATCAGGACTATATTTTCCATCGTTCATTTAAGAATAATATCCTCTCCGAATCACTTTTGGAAGTTATCTATTACATGCAAAAATTCCTCTATTATATTATCATGGACGATTAATAACCTAATTTAATCAATATTAAATTTACTCTCACAATGATCTTAATTGTGCGTATAATAATATTAAAAACCTAAGCATTCTTAATCTAAGCCTCAAGAGCTTTCAGGAAATGTTGACTACTTTAATTTTGTAAAATAGTAGGGTAGGGCGGGACTAGTTGAGCAATTTTTTATATAATATATAATAAATTCTAAACGGTTCATCCCATTTACTTGATTCCTTCAACGTTAGATAAGTAATTTACCCTTCTTTAAATGTATTCAGAAAATAAAACTATTTCAGATCTGGTTTAGAAAATATTATCATTAATGCGAGAAACCTCCTACTTGCTCAACCTGCCCCATAGTAGGGGTAAGTTGAGCAAGGGCATGGGGCCAGTTGGGCAATGGAAAGAATAGTGATATAATAGTGATGTGGAAATTGCTCAAAACTACAGTTGATAATCAAATATATATTTTTATCTTCGATTGATACGAAATATAAACATTATATCTTTGTTTAGATGCGTAGAAAGTAATTATTTACGTACTTGTATTCATTGCGCATGCGCGTCTCATAGTTCTGAATAATTCCTCTTCTTTACCGCACTAGTGCGGTAAAGAAGAGGAATTCTTCAGCTTTACGCACGATTAGTGAGTTTGTTTACATTTAACAAAACTAATTTGGTGTTCTTTTATTAAAGTAACTGTTTATATCAAGTGACTTTGACGAAAATGTGGAGAATAATAATCCTCCAGAAATAATAAATTCGGCAAAAAATACAACTATTGAATTAATGCCATCTTTATCAAGAGAGAGATACGAACTTACATACAGCAAGTATATTTGTTTCTGTATTTATTATTTAAATCTAACAATCGTGGATAAAGTACGGTACGCAACTCGTGCGAAAACGGCATTTTGCATTGCTCGTGTGGTTTTACCACCCTCGCCATCGCTCGGGTGCAAACTCCACACTCGCATGCAAAATGCTACTTTCCGCACTCGACGCGTAATGTACTATTTAAGTTCCATCTCTAATGTAGATACAGAAACAACAACAAACAAACAACAAAAAAATCTAAAGCGAATATAACACACTTTTACGACATAACTTATTATTTATCTTTGGATATTATTACACTCTTTGTAATCAAAATTATGTTTTAGTATTCATTTTTAAGGATAAAAAAAATGTAAATATAAAAACAATATAAAAATTCGAGGTTAGAAGGTAATTTCGAGGTTAGTAAGGTAAAAATATTAATGCAGGGTTTATCATTAGTCATCTTGTGAGAGTCATTCGTTTTACGTTAAATTCTGCGTTTTGCTCTATTATTTTGCTGCGTTCATGCTCTTGTACTCGGTCATCACAGATTTTGAAGCTTCAATTAACTGTTGACTCGTAGCAGAACCCCTTGACGTTTTTCTTTTATATGTCCGCATCCTAAAATGAAATGCAAGACATTCAACATTTTCTTATTTGTTTATTAATAATTTCAAAATTATAAATACGATTATTATACAAATTGTTATTACAAAGTATAAAAAGGCATACCTATTATAGCCGTCTATCAGAGTCTGCTTAGTATTTGTAAAAATCAAAAATAAACCTTTAACTTTTTGTAGTAGTATAGAGTGGGGCAAGTTGAGCAAGCCTGCCCAACTAGCCCCGACCAGACTTATAAGATAAAAAGTTAAGTTATGAAAAATACGGGTAGACTTGGGACTAAATAACTAATTCTTATCAAAAGTACAATAAATACATAAAATATAAACACTTACGTGATTGTAGATGGTTGTTTTAGTACGAGTCTAGGAGAAAAATGGCGATCAACAGTTTTTTTACTTTTTACTAAGAAAATTAAAAAAGGTGTCTGTTATCTTTCTCGATTGTCTTAGGGCAACTGAAGGTCGCGCGATGCGTTCTCCTTCCTCGTCCCCATCTTTTTATTATTTGAAGTATTTTTGTGACATGCGTAGTTTTAGAGATATTTAAATTGCCCAACTTACCCCTATGCTCAACTAGCCCCGCCCTACCCTACATTACGCGTCTAGTGCAGGTGCAGAATGTAGCATTTTGCATGCGAGTGTGGAGTTTGCACCCGAGCGACAGCGAGGGTAGTAAAACCACACGAGCAAATCAAAATGCCGTTTTCGCACGTACTTTATCTACGATTGTTGGATTTTAATAATAATACAGAAATAAATTTAATCAACTTCCTGAATGTAAGTTTATAAAGATGGCATTAATTCATTAGATGTATTTTGTGCCGAATTAATTATTTCGGGAGGAGTATTATTCTCCTCATTTTCGTCTTATCACTTAAATCACTCATTGTTTTTCACTAAAAACCCGATATAAACAGTTACTTTAATTAAACAAACAGCAAATTAGTTTTGTTAGGTGTTAACAAACTCGCTAAAACAGAGATACAATGTTTATATTTCGTATCAATCGTAGATAAAGGGTATTTACGCTTTACGCTAAGGTTGATAGTTTTGGATATATTTGCGAAAATATGAAAGTCCCCCCCCCCCCCCACCCGCTCACCCCCGACTCTCGGGGACTTTTAGTTTGTAGTATGTCAAAGAGCAACTGTGCAATGTTCCACTCCGGGATTTTTTTCGCTCGCTAAATCTAATTTGACTGGGCTAAAGCTAAACTACTTTATTTTTATTCTAAAGAATACATTTTAATATAATATAATACAGTTTCTGAGATTAAGTTATGAATAGGAAATTATAATTTTTAAAATGTTAAACTGGCAACACTGCATAGTAGCACGTCACACATCGCTAGGCGCTAAAGGCCTTTCGTTTGTTTTTTGTTTTGTTAAGATTTTAAATCTCGGTACACATGTCGGTTTTGTTGTTTTTTTTAATAATGAGTAAATTAAATTAAATCGTTTTCGTCAAGTAAAGTTTCAAGGTTTAAGTACTTCTAACTTCTAAGGATAATCACTAATGGAGAAATTACTGGTTACTTTTATTCGAGGCAATCAAAAGGTTGGTTCTGAAAAGATGTTTGTTTTACTTTTAGTATTTAATCCAAACAGATAGGGATCACTAACATTCCTGCCGTAAGTCTATAGATTGACAGTTAGTTTGTTAAACCAATAAATAATTGAAGGAAAATACTATTTAGTTCTATAGTGTTTATATGTTGTAACAAGTTTGCGGGTAAAAAGTATTTAGGTATGAATAGTGAATAGGGTCATCGACCTAAACCCTTGGATAAGTTCAAGTAATACCCAGTAAATTATTGAGTCCATTCCTTTGTTGCGAACATTCAATATTAAAATACATCTAAAAAGTATTATAAAAATATATTTGTGTCAGTAAGTATACCTACACATTTTAGTACACCCTGCTTAATGAAAATAAATCTCAGGTTTTCTTTTTGTAATTCCACAAAATAAAACCTAAACCTGCAAGAAATAACCATGTGTATTGCATTTGTGTTTATTTTTGTTTGCACAATCAATCAATTTGCAAAACAACTCTTGCAACCTATTTCTTATTATGTTTCATAATAAGAATTATGGAGAGAAAATAAATACTTTTAGGGAAAAATACATTTTTTAGGTTTTGGGGAGAAATTTATTTCTTTTTTTGTCTACAGGACATCAAATTGCTTTGACTGTACATGTTCACAGTATATAACAATTAATACCGAAGTACTATAAATCTTAATAAGTCTGATACCCAACAACTGTTAATCATTGAGATTTTAGAACTGCTACACTCAATAAAATAAAGAAACGATTGGATGTTTGAAATATAGTAGTGCCCACCCTCATAACACTCTGTTTGATTATGATACTCTTTCGTTACAGGTTAAAGATAAAAAAAAATAAGATGTTTATTTTTGGGCGTTGCATTAAGGTTATTATACAAAAATGAAGGTTATGACTCTCTGACACAATGAATCAAATCTGTTAAACCTGATTCAGCAGTGTTTCAGGCATTTAGCTAAAAATTATATAAAACCGAGGAATGGAAGGTTTCATTTAGGTTAGCATCAAAAACAGCCATAAATTAAATTAAATAGGCGTGCTATGAACCAGGCTTTACAAACTATATTTCAATCAATAATAATACCTTTAAATATCGGTTATACTTGTTACAATTATAACCTTTAATATCTATTATTGTATTTGAAATTGAACTGATCAATTTACTCATTTAGTTTTATTTAGTACTTTTTCTTTAAAGATAATATGTACCGCAATAAAGTTGTCCCATTATATTTAATTATTTTTACTGCCCTTGTTGTTATTGGCTGAAAATAATATTTATCTTTAATTTAGAAATTATATCTACTTAAGTGGTCTGTTGGTTATCGGTGCATATTTATACGGCTTATATGAAATTGACACACTGACCATGTCTTCCGTTACTAAATATACTTGTAAAAACAGTTTGGCCTACTCAAGCCTGTAATTAAAATAAAATTAATCAGCAATTGCGATGGTTGCTTAATAATTCCATGTAGAGTCGAGAAGCTCCATTTTGGCTTCTCCTTAATTTGTGAGGTCATGATTCTCACAAACATTTATTGTAAATATTTTTAAATCCTCAATGTCCGGTGCATGTGACCAAGTTGTCTAACACCCTTATTAAACAATAAATAATTCCTCGATGATACTTCAGAAGTAGTAATGTCAGTGTAGAACATCTTATAGGATCTGATTAAACTCCCTCGTCACATTAAAAATAATTTTGATTTATCAAAGCATTTATAAGGTTATTATCAATGACAATTATGGAAGAATTAAAGTTGCATTGAAAATGAATTTGTGAAAGGGTACCAATGTAAGATTCTAAATGCAGTGGTCATTAAAATAATTGAATACATAGTTATAATAAACAGTTCTTATAATCTATGTGTAGCATCTATTTTTTTCACAAAACAATTTTTCATAAGTATGTAGATCTAGAGACCATGATATTGGACCAACAAGAATTTTTAAAATCAATCTTATTTTAATTTGAATGCATAAATACTAACTAGCTAGTAGAGGATGGATTAGTCCCTCAGCTATTCTATAGTTGCCAATGTCCAGATAGCGCAGCAGATGCTTATATATTTCGGGAGCTCTTTTACCAGTATCCTTTACCCTGGTAGCGCAATAAACAGGGTGCTCTTTATAGATCAGGTTCTTACAAATCTAAATAAGGAGGTATTGTTATATTAGCTGGTTCATATATTTAACATCACTTTCTGAGACTTATTAATTTTTACAAATTTGCTGTTATTATGATGTATAATAGATCCAATAACAAACCTTATTAATATTATTGCTTAGTAAAAATACAAAATAATAAAAATACAATGGATGCGTAAAGGACATATGTTGTAGTGACCATATTTATATTTTAGAATCTTCTTCCCTTGTTGAGTCCACTGCTACTTTTAGGGTGTTGAGGATGATCTAACGTTGGACCTAGGATCCAGGCATGTCCCTATTTCTTCTAGGGTGGATATGATGTCCACTCATATTTTTCTTCCTTTTGCCCCTAGATCTTCTTCCTCAACTCTACAGCACAAACAATAGTAGTAGTAGGGCATGTAGTCTATTCTATTGTTACTTGTTACTTATTCTTTTGAGGGGTAGAGGCAATCCATCTAAGTTGAGAGTTTTAAATAGAACTATAATAGTTTTTGATCCAGTCCAAGTATTATGGTGGTATTTTTCACCTGATCTAATAAAGTTTTTCCCCTCTTCCTTTCTTATGTATCTCATTTCTGTGGCTCATTTCATTGCCCAAGATTCGCACCATAAGTTTTTGAATATTCATAAGTTTTAATGAAATACTAACGTTTTTACTTAATAAACACATTGTTGTTATCAATATTTTGTCCTTTAATTTATTGCTTATCATGCATATCTTTCTTCAAATTCAAGTCAGTTTACTCACAACAGATTAACATAATTAACTTATTTAATAGGGTTTTCTCCCTTGATTAAGGACCCCAATCCATAGGAACATACAGGTTGTTGATAAAATATATTTTGTAATAAAAGTACAATGTAAACAATCAATCAGACTTAAGAAGTTTATCATTCTGACTTATCAAGAAAAGGACAAATGAAAAAATTCTTTTTAAACAAATAAATTGACATTCTGACATTATATTGTTGGATCCGAGTTATTTAGTTTCCTAAGGTGATCACCATGTTAGTGTTGCCACAAAATCACTAGATTCTGCTTATGATTCAGGCACTAGAAATAATTTATTAGTAACATACATTTTATATTTTATTTGTTAAGAGTCATAGTTGACTCTACACCTGATCTATCAGACTTTTATTAGATCCAATGCTATGCAGTGCTGCTCACTATACCTTTTTTCTTTCTCTTTATCATGTAACACAACCACATTTTCACAAATGTTATAGCTGTTAGTTAATATTGTTTTTATTATATTTTTTTACTTGTCCAACAAGAAAAGAAAGTCCAATGACTATCGCGTGGCATGTGGGACCACTATAGGTATTAAATATGGACTTATTTATTTTTTATTGCTTAGCTATACAAGTGAAAGTGTTGCTTAGATTTTCAAATATCTACAAACATAGTGTGCACGTGCACACTCTTTTATTTTTAGAGTTTTGTATATCCTTCTCGAAACGCTTATGCCGAGAGTGATGTGTCTGATTGTCCGTCACTCTTTGGTTCATATCTCCTGAACAGTTTAAGGTTAAAATTTAAAATACTTTTTGACCCACACATAGAAAAAAATTACAGAAGTTATAAATTTAATATGTGCATGTGCAATTTTCAAATATGTGGTAAACTCAAATATTTTTATTTTTTTTAAAATTTTGAGTGGGATACCAAATGAAAGCTGCTGATAAGTAGGTTACAAATGTATATGTATATTATTCTTATATTTTGCAGTCCTTATTTATTGGTTTTATGAGTTAAAATATACCTCAAAACAATTCCCACCCATCCTATAACGGCTAATCCTAAAATTTTGAAATAATTCATGAAAATAACTTATTAAAGGCCAATAAAAATTTCCAGAAAATATTAAATTTACCTTGTTTATTTTAATATTAAACAGGATTGGGAAGTAAAAAATGTTTTTTTTATAATATAACAACGTACATGCTTAATAATCTACAAAACCCTAGAAAGTTATCCGATGCAAGTACTTCTTTGATGTGATTTTTCTATTAATTTTTTAAGAGTGAGAAAGTACAGTATTACAAAAAGAATGGACCTTATTTATTAGCTATTTTATAGACTAATGTCTTACAAATTGGCTTATAGAACTATATACATTTTTATTTTTTCATTTTATAGAGATTATGCTAGTTGCTCATAGTCACTTATCTCTACTATCAAAAATGAATATGTTGTGGCTTCCAAGTATTAAATAATTAAATAAGCCCTTTGCACATTTCTTAATTTTTAATAAATAAAGATATTTGAAATAAATATTGAAAATGGTGTAATTTCTTAATATTAATTATAATCCATGGTGGAACATCCTATGAGGATTGGCCTTCCAATGAGCTTATATAACTCTTTGAATATTTCACAGGGTTTGCTTGCCACTTCATCAATTGTTTCCATCCTTCATCAATTTAGAGTAATACCATTTTGTATAATTCTGTTAAAAGTAGCAATTGATTTTTCACGCTTTAAAAGACTATATTATTATCATATTTGTCAATGGAAATCCACCGTGAGTTGAAGTGGGTTTGAAAGAGGTGAAGTTGAAATAATTACTGACTTTATTTGTTGTTCTTTCAAGTATTTGATGTGGTTAAAGCTTGAAAAAATTTTGTAATTACCATAGTAGATAATTAAATTATCAAATGAAGTAAATTAGTCACATGAAGCCAATCAACACATAAATAAATGTAATTAGAAATAAATGTTCAGTTATTTTTATAAAATTAACCATTAAAAGTTTATAAAACCTATTCTGGTGTTAAGGGGTTGGTTTTTGTCCCTGAAGGTAATAAAATTTGTTTTATAAAAGAAGTTACTTTTATAATTACATTTTATTAAATTGTTATGGCTTAAATAATATATATATATATATATATATATATATATATATATATATATATATATATATATATATATATATATATATATATATATATATATATAATATTGAATTTTATTTTTAATTTAGAACAGGAAGGAAGTAATAGTAATAACATTTTCTTTGGAGTCCCAGTATGCATACCTACTAGCTATAAATAAATATGATAATGACAGACTGGTTTGGCATAGCTCAGAGATTTGGATTTTTTTTATTTTACAAAGAATTCCCCATTTAAATTATTATTTTAACTTGTATGTATGTATATATGTGTCACTCCAGACGATATCTCCCCTTAGGATGCACTTAAAATTGTCAAACAAATTTTAAAATATCAAAAGAAAGGATGAGTTCGTTGGCCAGAATTTTTGGAGTTCATTTAGGGGTCAAATTTTGACAATTTAGGGTCAAAAACGTGTTTTTTCCATTTTACCCCCCTCTTATATGAAAATATGACAAAAACGTACTTAACAACAATTACTGTACTCTTAAAGAGCTTTCCAACGACATGCATCTTGAAGGGTAAATACTATTTTGACTTTTGTACCCCGTACCCCTGTGTACCAATTTTTTTTTTTTTTTTTTACCCATCCAAATTCTAAACCAAAATTTTCCTATATTGTTATAAGCCCATAATACGCAGCTTTCTTTGAAAATTCACTCATTAAGTCATGGTGCATGACTGGACTTTTTTATTTCAGCTCTGGGGGATAGAAGGCATTTCCGTCACGCAGAAAACGACATTAAATATGTGGCACTTTTTAACAGGAGGTCGATAGGTTTTTCATTTATAGTTTTATATTTTTTTTTTTTTATTAGTTTTATTTTGACGGTCAGCGAGCTTAAGTTTCAATAAACGACTTTCAAAATATGACGCTCTTAAATATCGAACCAGGAAATTAGAATATAATAGGAGGTAGATTGGTTCATTCGTTCATTGTAACACTTAAGCAATCTATACGAGTATATTTTCTAAATTTGATATAAAATTATATCAGAGCTCCTAGTGGACCGAATGGTAATCAAAATGGACGAATGTTTCATGATTTCACACCTTAAGATCCATCAACTATACCAAATTGACAAATGTTCAGATTTTCTCCACTTCATGGAAACATTGAAATGTCGATAAGTGGATCCAATGTCCAAAAAAAATAATTTTTTTTTAAATGTACGTGCAATATCTCTTAGTGGTAGGCTTGTGCAAACCTGGCTCTTACTTATAACTAATTCAACCCTACGGAGATTAAACCATGCCCTTTCCCTATCACAAAGTCCATTTATCATGTAAGTGCCCCTCACCCACTCGATTAGGGGTGATATTATGACCTTATGGTAACTGGCCTCACCGAGGGGGTGTACTGTCGACAGGTACTTGGATGAATAGTATAGGGTCCATTATCAACCTCGTACACTTTCGGTAACACTTCCGTTGTCTGTTTCTGTTCATATCTATATCTTCTCAGGCATGAATTTCATATAGCTGTGTGGAGTGATATAAGTTAGGGTATTGATTTAATAATCTCTGTATATAATATGAATTTAAATCATATTGGGAGAAAACACTCGTTCAATTGAAAATTCTAAAATTCAGTATAATATTTATTTATTACATTTTACGATTTCCTTACGCTACTCGCCACAAGCCAAAATAGACTGCCAATTAGTGTGGCACATAGCTTCCTCGCATCCTATCATGTACTTTATTGTTATATTAACATTAAAATTATTGTTATATTGTTTATTGTGTAAAAACTATTACTAGTTTTAGCGATCTTTAACACTTCATAGCGGTGTCGATGTTGGTTTTACTAAAAAATTGTATTTGAAAAAAATGTTTGTCTCATTGAATAGATGAAGTTAGATTTTTTCCCCGACCTAAAATTCCAATTTTAAATTTGAAGTTCACATTTACGCGTGAGTTGCTCGTGAACGCTTAGACGGATAACGTTATCCAACGAACTCGTCCTGGGCATTGGTAAAATGAACATGTCTACCAAATTTCATCAAAATCAGTCGACATTTACTCAAGTTATCGTCGCACGTTTCATAATTCGCGGACACACAGACCGACAGACAGACAGACAGACACGAGACCAAAAATGTTCCCTGATGTCTGAAACGGATTTCTGCCTTGGAATTTTTAAAATCGGAGACATAAAAGTTCTCTCAAGTGAACACAATGCTTCCGTTACCTTCGGTAAGCTCGGAAGCAAAATAAAGGAAAGCAAAAATCAATGAATGAAGAAAGTTTCTAAATTAAATAAATATAAAAGACAGAAAAGTAAAATAAAATAATAAAATGAAACCTATTTAGCCGATTGTGGAAAAAAGAATAACAATGTAAAAACATGGTTCATTTTTTGTAATAATGTTGGGCATTTATATGGTAACAATAAAATGTGTATTGAGGTTATTAATTTGTCGTTGAGGATTTTTACATGGCTGGTTAATGACTTGGAATCGATCACACATTTTTAACTTCACACTTGCCACCTCTTTATTTTGTATTTAGAAAAAGTACTCTCTATATTCTATATATATAAAATCGATTATAGTCTTAACAATATATATTAATAATAGGTATTTTAAAGTAAGTTATAAGCGCAACCATGTGCTATTCTTCTATCGTTTTCTGATTTTGAGATTTTTTTTCATAATGGTTAACTTCCTTCAAGGTACGGTATAGTGTATAGTGGATTGATAATACTGAAAAACATTAGTAATTTTCATAATATCCATTTCAAAGGAAGATTTATTTTTTTAATGCCTTTAAATATTTGATTTATTTTTTTTATAGGCGTGGTAGTTGTTTCCTTAATTACGTAGTTATATTTGTATGTTTTATCGTAGTACTGCTTTTAATATTGTTGGGAGTTTCGTATTTATTTAGAGTAGTCAATAATGGAAAGGAGTGATGTATGAAGGTTTTAGGCCGTGGTAAAGTTAAAGGCATTATTAAGTAAGGGTCCAACATTATTCTTGGATAGTTCTAAACCCTTCTTGTGCTTACTTACTTAGCAGTACTGCAGAAACAATTTCCTTTCCATTCTTTGTACGAGCCTGACCGGTTTTGATTTACACAGGAGTTTAAAACAAATAAAATATAAATATAGAGACCAAGGCTCACTGGGATTATTGGTATAACGTGTGACGTCATGTCGCCCCTCTCATGAGCTTAACGCTTTGATCTTCTCCGCACAGTGATACTAGGGAACTGTTAATATTACCAGGCTTTCCTTTATGGACCTTTGGTTCGCAGTACCCGCCCGCATCATGTCCCCAGAGCTAATTTACAAACATATATAACCAAATGCATATGTATAGAGATTCTTTGTAATTAAACCGTTTCATCGTATTCAATGGTTTTTTGCTAATTGAAATTTTTCAAATTTACAAGAGCGCTATGTGATACATATGGATTAAAAAACTTTTTTCCTCTGTGTAGAAAATGAAGCTCAAAGTAAACAAGAGGTATATTATCACGATAGATCGTGTACTTCTGTCTTAATTAAGCGTGCAAAAACATTATCAGAAACGTTCGGAAATTAATCCAATGCATAATTCCAAATATTATTCTTTCGAACTCTACTTGCACAGGATTATTATGCTTCATGTTTTAGAGTGTATTTTGCCATTGGATTTTTAATTAATCTTTGATAAGAAACAGAATTTATACTTTGTACCGAGTGGCATTGAATATAACCCTATCTTGCGTAATTGTGCTCGTAATAGGTTGTCTACTTGTTATTGCAACGTGTTTAGTTTCCTAAAAACTAAGAATGGTGGCCTATTGGTAATTAAACAAAATGGTTTAGTATTGCATTTTTTAATAGCAGTAATATCCCCGAATCCCAGAAGAGAGTGTTAAGCATTGTAACAATTTACAGCTCTGAAAATTCAGAATATTCTTGTAACTGATGCGGCTTCCGCTCTCAGTGTAAATGCGGTTATAAAACTAAGCTTTTGTAGTGTTTAATACTTCTTTGATATCACTCACTGTGTGTGAAGAAACCTTTTTTTATAGCTTAGCGGTGGACTTACTTAGCTATTTATATATGTATTAAATGATTTTACTTTCATAAATCTGGGGCAAAAAGGCAAAATATGATATGTCCGATTTTACATAATTTTCAGGAAGTGAATTTTGAAGTTAGTTTTTCTGTGAAAAATCAGTTTTCTAAATGACAATTTCTTAAAAAGGATAGTCGGTATTTGTTTTTTATCCACCACCAATGAGAATGTGATGTTATTGGCCAGTTTTTCTTGAATGTTTCCTCATTTACTGACGTATCTTATTTTGCCCACTCATGAAAATTAAGAAAGGTGGCAGATTATGAAAAAAAAAAAAATAAATAAATAAATAAAAGCAATTCCTAAGAAAGAGGTTTTATTATAGAACAAATGATCACAGAACAATTAATATATATAGAATTTACGAAACTTTCGATAAATTTTAATGATTTGTTCGTCATCAGGGAGGTAGTTATTATATTTTGCCACCATCTACTCCTGCTTATCTTACAAGTGATATTGGTGGCATTATATATGTCGACAAGTGCTGGTTTCATTCTAGATCTCACTGACAGCAGCCAGGTTGTGCAAAAACACAATTATTTATTTTATCTACTTGCGGCAGCAAAATGAGGCATTATTGAACCGATTTTGGGCAGAGAAATTCAATTTTACTGCCTAGGCGGTAAAAGTCAGGAAAAATTTTACTGCCTAGGCAGTAAAATTTTTACTTCTATAATGTTTTACTTCTATAATGACAGTTTATACTACTATCTCTATCTTATAACATCATATATTATAGTTTAATAAGTAATATTTAATAAAGAAACGTTTTAATTATAAAAGAATTTGTTTATATTTGTTAATTCTGTTAAATAAGTTCAATGATTAGTAGATCTTTCATTAAAAAAATAGTAGAGTCACTGGCTATACTGCAGCATCATGTAAACATTGAACTTCCATATTATTTTTATTATTGAAGTCATTCTAGATTAGACTAGCTACTTCTCTTGATTTATCCTAGATACTTCTTTTCTTTTAAGCAATAGAAGATATCTTTAATATTTTAGTAATTTGTTAGTAAAAATATAAATAAATATTTTATATTGCGTGCATTATTCATTCAGAAGTTATGTGTGTTATAAACGTGTGTTTTGTATTTTGTTGTTATAGATTGAGTTTGCTTTTCACTTATTGTTATTATTCCCAAGTTTCTTATTTGAACATTAATTTTAGTTATTACATATGTTATTATCTTTATTAATATGACACTTAGTTATTAACTATGTTATATTAATAAAGATAACATTTTAGCAGTTTCATTTTTCTGCCGCAAGTAGATAAAATATTGTATGCAACAAGGCAGCAAAGGAAATATTTCTGCCTCGTTTAATCATTGCCTGCCTCGGGTTCGCCTCGGCAGTTAATTATCACAGCCTGTCCTCGCCTTCGGCTCGGAGGCTAGTCTAATCACTCGTCAGTAAAATTCCATTTTGCTGCCTAGTTACATAAATAACTATTTCCTTCTTGCCTCAAAATTTTTCATTATAAATTAAGCCTTCTTATCATTTATGCCCCAAGTTTATTGTAATGAATCTTGTTTAATTATGAAACATGGTATGTCCAAAACGAAACAGCACAATAAGGGATTCATTCAGCTATGACTATTTAAAGGTAACACGGCTGAAGGGATCCCTCGCCAGCTATCCATCCCAATCCGAAATTTCCAAATGAATTTGTTAGTAGCTTGGAGGGGTTAGTAAGGGCGCTAACTACGTAATAAGGTCTAACGAAGGGTTTCCCTCGGTCCCTTGCATGAAGGATAAGGCCCCTGAGACCCGAAGCAAGCCCCTAATTATGAATGGCCCATCTAGGGCTGGTTCCTCTAAGAGTTATGCCCTGTAACTCTATGTCCTGCGGTTATGTCACCATGTTCGGACATAATGCTGACATAGACCCTCTGGACCTTGGTCTCCTCATGAATAGTTCAAGAAATCATCTCCTTTTCCACGCTGTTCATCCGTAAAACCCCTTTGGAAATTCGACAAAATTTTAATCACGTTTGTTAAAGGGAAAGTCTTTCTGTCAGTTAGTCGTTGGTGATAAAAATTTAAATAGAACGATAAAACATAGAATAAATTGATATTTATCCCAATTGTTATGTTATCCCAAAGCTAGGATAGACTTACATTTAACGTCTAAAATAATAAGTTAATGATATACTCGTACTATTTTATCATTAATAATAACTTTTTTATTGAAAGAAGGGCTGATCTACTACTGAGGCGTAAAACCCTAAAAACGTCGACTATATTATTTTTTGTAATCTTATTTCTTCTTGTAGAATGCCTTCTTATACCTAGGATTTAACAATTCGTTGTGAAAGTAAGCACAATGTGGTAAATTATATAAACGTAGCACATCTAAAAGGAAATGTGGGATACAATGGCTCGCAAAAAATACTTTTTGTGATTGTGTGGTGCGGAAAATGAGTTTTGAATAATCAAGCAAAGATTTTCTGAGCTTCCCTCTTTTTCGTTTCTACAATTGAAGGAAAAGGACTAAAGGAAGGAGGACTAAATGATGAGAAATGAATTCTTTATTAAGTAAAGAGTAGGTATAGCAGATGAAAGGCGCTGAGGAAATGATGAAAATGAGGATGATGATAGTGAATAAATGATAAAAAGATGTTCGTCAGAGGTATCCTCATAGGCTATTTTTGTTTGATTCTTGTATGCAAATAGACTACTTGTACTGTCGAGAGTAAAAAAGGTATTACTTCGTTTCGGAGTCTCTATGTTGCATTATTTGATCTGCTATTGTCATGTGACGTAGGCCTTTTTTCCAGCGTCAAGTATCAAGTACGGTCTGGGTGTATCCTTCCATCGTGTGGCACTTGACTCGTGTCGTCTCTTCCCCTTGCCTTCTATTGTAGTCTTGGCCCTTTCGCGTCAAGTGGACACTCCCTCGACTGTTCACCGAGTTATATCTCCTGCATCTCAATATAGACGTTATCATCTTGCACTTATGACGACCATTATCAACCTTAGGGGGATCCGTATTTCCCTTCTATTGAGTTAAGTGAGATAAAGGAATCGATTGAATCGTCTTATATTGTCCTACGCATCCCAAATGGAGTAGACTGAATCAGTAATTGAAACGCGCTTGTGCAACATCAAAAGCAGTCATATATAGCTGCTTGGCCATTTCTATGGGTTTCTTGAATGCTTTGCACTTATGCAAGACGCATTTCGACCATGGTATATGCGTATTATATTAAGTAGAATTCACTTTTTGCCTTTCCCTTGTTACTTTTTTGTTTCTCCGAAAAAATCCGAAACCCAGATTTCAACGGAATTACCTATTTAGGGTGTTTTTAAGACAATTTGAGTGATTTAAGCTGGATGATTATTTGTCTGTTTATGTATATGTCTATTTGTCCGTGTCACTCATCACCCTCATAGTTTTAAGCTTTTAAAAAAGTTAGTTCTTATACATGTAGTTGTGTTGCCTGGAAAATCATAATTTTGTGACGTCATTAATTTGATAAAGACGGTTAATTTCTTGTCTTTTGTGTGGTGTCCAGGTTAAACGTCGATCAAGGTGTAACCCTAGGTAGTGGATATTACTGGAATGAGGAATAGGGATTTGGTTAAGGGTTACAGATTCACAGATACCATGTCTCAGAGCAAAGGTCACATGGTTAATTTTATTTTCGTTAATCTTTAATCTCCATTTCTTCAGCCAAATTTCATGAAGTTTAAGATGTTTTTGTACATGGTCAGAAGCTGTATGGGGAGGTTTGTGAGAAGAAAGAATGCATTTGTCATCTGCGAAGGATGTAAGAGTGGTGTGAGGATGTCCAGGAATGTCAAATGTGTAAAGGGATTACAGCATTGGTACTAGAATTCGTCCTTGAGTACATCTGCTTTAATCTGGAAAATTGATATTTGGTATCAAGAACTAATTTGACTAACAAGCAAGTTTACTTAAAATCTTTCATTTGATACCTGACTTTCTTGAAACTTAATTTTTTAAATCTGTCAGACTATTTTTAAATCCGACATGTGTTTCAATTTTTTACATTACTTTAAGTATCACTGTAGCAAAATTTCATGAGCGCAGACAGTTGTAATTAGAATGTCAATCTACGTTTGACAAACCATCTAAATTTCTTAAAAATCAGATGAGTACGTTTTAGGATATAGAAGATAATAAAAACGTTTTTGTGTGATGTGGAAGAGTAACCAATGGGCGCAGAAGGTTGAAACTTATATGAGACAACAATGGAATGGGCTAATTATGATTATGGCGTACCATCAAAATTTCATTAAAATTACGGACGAGTGATTGGTTAGCAAAAATTGTGGACGTACTTGTAGACAAATATAGGACCAAAATAATTCCCTTATGTCTGAAATGGATTTTTGTCTTGGAATCTTTTAATTCGGACCCATAAAAAATGTTCGTTCTGTGAAACGATCACATAATTTTCGTTACTTTCAGTAAGCTCGGAAGCAAAAGGGTTAATTAATTATGAATTAGATTAGGCAATAATGTGTTTTAAAAACATAACATCATAATGTTCAAAACTGCAAATTAATGTGACACATATTAATTTGCAGACCGTTTTAATTATTGATGTTTTTAAATGCTCTAAAACTTATTATCTTCGGTTTATCGTGAGTCAGAAATGATTACTTTTAAAATCCTATTTGCTCGTCTATACTGAGCATTGCAGGCATGTCTCCAAAACTCAGGCAGTAATTAATCTAAATCAGTTTTTGACTTTTTGAGTACGACAGTTACGGATAGGTGAGGAGTAGAGATATGGGAGAGCAGAACGAGGAGGCAGGCTATCACAGTACAGGGGGCAGGTGTCCTTAAGGTATATTAATGATGTTGCCTTGTTAGTGCCAGGTAACTCTCTAGTATTAGCCAGCTCTGTTAATGACTTACTTCTCGTTCTCTTAAATAATATAGCAGTGCAAGAAGTTTCATTTATTTAAGATTACATTTTCACGTTATGAGATATTTTAATCTTTGCCATGTTGACTGCTGTTTCTGCTACGCTCAGGCACAAGCGGCATTTTTTACTGCCTTACCCTGTTAGATCGTATCAATTCAGATGTCATCATTTTCTTGTTACATCGAGAAGTCATTTTGTACAAATTGTTTGTAACATCTATCAGTTGTCATCGAGTTTCTATTCATTATCTCTTGAACGTCACTGGAAGGCATTAACCCGTTTTTGTCCCCTATGAGAAATGGATTCTTCCAATTAGACTTCAATATAGTTCATTTTTTATTTTCACCTTGTACTGGAGTATTATGTAAGAAACATCTGAACTGTCCTTACCTAACATTAACAATGGTGTGTTTTGAAATATATTAAATTCCAATTTGTTTATTTTCAGGGTCTGTGATTGCTTAAAAATAGGTGAAAGTTTCATTGACATACAATATTTCTATAACCGTATATATTATATAATATATTTTTCCCCCCTTGATTACTGCTTACTAAGCAAAAGACAGTTTTTTGTTTTTACTTCACAATATCAAACTTGGAAATCACTCTGGTCTTAACTGCGTCTTGCCAAATACCAAATGTACTTTAAAAAGTTGCATAAATGACTACCTATTTTAAATAAAATAAATAAAGCAAGTAACCACAATCAATTTTCAGTATGACTTAAAAACCTAAGAAATAATATGCAAACATCTTAACCTTCATTTATGTCTGAAACCAATCTATATTCATAAGCTTTTAGTACAATAATCTTCAGCATTTTTACGATAATTTTCTTCAGGTCATAAAAAAGCGAAAGCGTAACAAAGTAGTGGACAAGTGGTTGAGAACTAATCCAGCCCGTGGGTGTTTATGTATGTGACAAAGTAATAAAATTCAATTATTATTTATGTATCCACCGGCCAGACAGTTTAAAGTCTACTGGAATTAGCCACAGGTTTTCCATCCTGTTGTGGCGACGCCCGGTTTTTAGAATGGGCACTAAATGTGATTGGACGGCTACATTCACGATCGTAAATCTGGTAAGTGGGTCGTAAGTTCGTCGCGACGTCGTGCGGCTAGCCGCACCAGGATCGCGTTTAGGCTACGCACTGGTTTTCCTATAAAAATCTGGGCTTAACTAATAAAGAACACCGGCTGTGGTCCCCCCCCCCCCTTATATTGTCTGCTCTGCTTGATTTATTTTTCTCCCCCGACAAAAAAAGGAAAACATTTCTCCCTAAAAAGGCTCCTTTGTTCATATCAAGCCTTCCCATTCCTTTCCTTGGATTCAATAAGGGCAAAACATTATTGCCCGTTCTCCGTCAAAATACTCGTGAACAATAATGGCGCATTTTGGATTCCTATTTGAATTTTATACTTAGTGGATTTTTATTTAAACGAAGCACCGACCTAGTTCTTTTTTCCTGTCCCGTCGTAAAATTCGTGACGACTTACAGTCAGAATAGTTCCAAGCAGGCGAAAATAAAAACATTCTTTGTATTGAAATTGTATCTTTGTAGCTTTTTTTAACGTCAACTATAAACCAACTTTCTCATTGTATAGGTTCAATGTCGTAAAATAATAATGGCTATGAATAGATAAATTGATGATCTTCTATGATAGCTACATTCTTTCTTTCAAGCGTGCAAATTTTAGGACTTCATGTATGAGGTAATTGAAGCAAATTTATTTGCATGGTTGAAATGACTATATAACATAATGTTGTATGTTTATTTTTTTTACTTCCATATCATCGTGAACTTAATTCATATTTCTCTCTGTGTATTTTATTTTAGATATTTTATATTGTGATAACTTATATAGTATCTAAATATAACATCGAGCTGGTAATGTTGTCGACCGACCTACAATCTTATAGAAATGTTGGCTACTTATAAATAATATATTTTTTTGATGAATCCTACTTTTTCATACGTAGAAATATAATAAAAAATTATTGTGATTGCATAAAATTTTATTTTGACATTTAGTGGGATTTACCCGTTTTAGATCTCTAAATCGCTTTAAGTGTTAATATAAAATGTCAATTTGGTTTGAATGTCGTCTGCAGAAAATGTGAATCCTAAACTATTGTGTTTTTTTATATTAGTGTTAGATCTCAATAAAAAATTGATATTCTGCAGAAAAACAAATATACATTGTGTATTGTATTTCTTCTCTGTGCGAATTTTCAATATTCTAGACTGAGGTAAAGTGACTTGACCTTAATCACTGTTCCCAATCATATTTTTCTAATATTAACATAAAAACTTCTGCAATTTAGTGTGTCGCAAAACTTTCTCGTGCCGTATTGCAAAACGGAAGGTCTCTTGAGTATAAAATAAAGTGTAATGGATAGCTTTCAAAATATAAGGACCATTTCTCACTAGGTGGCGTTTTTGTGACGCCAAAGACCGATATGTTAAGCTTACAATGAGGGTGAAACGGGCCTTAGTGGTACTAGAAAAAAAGGTTGTGGTCATGTGCGATTGGAAGTAATGTAGGCAAAATGTTGAATTAATATGGAACTCTACAGGCTAATTGTGACATGCCGTCTAAATTTCATTAAAATCAGACGAGCAGTTAAGCCGCATTTACATATACGACAAAGACAAGGCGAGTTGATTCACTCTTCATTTGCCTGTTTTCTCGAGTTGCTCGCACTGGGGACGGTTTTCTTTCTTTAGAATGATTAGAATGTTTAAGCTCAGAAGTAAAATAATTAATTTTTACTTACAGGATTTTAAGACTAGGGAAAAATGCAAGAAAGCATAACTTCAAATTTTGTATTTATGTCGGTTGTGTTAGGCCCCAAGTTTATGACCTTATCTTCCCTAGCTCTTGCGTGACCCTCTTTCAATTATTAAACTTTTTTTTACAAAAGAACAAGGGAGAGGTACCTTAAAATTATAGCACTGTATACACCAACACCACTCTTAGCCCTCTATAAATTAGTAACAGAGCATGACCAAGTTTTACAACTTCCTTTCACCAATATAACATTTTATTTTTGAGGTAGAGGAAAGATAAAATAAAAAACAAACTAAAAGATAAATAAACCTATCTGTTGGGGAAAATATAAGAAAGTTTGTTTTGCATACATAATTACAGCCAGTCGTTAAAAATAATAACAAGTTTTCAGTTATTATAAGCTGAATGGAATTTAGGGCTTAGTAATTTCTTTTTTACCAGCAAGTCTATTATTTTAATTATTGTTCTGCCGCTATCGTAGTTTTGCTAGAATTACTGTTTTGTTGTTGGTCCTCCATAATATTTTTATTTTTATCAAAGTATGAAACTTGAACCGGTAGTAATATTTGTCGTTAAATATAACAGCAATTACAGTTAATTTTTTTATAATTATTGCTAATTTTGTATTCTTGATAAAGAGAATTGGAAAACCCTAAAATTGGAAATAATAAGTGACATCTAGTCTAGGTTTAAAATTATTTACACGAATTAAGCAACCCTGCGTACATGATGATGATTTTATTAGCGTTTCGAAGTCATCCTAGAAACCCTTATGCTTTTGGTAGTTCGTCCGTCCGTCCGTCGCATCTTGGAGTAATCTCCCGACCTACTGTAGCTAGAGATTTGAAATTTGGTATACTACTTAAATTGTTTACCCCCAAAACAGGACAAATATTGCGAACCTAAACACTCAAAATTTGTTCGATCAGTGACCAATTGCGAACTGAACGCAATATTTTTATTTCTTTTTTTTGAAATTTTTGTTCTCTTATCTCAAAGTTATTGAATTGTAGATCACAAATATATATCGCATTTCCAAAATACCGGCCATTTTACCTCCGAAATTACCAAAACAGAACGCAAAAAAATGCCGTGCCGTGCCGAATTTTTAGCGGATCGGTTCAGCCATTTAAGAGGAGTATGTGTCCCTCAAAATGCGAACCTGTTCCCCCAGAAGGACAGGTTCTAAAAATAAGGTAAAAATATAAAAATATACATCTCTGTAATAGTATGATATTTCCGGGAGGTAATATAGAAAAGTCAAATTTTAGGTGGCCGTAACTATGGTGACACAATATTTTTATTTCTTTTTTTTGAAATTTTTGTTCTCTTATCTCAAATTTATTGAATTGTAGATCACAAATATATATCGCATTTCCAAAATACCGGCCATTTTACCTCCGAAATTACCAAAACAAAACGCAAAAAAATGCCGTGCCGTGCCGAATTTTTAGCGGATCAGTTCAGCCATTTAAGAGGAGTATGTATCCCTCAAAATGTGAACCTGTTCCCCCAGAAGGACAGGTTCTAAAAATAAGGTAAAATATAAAAATATATATCTCTGTAATAGTATGATATTTCCGGGAGGTAATATAGAAAAGTCAAATTTTAGGTGGCCGTAACTATGGTGACACAATATTTTTATTTTTTCTAATTTTAAGAGGGGAATTATTTTAAAAGTATTAATAATGTAAAAGTAATAATTATGTAGATCACAAATATAGATCGCGTTTCCAAAATGGTGGCATAAAAGAACCAAATAGCTGCACACCTAAGATGCTAAAGGATAATATATGCACACCTGGCATCTCCAAAGTGCAACTTGTTGTATATATTTTAGTTAAAAAAATAATACACGATATATGAATTTTTATGACCGAAGAAACCCTTTTAGAAGCATGCTGGCAAGTACTTAAGGGATTTATTTTATAAAACTATAAGTGTTTTTCCGCTTGTATTTTATAGTAGTGTTCGTTGTATTTTTCATTTGCTAGATGAACGGAAGTTCCTTAATTGGAAACTAAATTAAATTTACCTTTATGGAATGATCAGATTATTTGGTTTTAGCCATTAATCGAGATAAATTTTTTTCTGGTGAGCAACGTTAACCTGATAAAGAATTTTACGAGTACATAAACTGATCTGATTTATATATGCTATACTTTTTTCATATTATAACTGCAATATAGTATTTCTTCGCACAAACAAACCCATGCAGACTAGTGTTTTTAATTGAGTTATTTACTGCCGATTTCTTTAATCAAATATTATTTTTTTGTCTTTTTCTCCCCAATTGGAATTTAATATAATGCAGTTCATAATTTGCCTTCTGCACTAAGGTTATTTCTGTGTGGGATAAGATAAAGGAGGAACAGTGAAGAAAACAGAAAACTGTGTCTTAAAAAGTTTATATGGTTTAATTCTCCGACAATGGGTAAAAAGTGAGTGTTTTCCTATTCGTATATGCTTTGCAAAAGCATACGAATTAAGATGCTTGGGTTTTACTCCTTAATAATACCTCTTTTTTATATCTAAAGTAAATCTGTGATTGAGCTCGGAATAATTGTTTCTACAGTCCTATGCTGCATTTTATATGCAGTTGAGATGAAATTAATAGTATAGTACTATTGACGTGGGAACCGTTTTAGGGAATAGTTAAATTTCCTCAGATTTAACATCTATCTTGTCTTTATTGAGGAAAAGGGAATACTTTTTTTAATACAAAACACATACTCGATGGAAATGAAAACGCGCGTGTGGTATATCACCGCTCTAGACTAATTGTTTATTCTGTTTATAATGTATTTATTTATTTTTTCATTTTTACAGTGAAATATATTTGTGGTGGTCACTCAAAAATGCATTTTCCCTCATTCCCCGATTAAAACCGAAGGGCTAAAATACTCGCTACGAAATTCACCAGGGGTAAAAGTTTTAAATTAAATTCTCTATCGATTTACCTTTATTTTTTATTCGGCATTTCTATTCGGTGAAATTAAATCTTCATTTTGTAAAAGCGAACTTATTTAAATTCCTAATTTTCCAACTGATGCTAGTCATAAAATAATAAATTTTTTCATTAGTAAATAAGTGAGTCGGTGTAACGTTGGTGTTTGTAGTAAGTGGAAGCGAGTAGCGTTGATCCAGGCTGGGATGCACGTTTCCTTCACCAGGAAATTATACTGTAGGTTTATGTCCGGTTCCATGTCATACCTGACATAACCCTATCCATATCTGCAGTAAACTCTGTCCATCTATCAACTCCACCACCATCCTCTCCCTTTTCCCTTTATAGCCTCTGACTCGGAGAATATCAAATATTTACAACGTCTATCAACACTATTTACCGTTATTCTCCAATATCAATTGAAAGATAACGTTATGACTTATAACGGGTAAAAGGTTATTTATAATAAAAATATATTATTTTACTACATTCTTCTACTTTAAATTTCATATCTATAACTTCACCAAACTATTGCGTAAAAGCCATGCAATGACGGTTTGAATTAGGGTCTTAAAATAAGTCAATGTCCGGGTTGTTTTGATAAAATAAATGTTTTAAAAAATAATGTAACAAAAAAAAAAAAAAAAAAAAAATAATAATAATAATAAATAAAAAAACACTAATGAATTTACAGATTTACTTGTGGTATGGTTCAATATGTCCTCCTAGTTCATTTACGACAGTCTGTACTCTTTTTCTCCAGTGGGATATCTACACTCTTTGTTCTTTCTTACCAACCCCAGACAGTAATCAATTGGATTTAGGTCTGGACTGTTGGACAGCCACTCGTCTGGCTGAATAAAGTCTGAGCAAATCAATTGCAAGTAATAAATTATTTGCAAGGAGCAATGGGTCGGGGCACCATCTTGCATAAACGTGTAATTTAGCATTCTATGTTCAATATAAGTAGCATTGAAGTTAACTCTTTTGTTATAACACTGCGAGGGACTCCTCCCACTTACCTACAAAGAACCCCCACTCCACTGTATGATTATTTATTCTACCAAAACTATAATACCAGATTACTTCCCGGACAATGACTATTTTTAAGACCCTAATTTAAACCGTCATTGCATGGCTTTCACCAAATAGTATTTTAAGTTATAGATATGAAATTTAAAATAAAAGAATGTAGTTTTCAGATCCCGCAAACCCCATATCTCTATCTATTATAGAAGCTGAGCTACAAGTGTTCAAAAAAGTGCGTTTTTGAGTAGCAGTTTATGATGTAATTGATTTCTGGATTTGTCTAGTTTTAATGGAAAGGTTAAACTATGTAGGATTGAGCTAGAAGCGACTAGACTTATAAGTGACGAGTTCAGAAACTTTTTCTGGGCGTACGTCCTTGGTTCATATTCGTTCATTCATCATACTTAACTGGAAGGCCCATCAGTTTCTCTCTAGCCATAACCTTTATCAAGAGTCAACCAGAGGGAATGGAGAGACCACGCCTTCACTTCTGTTCAAATCCTCGATCTTGCAATGACAAATCTCTTTTACACTACAGTTTCCTATAGATCATAATTTCTTCTACTTGACATTACATAGATTATTATATTTACATTTTTTCCTTTGTAAAATATAATTGTGCCTAAAATATTCTGATTTTGTTACTATATTAACTATTTCCATAGTTAATATAATCTTATTTAGTTCTGTCGTTTTTTACAATTATTAGATCTGTTGAAATCTACTCAGTCGTATCGAATCTGCCAATGCTAAAATAGGCAATTTTCCTCTTTTCGACAAGAAGCTACAAACTGAGAATTTCTCCGCCGGAAGGTTAGGAACCACCTTGGGTTACAACAGTTGAACAACAACTACTTGAAGATCAGGTTACAAACAAAGAATACTGTAATTTGTCTTAATTCGATTTTTTTTATTCTTTTTTCTTTGAATATAAACATTTTTTGGGGGTTATGATTTTAGTTTATATACGAATAAAAAATTTAGTAAAGATTGTTCTATTAAATACTTAGTTTTGTGGAGTAAACTAAACGTTTGTTTCATTTAATCATACGGTAATGAAATAATCTTTGATTGTTTGCATATTTTAAAAGCTAGTCGGGGTGTGAAAATTATGTTTTCCATGATAAATCGTATCACTTATTTAATACTAAAAAATCATATATCCCACCATGTCGGGGAATAATCAAATAAAATAAAACTATTACTCAAAATGTACTAATAAAACCATGTTAAAACACAAAATATTTGTGTGCACTTAATTTTCTATTATATTTAAAAAAATGGTTTTTTTAAAGTATAATGGATGCATTTTTTAAATATTGTTAAGTATAATAAAACACAGGCAATGACCAATTTAATTTATAATGTTTATGCGATATGATATGATACAACATTTAATCAAATAAATTATTATAAATGATCTTAAGTTGGTGAATAATTTACATTTACAATATATTGTAACATTACAATTTGGTTCACAATCAGTATTCACAGGAGTATTAATAATTACTTCTGCCAATTCAGCAATACTAGGTTTAGAGCAAATAAACGGACTGACTATTTTTATTTTTTGTAGAAAAAAAAGCTTGATTGTTTTTCATTTATTGAAATTTTGCATACACATTTAGTTTGGATGACAATGCATGGTTAGCAAAGTGACGTCATTCTAAATCCAATATTGCGGACTAGTTATTTTTTAAGCACGCCCAAGACATGGGTATCAAATGAAAGGGTTTGCTGAGAAGAATTCAAATAAAAACAAGTTTTTAAACATGTTTTTTTAATACAATTCTATTTAAGAACTTGATAATTTCAGGTTTATTGAGTAAGAGTTAAAAAATAAATTGATTAAATGTTTCAAACTTTAATGACTACTAATTGAAGCGGTTTTCTTATGTGGACTTGTAGAGTAGAACGTATAAGAAGAGTGAAGGAGTTTGTTGGAATAAATGTCCGTGAGTTGTTTACTTTTTTTATTCCATGCACAAAGCTTTAGCTCAGGGAGACTGAGCTTCATCGGTGATAAGAACAATGATATCATTGTTCTTATCACCGATGAAGATCAGGCTCCCTGAGCGAAAGCTTTGTGCATGAAATAAGAAAGTAAACAACTCACGGACTTTTATTCCAACAAACTCCTTCACTCTTCTTATACGTTTTAATGACTACGCTCTATCATCTAGAATCTAGGATATAAAATTTAAAGGGTGCTCTTTGTGGACCATAAATTATGTTCATAGATTCATAGAAAATATGGACATGTTCATGTTCATATGTTCATTTTTGGTAAATAAATAACCATTTATTAAAAATACATACACAATTCGTTTCAATATTATAAATTTTCAGATTATTTCCAAAACAGCATATATATATATATATATATATATATATATATATATATATATATATATATATATATATATATATATATATATATATTTATCATATTAAAATAAATTATATTTTACTTTTAAGTAGGTTGCTGTGTTTTTCCTGACTGCAATTATTGCATTAACCCTTTATAGGGCAAGTCAAAAATTTAAGTTTTTTCGGAAACGGTCAGCGGGGCCGGGGCACCCAGAAAAACCCTTGGTTTAGTTTGTACAGCTGTTTTATAGTCTGATTTTGTAATGATGGATTTAAAAAGCATTATTGCATCGATGTTGTGTTTTTGTTTGAAAACATGTCGTATTTTTATGTCACTTCTAGAACTATATATTTATATAGTAGCTATACATATCAATATATATGCCTTGCCCATTCAGGGTACCTCAAGGGTGTCTAATATATTAGACACTGACCTATAAAGTGACTTCATGAGCGAAGAAAGTATTGGTGCGTTATTGGCAAAACGACAGTCTCATACCGAAATGTTTCATTTAGAACTCTTCTTATATTGATACATCACTTAATTTCAAATTCATGTAAATGAACCCTTGACTTATTTAGTTTTCATAGATTTACATAATTACTCTCAGCCAGCTAACGACCAAAGTTAGGGGTTCACTGCTTCCTACTAGGAAGAATATGGGCCTTTACGATGCTATTATGCCTCATACTTAAATATTTGAGTTTGAGTATGCCTTGGTCTACTTATTACTTCTTATCAATAACTAAATTCAAACAAGTGCCTAGAATATTAATTATCTAATAGCAGATTTCCACTGTTTATTGCAATTACAAAATTTAATTAAGTTGATATTATTTTAGTTGGCTAATTAGACGGTCGGACTGTTTCCTACCTCCCTCTTTTATTATTAATTAAATAAATAATGGGGCAACACTGTTATGAAACATTCGCAGGCGACCCAATTCAGAACCTAAATCCAACTTAATATTTAATTGAATTCAAAATAAACAAGAGCCGAATCCTAATGAGTAAAAAAAAAGAAATAGGACGATATTTCCCCCCCCCCCAAACTTTTTAATGAAGCGGAGGAAATTACTTTAATTAAACATTCGCTTGTATTATTCCAGTGGGTCGAAGAAAATTGGTAATTGTCACGATATCTAATTTTAAAAGCTAAACTGAATGTATTAAACAATGAACAGACACAAAACAATTTATTTACCCTTCACAAATCGCAAGCTTGTAACGCGAGATAAATATTGTAATTGAAATAAAAATGGTATGATGAAAAAAAAAAAAAAAAAAAGACAAGAAAAATGTTTACCCTAATTAATATTATGTTCAATTACCGTTTTTTTTATTTAATCGTGTTAAAAATTAAAAGTTAATTAGGAGTTTTTATAAATAATTTTAGACAAATGAAGGCTTCTAAATCTTCGTTATTTATGTTTACTTTATTGTTAACTAACAAGTGTAGAATAACACTATTCTAGAAGCTTTGATTTTAATTCGATTCTTATAGAATAGAAAATAATTTACCAATTAGTGTGGCACATAGCTCCCTTGCGTCCGATTTTTTATACTTTAAATGATTTATAGGCTTTTACAACCTAGAACCGGGGACCGAGCGGAGCGCCCATGGCACTCGGTCATTTTTGCGTCTTGTAATTTTATACTTATACCCGACCAAGGCATAAAAAACCTTAAAAAAGTTGTATGTAAATGGAATTTAGATTATAGGTCATCATTAGCCCATTTTTGGTCCTATAAAAGTTTCAACCTTTTGCGCATTTCTTTTTCTCTTCCATCTGCAGTTGCGCACCTATATCTTCAAGAGTACTCATCCGATTTTTATGAAATTTGGATGGTTTCTCGAAAGTAGCCCACAGCACATTAAATATTGCTAAATTTATACTTTTATTCGTGTAATAAAACAAAAAAAAATGTTTAATTTTTTTTTTTTTTTTTTTTTTTTTTTTAAAGGGGGGAACTATTTAATAAATTAAACAATATTGGGTTTTAAAAACATAACATCAATAAAATACGTGATAGGATGTGATGAAACTATGTGGCACTCAAATTGGCCGACTATTTTAAAATCTATCAATATTATTTTTATTTTTTTACATGAATAAAAGTATCAATTAACAAAATTTAATGAGCTTAGACGGTTGAAATTATTATTGGATTATCTGTAGGCTACATTCGACAAACATTCAAATTTCTTCTAAATCAGAAGAGTACTAAGATATAGGTGTGAATAAATGTATGTTTGTTTGTATTTTGAAAAGAAACCAATGGGCGCAGAAGGTTGACACTTACATGGGACTATTAATGGTCTATTTATGAGCTACCATACAATGTTCATTAAAATAAGACAAATACCTAGTTTTTATCTTGGGACCAAAAATATTCCCTGATGTCTGAGACGGATTTCTTTCTGGTATGTTTGAATTCGGAGACAAAAGAACAATTTATTTCTTCTAAACGATCATATTCCGTTTCCTTCGGTAAAGTCGGAAGCAAAACAGAATTAAAATTAAATTAAGTCGGAAGCAAAATGCAAAATTAAATTAAATTTCAAAGCTTCATTAATGTTTGTAAATTGTTATTATTATTGTGTAACTGACTTATTCAGGTCAACGATTGAGAGATAATAACCATGTTTTGAGTTGGCAAAGGCTTTATCTTATTCTCGTTATTAATGTTGTCAAGTAATTAAATGTATATAACATAGTGAAGATTAATGCTCACAGTAGGACAATCCTCCTGTTTAAATGTATTAAATACTTGTGCGGTCCGGGAATCCGTGTTTGATAAAGTCCGTACTCGAGAAGGTTTTAATAAATGGGCGTATAATGAATGGAAAAATTTCCTGCCTGGATAAGAAAAGGGCGGGCTTTCTAATTAAATTTCGCGGGGGCTTTTCGACCTCTTTTCCCGGGGGCGCTAATGAGGGAGCCAATTAGGGGCAAGATAGATAAGGGAGGAGTGTAAAAGTGTAGGGGGACTGAATGTGATAAGGTATACAGAGAGGGGAAATTGATAAGAGGAGGTTTGTTTGGTAGGAACACAATATTGAAGACTTGGCTCGTATAAACGCACTGACATCTTTCCCTCCCCCATATACCTTTCCCATCATATTCCATTGTCTTCTAATACAATAGCTGCATATTACTCCTCTACAATGTTTCTGACTTTTTATCCAATTAAAAAAAATCAATCAATGTTAACAATATCTATACAGTCTGACAATAGCGTATGAACCAACTTTTCAGGATATAAAAAACCAAAAACCCGTTATTTTCTGTTCGCCGCTCTCATCAATAAAATCTTTGGTTGGTTATCAGTTTATCAGTATCAGTCAAATATTTAGAATCCGATATTTCTGTAATGGTTGGTGATTTTACTTATTCATGAATATTTCAATATAGAATTAATATTATTATGGAGTTAATTAAATGTATAAAATACTAACTTGTTTAGGATAAAATCCCACATGGTTTTAATTGAAAACTGTTAAAATTATTATTACAACATGGTAATTATTTACATGTGCCAAAAGAAATTATACGCAGAAATAAAATCACAAAATAAATTAAAATGTTTTTACTACTTGAAATAAAAATATAGGTGGATTTTAAGAGTGCGCAGAAATGTAATGAGAAAGTGTTAGGGCTCTTGCAGCCGATGTCTTCACAACTTTAAATGGTTCAAATTATACATTTAACTTTACATTTTAGTCTTGAACATGTTATTTTTTTAGTTTAACTTGTCAATCACTTAAAATTTAGCAGTTACAAAACTCACTCCCTCTTGGTAAACTTAGCATTGGTTCTATAGTTTAACTTTATTTTGTATTATTGTTGTTTTTTAAATCAAATTATAATTATTATTAACTACGGGAAACAGACAGAGAAAAATATAGAGGCCCATGGTTCAAATCGCGGCGCTAGAGTGTATTTTTCTCTGTCTATTTCCCGTAGTTAATAATAATTATAATTTGATTAAAATTAAAATTTAATCCTTCCGTAGTATGAATACTGCCAAAATCATAAAATATGAATTTCTAATTGATTGTACTAGGTACAGGTACTAATTGGGTACTTTATAACTATAAGTAGGGCTAGGATTTGAGCATATTTGCATATGCTCAAACATTGAAAGAAGCTTTTTGGTGGTATTTTCACCTCTCTGGGACCAACAGAATTTAAATTTATTGAGCATATAAATGCATAAAACCGCTGTTTTCAGAATTGCATATAAATGCATATTCTTGTGGGTATCGTCTAAATCCAGGGTACTCACTACGCGGCCCGTGGGATGCATGTACAATATATACCCTCAGTACAATATTGTGTGGCCTTCGACCGTACGTAAAACTCACGATATTTTTCCCATTATCTCGGTTAGAAATCCCGGTTAGAGTGCATCGTTGGACTTGGATAGTATACTTCGTGGCGAGTCTGCAACGTCAGACGATTTTACAAACTACTCTGCACAAGATGCAGTATCAGTTAAGTATTTATCACCCGTATCAAATGACTTCGAAAGATTTTATTGGCCGATTTAAGAAAATCACTTAAAAGTGAAAATATTGAAAAAATCTTGATGTACAGACTAATACCAATCTACATCATTGACTCGCCTAATACTGAACATTTTTATATAAACTTTTAAACTGTAACTTGTACATAAAATGTCTCATACATATACTTGAAATTTGTGGACATAGCAGTGAATCATACATACAATTTGAAAATAATGCTCGTATATAAAGATAAGTTGTAAATTTTTCGTTTCACTGTCCTCTCTATAGTTTTAAACGGTGTTTTTCGAACATATTCTGCATATTTAAAAGCATATAATGAGTTTTTTCAAGCATATCTATCGAGCATATAATGCGGGGTTTTGGAGCATATCGATCCGAGCCCTAATTATAAGCGTTATTTCTCGGTCTAGTTCTATGTCATTAATGTTGACTTCTTAGACTTGTGGACTATTGAAAGCTTAAATTCGGGACAAGGTATCATTAACGTCAGAGAAAATCATTCTCCTGATGCGTAGCTTAGTTGGTAGAGCGCTATACTGGAAATATAGAGGCCCGTGGTACAAATCCCGGCGCAGAATGTGTATTTTTCTCTGTCTGTTTCCCGTAGTTAATCAAAATTATAATTTGATTTAAATTAAAATTTAATCTTTCCGTAGTATGAATACTACCAAAATCATAAAATATGAATGATTATTGTTGTTTTAATTTAATTTTGTTAAGGTGGATTATTTGAGGTATGTAAAATTTGTTGTAGCGAAGCTTTTCGCTAATCTTCTTGATTTCCGCTGATGCTGATATATAATCTGTGTCTAGATTTATATAGTTTGTTACAATAGTGGTAGTGAATGTTCCACATTTTGATTATTCCACTTGTTGAAACCATTAAGAGCCCACATGAAGGAGTTGAGTTTACGAACTTCTCTCCAGAAATGGCGCTGATTTTCACAAATTTTTTCAACCTTTGTTTATTTTGGCAGAAAATGAAACGCTCAATTACTATGAGACTACGTCGGCCATTGCATTTTAACACTGTAAAAACGTATAAATATTATGTTTGTAATGTAGGTCACTATTTGAAAATATGGGAAATTTGAGAGTTCAATAGATAATATTTTAAGTTAAGTTTTAAGTTTTTAATTTAAGTTGATAATAAGGATACTTTTAATGCTAAAATAACATAGATTAAGTAATTTAGATAATTTTATTTTCTAGGGATAATAACGTAAGACTTCATAAATTTGGTTTTTATATAAACAAATTGTGATTAAAAATCTGAGAGGTCTGGGGGCTGGCGCGTCTCAGAAAATGAATGAAAAAGCCTCGGTGCTCCTAAGACGGGAGAGCGAATGGAAACGACGCCGACGTGCGAACTCACAAGCAGCGACGCCGCACCGAGGCACATTTTCCGAGACGCGCCAGCGCCACCCAAAAAAATGCCATAGAATAGTTTTTGTTGCAAATTTTGTCTTCTTTTCGAATATATGTATATTTTTTCCCCAAAAAACAAACACGTATGTATATACTATTATGTTGGGTCGATTAGGGTGTATTAAAAACGAAGCTCACTGCATAAAGGCTATATTTCGCATCCCTCCGGGGCATAATCATAAGAAGATAGGTTCACATTATATTATATTATTCAACTAAGTTGGTCTTGTCATAATTCTTAAAAATAAATAAATAGATTTTAAATAGGTAGTTTCCATCAAACATCACAACCATTTAATTTAAAACTTAAAACTAATAAAAATAACAATCACATTCAAAATACTTAATATCTGGTAACCTATATACAGGGTGGTCCAAAAGTCTCCCCCCCCCCTCTTAACTTTTGAACGGTTTGAGATAAATTAATGAAACTTGGGGGATCTCTACCATGCATAGGGAAGTTTGTTTTCATGCAATCACCCACTAGGGGCAACCACCCACTTTGCCCCCAGGCCACCCAACTTCAAAATTTCAAATTGGAGCGTATATTTTTGATAGCATATATGGATTCTACGGTGAAAAATAATAAACTTTTACTTGAAACTATTTTTGCTATCCCCAATATTTTTCCCCCTGCAGGGGGGCAAAGATAGCAAATCAACCCTTCCGAAATAGTAAAAAAATAACACTTAGATCGTTATAAAATCTAAACGGTTTGAAATAAAGTCATGGAACTTGTGGGATCAGTAGCATGTAAAGGGAAGTGTTTAATCATCCACTCGCGTACTAGGGGCAACCTCCATTTTGCCCCCAGGCGCTGAAATCAACGATTTTTATACCTTTGCCCCCCTATAGGGGGCAAAATATTAGAGGTAGAAAAAAAAGTTGGAAGTAAAATATTTTTATTTTTTGCCGTAGAATCTAAATCTGCTATCAAAAATATACATTCTAGGACAAAATTTTGAAGTTAGGTGGTCTGGGGGCAAAATGGGAGGTTGCCCCTACAGCGCGGTTGCATGGAAACAAACTTCCATTTACATGGTACGGATCCCCTAAGTTTCATTAATTTATCTCTAACCGTTTAGATTTTACAACGTATTATCGGTAGGGTAATTTCGCTATCTTTGCCCTATAGGTGGGCAAAATATTGGGAATAGGAAAAAAAGTTTCAAGTAAAAGTTTATTATTTTTCACTGTAGAATCAAAATATGCTATCAAAAATATTTTGAAATTTTGAAGTTGGGCGGCCTGGGGGCAAAGTGGGTGGTTGCCCCTAGTGGGTGATTGCATGAAAACAAACTTCCCTTTGCATGGTAGAGATCCCCCAAGTTTCATTAATTTATCTCAAACCGTTCAAAAGTTAAGAGGGGGGGGGGGAGACTTTTGGACCACCCTGTATATGTATACAGGGTGTTTCAAAAATCAGTTTACCGAGTAAGTGTATTTGTTTATAAGCATATGTCTCTTTAAATTGATTATATGTTACTTCATTAGTTCATCCTATTTGCTGAGAACATGAGAGTAACCTTTTTCCCTTGTGCCGTGTCACGTGACCACTTTTTTTGGTTTTTAATATTGTGTCGTATATCATTTGAAAGGCCTTGATATGTACATTAAAGCTATTTTATTTATATTTTTAAAAAAAATTGTACACGTACTTTTGTACTGATTTTTAATTTTGTTGTAGGTAAAAGGGGTTTAATATTTTTTTGTTATTAGGTTACTTATTTATTAGTTTAATTAGTGCCCTTTTGTATTGTTTGTTTTTTAAAAATATAATTTTGGTACCTCAAAGTACAGGGGTACAAATGTAAAAGTTAATCTTTTATAATATGATGTATATCGTTGAAAAGCTCTTGAATAGTAGATTAAATTTTGTTACGTTCTATTTTGTGTTATTTCTAGTTTTGAGGGGGTAAAATTTAAAAAAAAATTATCAATTTTTTTTTTCGACAATAATGGATGCGAGAAAGCTATGTACCACACTAATTGGCAGTCTATTTTCGAGGTTCGGCTGTTTTTGGTCTATTTTTACTGCAAAAAAGCCCGTGAAACGTTTTCATTTGCCCCACCGCGCCACGAAGGAAGTTCATAAATGCTCCTAAGCAATGCAAAGTTATACGTTCTCCATAAGCAAATGCTAAGTTAAACCTCCAAAAAGACCTGCAAAAGAATTTAAGTTTTTATGGTGCTTATCCAGATATTGCCAAACATTGTAAAGTTGGTTGAGTGTTGCTTTATGCGGCCCGCTACAGACTATCTTATTGAGATGCGGCCCTGCAACCAAAAAGATTGGAGATCCCTGGTTTAAAACATCCTTCTTTTCCACATAGTCTCGTTATTGCTTCCGAGCTTACCGAAGGTAACGGACGCTATGTGATCGTTCTGAAGAACGAAAATATTTTATATCTCCGATTTCAAAAATTTCAAGACAGAAATCCGTTTCAGACATCAGGGAACATTTTTGGTGCCGTGTCTGTCTGTCGGTCTGTCGCTCAATTTTTGCGAACCACCATATCTTAAAAACTACTTGTCCGATTTTAATGAAATTTAGTTTCTAGGTAATACTTAGCCCATTGTTGGTCCCATATAAATTTCAACCTTCTGCGCTTATTTGTTTATCTTCCACATGCTCACAAACATACATTTATTTACAGCTATATCTTTAAAAGTATTCATCTGATTTTTATGAAATTTGGATGGGTTGTCGAAAATAGCCCGCAGATAGCACCTGCCTATTTTCAACCATCTGCGCACTTTAAATTGTATTAAATTAATATGTCAATATGCTATAATGCCGCATGGCGCATGGCTAACCTACTCACTGACTGACATTAATGTTTACCCACTTCCAGAAGAGCTAGACACTTGCGGTTTGCGCCATTCGACGCGCAACGTCCATATTGTGAGCCGAAATAATTATAAAAAGTACCCTTTTCCCTCTCCTTCCCCCCTTAAAGAAATGAAAAAGGCCGACCTGATTTTTAAGCTGTTTTGGGGGTTTATTGCGTTTAAACGATAAGTCGTATTGGAAAACGGATAGCACCAGCGGTAACTGAATTTATAAGATCTACAACTTTGGTCTTATGACTTTTTGTCGTATCATCATCGGTTCATCGGTTGTGCCTTAGATGGTGATAATTTTGGTATTTTTTTTGCTTTATTTTTTTCCATTTTTGTCTTTGAATGGCCATAGTTTCTATAATAGTTGACCGATTTTATTTCTGATTGAGGCGCTTGAATCTCACACTATTGCTCTTTAAATTGATAATATTTTATTTCATTAGTTCATCCTATTTGCTGAGAACAGTAAACTTTTTTCCGTGTGCTGAGTAACGTGACCACTTTTTTTGGTTTGAATATTGTGTCGTATATCATTTAAAAGGCCTTGATATGTACATTAAAGCTATTTTATTGGTTTATTTGTAAAAAAAATTTGTACACGTACTTTTGTTCCAATTTTTAATTTTGTTGTAGGTTAAAGGGTTTAAATAATTTTTGGTTATTATGTTTTTTATTTATATTTATTTATTAGTTTAATTAATGCTCTTTTGTATTGTTTGTTTTTTAAAAATATAATTTTGGAACCTCAAAGTACAGGGGTACAAATGTCAAAGTTAATCTTTTATAATATGATGTAAATCGTTGAAAAGCTCTTAAATAGTACATTCATTTTTGTTACGTTCTATTTTGTGTTATTTCTAGTTTTGAGGGGGTAAAATTTAAAAAAGTTATAATTTTTTTTTTTGTTAAAGAAAATAATGGTTTGTAAAAGTATAAAATCAATAAAGTACTTAAATAGGATCCGAGGAAGCTATGTGCCACACCAATTGGCAGTCTATTTTTTATTAGCTTTGCAATTTTAGCTCGTTAATTTTAGAAATTAATAGCCCTACTTTTTTTGCTATATTCCCCTCCTTAAGTCTTTCTCAATTCCTTTTTGGATAATTTTCTGTCAATGCCCAATCCTAAAAATTAAGCTATCTTATTAGCATTGTGGGCATTGACCGAAAATTTAGTTTTCTAATTTTTTATTAGAATTAAAGTTTCTTTAATTTTTTTTAATTAACAAATATTCAATCTTTTCTCTCATTTTTTTTTTTTTTTTATATTTTTATTATAGAATGTTTGAGTTTTATTACTTTCTTTAAATCATTAACAACATACATATATTTAAAAATATTCTATTTTTTTCATTATATCAAATTGTTTTATTTCATTTGCCAAAATAAAAGGGTGAAAAACATAATATGTAGGTGTAGCTTAAATTAGAAAATCAACAAATCAGAATTTAATTAGTTGTCAGTTAATTGTATATCTTTTGGAATCCGCCAGGATCAGCAGCTTCCGGATAATAAATCTAAAAAGCTCCCTTAAATTACGGCTCACCAACTTGATATTTTTTTTTACCAAAATTCACACAATGGCCAAACGTATAAATATAATGTCCGCCTGTGTTTAAAATTTGGAAATTTTAATTTTAAATTTTTTTCCCTCACATTTTATTTTTTATCAATAAAATAAAATCGATAAGAAAAAAACAAAAACCAACTACCTTCTGACATTTCTTGAACTGTACGCATACAAATTTTCAAATACCTAGGTCGAATATTAGAGGCGTGAGCTTATGGCGCATGTGTCAACCCCCCGTTCCCGTGCAGCCTTAAGTACTAAACATTTGTTGTTTTTACCTAAACGTCTTTTAATGTTCTTATGTTTAAGGATTTAATCTTTTATCAAATTATCTGAATATATCGATTACTATTTATGGAAGTTCCGAACCGAAACGTGGGAACTGGTTTTAGAAGCTAATCGGGAGTCGGTATTTTCAAAGTAAAACAAGTTACAAAGAAAAAATAAAAATATAAAGACAAACCAGTCATAAAGCTGCATAAAGTATTGAGATAAGCATGGATAAAAGAGGACGTCGCACCCGATGGCTTTTAAAACCCCGAAGGGTAGTCGCATTTCGTCACGGACCGTGCGCCTGCGCCTGAACTACAAAGCCGTCGTAAAAAAAATAAAAAAATGTTGCAAATCTGACTTAGACGGGGTTTTTAAATGTCGTGACGTCGTCCGGTTCAGTCACGGTGCCGGAATACTGCGTGTCTCACCTGCTCCGTCGGAAAATTAATGCAGGCGATGAGACACTCTTTAGAAACTTGTATTCAAGACTAAGTTTATTGTCCTTTAAAAGAGAAGGCTCTAAATCGTACTGGCGAAATGATAAACTCGTGTCGGACACACGTCATAAACATTATCTTTTATTCTTCTTACCTCCTGTTGTAATGCTAATGGCCACTGTCTATAAAGCTATATGTTAAACCAAGGCTTACGACATCAATAAATCACTTTATACAATATAATATTGCAATAAATAAAAAAGTAGTATCTTAAAATAGATTTAAATTTACATAATCCGCCATTATCAATTTGATTTTTATTATAGAAGGTCCTTAAAGACGTTCGCATGATTGTTAAGGTCAAGTACAAATTTATCCAGTAAACAAATATTTCTTGAAAATATAAGCAAAATTTCCGTTTAGGACAAAAAAAAAAAAAAAATGAATACAAAAAAACATACTCTACCTCTATATTAAATAATTTAGTTGGTAGGATAAATATACTAAATTCTTATCTATACCTAATAATGGCGTCACATCATTTATACCACTAGTAATGTTTCTGACGAAAGCATTACTTCTTTTTGAGGTAACTCCAATTTCTTCGATTGCAGATTTAAAAACCATTAACCATTTTCCATTATTCAATAATAGAGGTTCATTTTTTCATGAATATTTCTTTTGAAGTTTAGGTTTTGGTTTTTGTCTGTCGCACAGAGATGGTGGTCTGCACCTGATTGGCGTATTGTCATGATGATTAGGTGCTCAGAAAGGCCCTCCCTTTCTTGTAGGGCTCTATGAATATTTCATACCTGTCTTCCATTTTTCAACCTCGGGTCTGAAAAAGACTTTGTACAGTATAATAATGCAAAACATCACTCGTCGATTCAAACGGGAATGAGCGTGCCACATCCTCTCAGACAGTTCAAGTTAACATTATTCATATGTGATTTATTTATATTATTATGTACTTTCTCATAAATACAAATGGTATAGAGAGAAAATTATTGTGAACGCCCAAAAATTAGATATTAAGATTTTGATAGATTTACACGTTAGGTGCCCCGAGTCCAAAAAAGTGGATTTTAAAAAATGTCTGTTGGTCGCCAATAGTATTATCGTCTGTAATTTGTGCAGACGCGTAAAGCCTAAACTGCTGAAGCCTAAAATTTCGATCAAATTTGGTGTACTTGTTCAGAAAAAATATATCATGAGGCGTAATTGAGCAACGAATTTTACTCTAAATTTGAGGGCATGGCCCACCAAAAAAGTTTATTTGTTGTAGTCCATTTATATGCCAATTCAACCATAAAAGTCGTTTCAACAGGAAATCTAGTTTCCAAGATATCAAAACATCGGAAATATGATGTATAATTAACCACCTTTTGAATGATGCTGAATGATGAATGATAGCTTTTACTAAAAAAAATGAAGAATTTTTGTCTTAAAAAAATAAATAGATATAGAATCTTTTCCCTTTCTAAAATTCCAAATTTGAACTCTTTTATGGATAACCCTCCCTAACGAACTTAGCCTGAGCATTGAAATTTGTATGAGCTACAATTATCGAACTACAGAGTAGATAAATGCATTGTATGATATACAGGGTGACTGGCGTTACATGTGAAAAAATGAAGTAGGTTGTTCTACACCTCAGGGGCTACAAAAATCACTATATAAACCAGGGGTCAAATCTTGACCGTTTTCTCACCAGGTCAAATTTTATGATTTTGTTGTAAAGCTGACAAAATTTCCTACAAGTGCAATTTTAATTTTCTTGCCTTCAAATTACATGACAAAAAATTATTACAAATTTTATTTTTAAGAAAAAAATTATAAAATCTTTTTTCTTTGTGGTTCCATAACTTGGTATTGAACTGGTATTGAGCTTAAACTGTTCGGACTTCAGGAAAAACTTCCTAATTTAGTAACGTTTCGATTAATATTGATATTATTACACATTCATAAGGTGGAAATTTTTGTAAACTTCGTTTAAAGTAAAAATGAAACATGTTTATTGTTGTTTTTGTTGACATATAAGTGAGTATACTAAACCAATCTTACTTTTGAAATTATTTACTCACCTGTAAGTCGGCAATAGCAATAATAAACATGGTTCTTTTAGCGAATTTTCAAAGAAAATTACGCTATTGCAATGGCTTCAAAATTTTTGTAATGAGAATTTTTGAAAAATTTTTCCATGGAAATCCGTTTTAGACCATTCTGAATCGATTCCTAAAATTTAACACTTTTTTTTATGTATGTATGTATATATGTATGTATACATGTATATATGTGTCACTCCAGACGATATCTCCCCTTAGGATGTACTTAAAAATTTCAAACAAATTTTAAAATGTCAATAATATCAAAAGAAAGGATGAGTTCGTTGGCCAGAATTTTTGGAGTCCATTTAGGGGTCAAATTTTGACCATATAGGGTCAAAAAACGTGTTTTTTCCATTTTACCCCCCTTTTATGTGAAAATATGATAAAATTGTAAATAACAACAATTACTGTACTCTTAAAGAGCTTTCCAATGACATTCATCTTGAAGGGTAAATACTATTTTGACTTTTGTACCCCGTACCCCTGTGTACCAATTTTTTTTTTTCACCCGAGCAAATTCTAAACCAAAATTTTCCTACATTGTCATAAGCCAATAAAACGCAGATTTCTTTGAAAATTCGCTCATTAAGTCATGGTGCATGACTGGTTTGATTTTTTTAACTTTAAGCTAAATTTACTAAAAATTGCAACTTATGAATGGGTAATAATATTAATATTAATCGAAACTTTAGTAAATAAGGAAGTTTTTCTTGAAGTCCGAACAGTTTAAGCTCGGTTCAATTCCAAGTTATAGAACCACAAAAAAAATTGAATTTTTATATTTTTTCTTAAAAATAAAATTTGTAATAATTTTTTGTCATGTAATTTGAGGGCAAGAAAATTAAAATTGCACTTTACTTGTAGGAAATTTTGTCAGCTTTACAACAAAACCAAAAACTTTGTTCTACCTTTTATACTTTGGGAGCAATTACTGTTTTTATGAGCAAAGGCATGCGATTTTAAAAAATTCATAAAATTTGACCTGGTGAGAAAACGGTCAAGATTTGACCTCTGGTTTATATAGTGTTTTTTGTAGCCCCTAAGGTGTAGAACAACCTACTTCATTTTTTCACATATAACGCCAGTCACACTGTATAGTTATGCATGTCGATGACTTAAGTAAAATTTAAACGATGTTCAAATTTGGTATCCGTGCGTTAATCCAAAGTCCAAGCGTTTCCGTGCAACTCTCGCGCAAATGGTATTTGAACATTTCAAATTGGAATTTTAGGACAAGTAAAGTTTCTATATTTATCTATTCTTTGAGACCAAATTTTTTTCCAACAGCAAAACCCTTGAAGTGTTAAAGTTCACCAAATCTATATAATCGTATCTAAACGTTTTAAAAAGTAAAATAACGAAGAAATTATAAATAAAAAAGATTATAAATTATAAAGTAAAAAGTGTAAGGATAGGATCAGCTATATTAAACAACATTATTTTTATAAAGCTATTTTTAATTAAAAAATAGTTGGTAAAACAAAAAAAAAAACCCCCCTATAGTTTCGTTCCTGTATCTGTCTGTCACTCTGTACGGTTACAATAATTTTTGAATTAAAAGAGATAGAATCACAGATTATTACCAAAAGATAGAAACTTTGTATATTATTAAGATCTTTTTTTTAGTATAACTCTGCTTGCACAGGGCTTTCGTTTCTGCAAACTTGGTGTTTTACTAGTGGCCTACAACATATTTAAAAATTATAAATACCCGACCTTTTACAAGGCACCATGTATAATTTGACTGTACTTTTTTTTTACTAGTGGCATTGGTCACTACATCAAATCCAAAAATTATAGATAACCGCTCTTTTGACTGGAAAGCTATTTTTTTTAACTAGAAAATTACTCTTAAAAAGTGTCTGAAAAAAACAAAATTCATCCAACTTGGTTTATGACATCTTTTGGAACTGAAGAGTCCCTACATTTAGGGGATGGAACAATTTAAGGGTGGGGAGAGGGGAAATTAAAAAAAATGTGAATACAATTATTTAAGTGAGGGTATTTTATCGGGCTGATTCGTTCGAGATAATTTTCAGGTCGATTAAATAATTCTTATCGAGGTATAATAGGTTTTATTGATTAAAAAAAAAAAAATCTGCCTTTTTGAGAATCAACCTTGTTAACTGGATTTTCAATCATTCTTAATTTAGGGCTAAAATTGAGTTCTCAATTTCATCTCGAAGTTTAATTATACATTTATAAAAGAAAAAAAATTTTGTTCATTCAATATTTTCTATAATATTTACCTATATTAAGCCTAAGTGAAAGTGAACACATAATTGAGTTTTAGAAAATAATTCTTTTTGGTAAACTTTACTGAGTTAAAGAGGCATAATTAAAACCTTGTTTGAAAAAAAAAAAAATGTTTTATTATCTATTGTTAAAATTGAGCAATATGTCAGTTTTAATGCTGCTATCAAATTCTTTGTTATTTAAATTTCTCACGCCAGAATTCATGTTTAGCACCTATTAAATCTTACAATTAAAGCCCTTTATACAGTTTGTGCACCTGACTAAATAATTACAGTTCGTGATGATATATCTTTGCTTTTATGTACTTCATCGATTAAATTGGATTTGGATTATTGTCATTTAATTAAGACGTGACTAGATTCTAACAAGATAAATTTAAAATTACGACCTTGCATAAACAGAGGTTATTTAATAATAAAATAAGGACATGTATGTATGTATGTATGTATGCGTGTGTGTGTGTGTGTGTGTGTGTATGTAATTAAGTAAGCTTGTCTTTTAATGAAACTTTCCTCAAGCTTCCATTAATTATTGGCCAAAACTGCCACTCGGCACGAAATTATAAATAGATATAAAATCTAATGTTTTTACTATCATGCCATTCAAAGATGCCTTTTTATCTCAGATGTACAAATGTAATTAAATTTTCAGTGATTTAAAAAAATAAAAATAAAATAAAACACTTATTGGTGGGGCCACCTAAAAACTTAACGGACTCCGACAGAATTATCAGAGATTCAATTATTTCTATATTATTGTTTTTACCCAGCCCTTAATTTTATTAATTTAGTTTAAATATTTGTTGATAAACCTAGTATCTTAGGTATGAAATATATATTTATTAAATGAGTGATCCGTAACTCGATTTATTTTTACTAAACATTTCATATTTTGTGCATTCGTTATCTACAAGATTTTAAATCGATCTTGCATTGTCCTATTTCGGTAACTCATCTTTTCATTGTTTATTAAACATCCGAACAAAAGGGATATTAAAAATATGTTTACTCAATTCGAAGTAATTCTGATGAATAGTTCAGCTGCAATTCAAAACCACAGTTGGATAATTTTGCACAGTTATTACTAATACTAATGTAGGAAAATAAGTAACTCTGAATCTTCCGGACGAGACTGCGTCGCGTTTGTAATTGTGTTCATCCCTAGGGTGGTTAGATAAATGATGACAGCGTTTACTAAATAGGTATATATTTTTTATGTTCCTCTTTTAATTACTTAATAAAGAAATAAATGGCAGCCTGAATTAAAAAAAATATAATGAAAAGTATATTTGTAATGAATTATTCTTGTTTAGCATTAATTACATTAGCCCTGTTCAAGTATTCATGAGTTCCCAAGTATTTAATGTAATTACATTCTTATATAGTCTTCATGAAATACATTTTTGCCTGGATTATTTGAACAGTACAAAAAAGGGGGGTTAAAAGTAAATAGAGAGGAAGAAAGCCAGATATATAATACATGTTCTAAATGTAAGGAGGTTCCAGTTACTCGGGAGAATGAGAATTGTTTCGTCTGTGTTATTTGCTCGTTTCCCAAAGGGGTAGTAACAAAGCAAATAGTACATGAGCGGCGGAACCGCAAATGTAACCGTTGCCTCTTATAAATAAAACAATGAAAATGGTAAAAAGAGACGGCTTGGCCTGGCCCTTGGTTTGGCGAGGAGGAGAGTGCGGAGGCGACGCTAACCAGTTAATATTACATTATTATTTGGAATGAACAGTTGTGTATAACTAACGACCTGGATCTCACAATAATAACTTAGAGGCTATTTCAGCATTCCAAAATACACCCTTGTGCGAATTAACAAATTATATTAATGCTTACTTAAATAACGAGTATTATTCATTTATTTGCTTTCTCGTGTAGGTACGTATTATACGAGGTTTGTCCAAGAATTAAAGACCTTTATTATTTTAAATAATATGATATTAAAAAAAACATGCTTTAATAAACCATGCTCTAAATAGGAGAAAATATTTCTTTTTTTTAAAAAACAGCCAAATTTCTATGAGCGATCTCAGTATATAATATAAGCGTGAGGCGCTATCAACAAATGAAAAACGGTTGATAGCGTCCACGCTTTTATCTTCACACATAGTGTAATCGCTTATAGTAATGGGGTTGTTTAAATGTTTAAGTATCAATTGATTATATATAATATAATATATATTATATCATACTAAATATATTTAGCTGAAGACGTCATGTACCGAGTATATGTATAAAATATGACTAGAATGTTACCGTTCGTGACTTCCCCCGCGATTTTTGTACTGCACTTTTAATTGATCTAACAGTATTTTTTTTCACACTACCTTGCGGTAAATTCGCAGGCGCGTTTTTGAAGTGGTGCCATCCTGATTTCAACAAAGTAACTACTTGAGTCATTCATTCTTTCTTGTTCATTCATTTATTTGCAAATTAATAAAGTAGGCAACATTTCTTTTTGTTCCTACTTTTACTTTTTCTCCCTGCTTTTTGAGTTCAGGGAAGAAAATACGTACTTTATTCCCACTAAATTAAACTGAAAGCATAACATGTGGAAATAAAATATTTTTTTTAAACAATTCTATTTTTGTAACATCAATAATAGCACACTCTGGTACTGTAGTTTGGCATGTAATCTATTATTAGAAAAAAGAAGAGAGAGGGAGGAGAAAAAAAAAATCAAATTAGAGAATATCAGATAATGCCGAGATATAACACCGTCGTGTATATAGGACCTCTATACCCTTGCGTATATAGATATAAATAATATTCTATGTGAGCCACCTTTTTTCGCCCTTTTCTACCCCTTAAAATCAAACTTCCGAAAAATCCTTTCTTAGTGGGTGTCTATGATATGGACAGAATATGTTCTTGAAATTTCAAGTCTCTCGGTTAAGCAGATTTTACGTTGATTCTGTCATTCAGTCAATCAGGAGTTTGCCGCTTATATTAGAGATTGAAATAAAAGTTGTTAGAGGAAAATCAGTTCAGTAGATCCAGAGATTAAGCGTAGCATTGATACGGAGGCGCGCGGGCGGCTGTCGGTGACTGAGGCGTAAGGCGTGAACTAAAGCGGGTTGTTCTTAGGCGAATTAATAGGGTTTCTAATCGAGCTTGCTCTATTCTACAACGAAATGTTTGCCATTTAAAATTAAATGCTTTAATCGGAAATAACTTCTCTTACCTGTCACTATACTCTTTTTACAATTAGTATTGATTTTTGACACTCAGGTTGACCAACCTATGTGAGAGAAGAAATAAAGCCACTAGGCCTGTGTGAGGGGTGGTACAGCATAATTTGTTTGTCAACAAAAGAAGGTTATTTTACTCCTTTAACAAATCGCAATCTTTTTATCTGATTTTTCCACATAGAGTTTCACATCTTATTCGCGAATATGTTTTGAAATTTAATGTAAGAGTTTATTTTTTTATAGAATCATTAAATGTAATGTCGGTAATAAAATGTTATAAAAAAATTTTAGGCTTAAAACTACTAAGATGAAGAATAAATTTACCGAACAGGTGATGAATTATAATAAAATAAATTGTAAGAACGTTTGGTTAGTCATTAATTCAATCGAGGTTTACATTTTAATGTATTAAATTTTTTTTCAGAGTGAAAAAGTTGTAGTTACATATCATTTTTCAGCAACTAAACAATAAACCCTATAATATAACATGGAAATATTGTTCTTTTTTGTTTATGTATAGCTGAATTTGCTAATAATGGTAATAATTTTTCCTGTTCATACTGCATATTTTGTATTGTTTCGATGTCGAAATGTTGAGATGTTGTTCGAGGTCGAAAACTTAAGGTTTTCATTAATGAACCTACACCTACAACATATCCAAAAATCAAAACTACCCGACCTTTTGCAAGCGAACACCCCTTTTTGACGACAGATTGACTGGACTATTATTAGTTTAATAAATAATGTAAATATTCTAGCGGTGGAGGTTATAAAGTCTCTTCAAACGGTTACCCTTAGGTCCGCGCCCCTCCACTAGAGATATTTTTATTTGCCTAGTTGGCCCGACCTTCTCGAATTTAAAATCCAGCGTTCTCATTGGCTCTCCTCCATATTTTTTCCATTTTCCCGCGCTGTCAAAAATCAATACTAATAATAAAAAGAGTATTTGTCGTGTTTGTTTACCATTGATTTTAAATTTTACCGACATAATTTCTCAGAAATTTAGCGATTTATCGACTAAGGCCATCATTTTTGAGAAATAACGTCCGTTTGACCAAAAATTAATAAAGGTCTTTAATTCTTGGACAACTTTCGTATATAAAAAGGAAGTATTGTAATGGCCAAAGATTCGATTTTGACGGATTTACAGGTTGGTGAAGTCCACAAATTTGGTCTTTAAAAAGTGTCTAGATCTATGGTTGTACAATTGTTCGTACAATTTATTATCAATCTGTCAACATTATTTGGAGCCCAACTGATTTTGTAAAAAGATATTTTTAAAAATATTTAAATTTTTATTTAGCTGAAAAAATTGATTTTTGCTATTGGTCGTGTACAGCATAGTTCACTAATGGCGATAATCTAGAATAGTCGAAATCGGTCTGTATTAAATATTTGCTCATTGTCGTTTTTTGAGTTCTATTTATTGGGTATGCAGTCCACAAAATGTCGGTAGCACGTTGTAGAATTCTATAAAACCTCAACATCTCTTCATTTTTGTGTTCAGTTTATGCAATATAAGCTTATATTTTTTTTCCAGATACATTGCTGTAGCCTTAGGTGAATGGATCACACTTTAGGTGAAATGGATGGCTGCATAATGAAGGTAAGATTTATTAATACTTAATTATATTCATACCAACATGTACATAATATTACACAAGGGACTTATAAATAAGCGTAACTTTTTTTTTTAAAATATATATTATCGTAAGAAGGAGTTTGAGTTATAAATAGGAATTAGGTTGGGGGAAGTGATTGTACCTTGTTCCAATACTCATTCACTATTCCATCTCGAATGCATCTAATATTGATGGGTGTGGAGGGGACCCAGGCAAACCTCCCTGCCTCGCTATGACTGAATATTCATAACGCTTATTAATGTCGAACCCCTCTCTGTTCGCCCAGTCAAAAGGGACTTTTCTAAAAGCCGATCCACGGATCCGGTCAAAGTATATTGCCCTGGATTGAATCATTTAGTCAATTCCACAGTCGATTCACAAGGCAAACATTTTCAATTTGACCGGTACTTCACCGGTGCGAATGCGAATCCTATCAATAGCGAATGATATTCAGAATAGGAATAGGTTATAGCCTGGACTCATTTGAAACAGATATGAGAAAGCATTTTGACATACTATGTTGTGTTCCCTTATAGTGTTTAGAATTGAAATAGAATTATTCCTATTACGGTAACAATTAGAAACGTGCTTGTACTAAAAATTAAAGTTTTCTTAAACGTTTACACTATTAGTAGATTCTACGTCTACGGATTAGTCGTATTGGCATGTTTGGAAATATTTTTAATAATTTATTAAAAAATATCCATCTGTTACATTAAAAAAGTTTTGTACACAAACAAGTCCAGTGAGAAGTTTATAGACTAAAATGTGAGTAAGAGATGCTTAGGAGATCTCTACGAGAAAAGGGATGAACTTGAGATTGCTATAGTTAGTGCATGTTTCGACAAGCAAGGGGATACTTGTTCTTTCCTGGACTTCTCAGCGTGCTTACGACGCTTGACCAGTCAGAATGTTTTCCCCCACTAGATCAGCCGCGATAGCTATACTCTCCTACATAACAGTTTCCGCGCTCTCCTCTCCGTTATAAACAGCCGTAGGGTTAACATCTTTCAATAACTATGGAGACACCTTGGAAAATAAACTCGCTAAATCGCAATTATTATTCATCTATTAACTTGTATTTTTACGAGTACTTTCTCATGTATGCTTTATATCTATTTATATTTATTTGTATCTAGCATTTTTCAAATATATTGTTTTATTTATTTTAAATTATTACATTTTTAATTTACACAAAAAAAAAAATATTCTGTTTCTGCGTAGAACTATACTTAGTGTTTCGTTCGCATTTCACACTATAATAAAACTGCACAAACTTTATACATAAGAATTATATTTAGCCGCATTAACATAATACAATAACCAGAACAATATGTCCAATAGGCTGACATTAATAATAATAATATAAATAAACTCCCTCGCCTAGCAACCAGAATAATATATGTGTCTAGAGACACAACACTTAGTTTAAGGTTTTAGGCTTATGCTAAATTGTAAAAAGTTATAAAGGTTTAAATGAATTAAGATTTCTATAACTATACTCTTTTTACAATTAGTATTAACTTTTGACTCTCAAATTGGCCAATATATGTGAGAGAAAGAAAGTAAAGCCTGTAGGATGGGTGGGGACAGTGACATTTTCATTGCCTAGTTGGCCCCACCTTCTTGACTTCAAAATCCATTGCGCTCATTGGCTCCCCTCCACACTGTTTCGATTTTCCCGCGCTGTCAAAAGTTAATACTAATTGTAAAAATAGTACCCAACTGCAAGAGAACTATTTTGTCTACAGGCTTCATTTTGTGCTTGAATAAAAGCTAATTATATTTACTACAACTTAAGTTCTTATAACTTTTCTTGTAGGGTAGAGGTTTTATGCCGATATTCGCCCCGAAACGAGAGCAATACTTAAATTTTCAATTTTTTGGGAAAATCTGCCAATTTGTGAAGGCTCATATCTCGGTAACTATTAGACTTACAGAGTTGTAATTGGAAATAAAATGAAGCCAATTATCTTTACTACAACTTCATTCCTTATGAATTTTCTCGTAGGTTAACAGTTTTACGCCGATATTCGCCTCGAAACGAGAGCAATACATAAAATCAATTTTTAAGGGCCATTTTTTTTAAGGGCCACATCTTGGAAACAATTGGACGTACAGAGTTGCCGGTGGACTTAAATTGTTGTAAATTTATTGCACTGAAAAACTAGTAGAAAAAATTAACATCGAACAACGCATAGTTTACGAGGTATATAGCAAAAACTGAAATTTTTTCAGTTTTTCACATATTACTCAGAAAATTGGAGGGGGGGGGGGGGCTATTTAAAAGAGGTCTTGGGGGAGTCTAGGTGTTGGGGGTAAATAGAGGAATGAAAAATTTGGAAGGGGGAGTCAAAAATCTATGGAAAAATAAATAGAGTGTGGCTTAAGGTCATAAATTCCTAATAAAAGAGTTCTTTTGCCCCCTAATCCTACTAATTTTGAGCGCTTGTAACTCAAAAACGGTTGGAGCTAAAAAAAAATGTTAAAGGGCTATTTTTATTGGAAATTTAATGAAGATCAAATTTGTAAATAACCATAATTCACCTAATGTCAATACTTTTCGAGATATTTGGTAATAAGCAAAAAATCCCCCCTCCCCGCCCCCCTGGGGGGGTGTTCCACCACCTAAATTTTGACGGACTCTGCAGATTTTCATTTCCACTGCCAATATGAAGTTATGAGCAAAGTTTCGTGAATGTACAAATTTTGTCATTTATTTAGTGCATTTTGGGTCTATTTTACCTGTACTAACATGCCCACAAACACACATTTGTTTACACCTACATCTTCAAAAGTACTTTTCTAATTATTATGGAATTTGGATGGTTAGTAGCCCGCAGAGAACCCAAGATTAATTTCAACCCTCTAGGTTTTTTTAAAATTGCTTAGTTAATACTTTAATTCATGTAAAAAGTCAAAACAATTTTGACAGATTTAAAAAACGGTGGGAAAATGAAATGAATTTTTCAATAATAGGTTGTGAAAGCATAAACTTATTAATGTATGCGAAATTGGACGCGAGGATGCCACACTCATTGACAGACTATTTCTTATATGAATAGAAATATATATTTTTTTTAAAAAGTTGAATGAATTGTAGAAATTGGAGGTCAAATGTGTAAGTCATAGTTATTCATCTATATCATATCACCTCTAAAGCAAAGATTTGGACAGCTCTTTGACCTTTGACGTCATCTAGCTGTACTATTAATTAATATTCCAATTCTATAATAGTACCTCTAACTAAAATAATTATTATATCTTACTTTTGCTACTGATGTTGGTGTTTTAGATACTAACGGAATCCTGTGTCTTCAAACACATTGAATCCTGGTTGGTTATATTATTGACGTTGGATAACAAACACAATCAAATATTTTGCGCAAAATGTTTGATCGTGTATGGGACCCTTTCGACACTTACGTTGTTTCCTATTTTATTTTTTTTTCTCTCTCTTATCAAAGTACTTTATTTTTTGCTATGAGGCAGTAGTCTTCTTGTTGAACGCATTTTGAATTTAAATTTATTCTTTCGAAAGAAACTATTTCTATTATTCTGACCTAGATTTTGTTCTATTTTTAAAATGAAAATCCTTGGCATCTGGATAAGAATTGAAAATTCGGATGTGAATTGCCAAGTCGTCGTCGGGAACGATGTGATGTTTAACGTTCTAATGGTGTTATTTCTTGAACTTTCTCTAAGTGCTTTTCTGCCGCTGGCTCTCTCGAATTTCTTTTCTTCTGGCAGCTTGATTTCTAATTCACGAAAAGTCTTCGATGGGGGTCTTTCCACTTCTTTTTTCTGCCACGCGGGCCCTTCTGAAGGAGGAAGCTCGATCGCTCTACGACATTTTTCACTTACTCTAGGCTGCCGGATCTCCGCTACTGGGTCGTGGAAGGCTCTCCGGATATTCGGGACACGTACGGTGGTCCAATCTCGGAAGGGGTTTTCCACAGAGGCTTGGCTAAAGCCAGGGAAAAAGGGACGGACGAAACACCGTTTTCTCCCCCCTAGTAGCCCTACTCCCGTTGCCATGTTAAAAATGTCCCAGAGTGAGAGAGTTTAGGAGTTAAAATTGACCGAGATCGGCGGGGTTTCGTGGCGAGGCATGCGATTTACGGCTACACGCTTTCAGATTACATTTTAGCTCGGCCGACTCACCCTATATATAAAATACTTCACCTTTAGAAAATATAGGTTACTCCTAAAGTACTACCTAAATGGACTTGTTAGCTTGAGCCCAACATAAATTATTATTTCAATTGTATATACTTCAAAATGTTAAGGGCAAAAGTTCATTCAAAAGTAAAAGCTATAGTATTGTTCGACTTCTTATATTGTTATTTTTTATAAGGTAATATTATATAACAAATGTGTTACCCATGTGTAACATACTTTACTATAATTATTCTTTTATTTCGTAATTCTCTCTGTGAAGTGGATACACTATTAGTCCAGTAAAATTAGCCAAAAAGGGTGTTTCTTCAGAATAATTTTAAGCCACGATTTTTTTTACACACAGCTTTATTGTGTCATTGTAAATAATACCTGAAAAGTCCTCAACGTTTTCCTGTACGCTTCCCCCTATTTTAGGGGGTGAGGTGGGGGGGGGGGAATTTGGGGAGCTACCTAGGCAAGTGTGGCATCGTCTTCTATGCATTCGGACGGAATCAAGTCGATACGACCAATAGTTTGGAAGTTATAGGAGTTTTTATGTATTAAAAAGTAAAAAATTCAGACGCGGGGCGTCTCGGAAAGTTAATAATTTAAAGTTCATAAGTCGATATTTTCAAAATGGTGGCAGATATCAAAACGGAATTCAGAGGGAAATTTTGGCTTATAAAGAGGTATAATTGATGCACATTTCAGCGCAATTAGAAAATTTTTCGATTTATTATGAATTTTTGTTGACAGCAAAATGTGTTAACGTCCAGTAAAATTAGCAAAAATAAGAGAAAAAAGTCCAGTCATGCACCATGACTTAATGAGCGAATTTTCAAAGAAATGTAGGTATTATTGGCTTATGATAATATAGGAAAATTTTGGTTTAGAATTTGCATGGGTGAAAAAAAAAAAATTGGCACACAGACACAGGAGTACGGGGTACAAAAGTCAAAATAGTATTTACCCTTCAAGATGCATTACGTTGGAAAGCTCTTTCAGAGTAGAGTAATTGTTGTTATATACACTTTTATCATATTTTCATATAAAAGGGGGGTAAAATGGAAAAAACACGTTTTTATGCTATTTTTGACCCTAAATTGTAAAATTTTGACCCCTAAATGAACTCCAAGAATTCAGGCCAACGAACTCATCCTTTCTTTTGATATTATTGACATTTTAAAATTTGTTTGAAATTTTAAGTGCATCCTAAGGGGAGATATCGTCTGGAGTGACACATATATACATACATATATACATACATATATACATACATATATACATACATATATACATACATATATACATACATATATACATACATATATACATACATATATACGTACATATATACATACATATATACATACATATATACATATATATACATACATATATACATATATACATACATACATAAAAAAAAGTGTTAAATTTTAGGAATCGATTCAGAATGGTCTAAAACGGATTTACATGGAAAAAATTTTCAAAAATTCGCATTACAAAAATTTTGAAGCCATTGCAATAGCGTAATTTTCTTTGAAAATTCGCTAAACGAGTGTTCCTTCGGAATAATTTTAAGCCAAGACTTTTTTTTTGCACTAAGCTTTATTATGTCATCGTAAATAATACCTGGAAAGTCCCCAACTTTTTTCTGTACGCATCCCCCCTTTTTTTGGGGGGGAGGGGGGGGAGAGGGGGTAAAATTTGGGAAATTTAACTCAGTTACCTTGGTATTAGTGATGTTTTAACTGAACTAACTAAATCCTTTTTAATGTATAAAATTAAATCATAAAAGGAAAATCTGGAAAGCAGATTTAATTGAATGTTGCGATGCATTTAGGCCATTGCAGGAAAACTCATGACCGGATATGAAAAATTCTAACTATCACTAAATCTATAAGTTTTAGCAAAAAAGTGGTGAGAGTAAAACTTCAAGGCAACGAAATGTCTAAAAAATAAGACAAAAATCAGGTTTCTAGGATGAATAGCTTTCATTTTATGAAGAGTAAACTGTGATTTTTTTCATAAAAATCGCAGTTTTTTGCTAAATTTAAACCTACATTAGGCACAGTTAACGTTATTAGTTTGAGATAAAACTTTATCAATATCATTTTTTAGCCAATTGACAACTTTTAGGAAGGTTCCCGGGGAAAATCGAAAATTAATTTCTTGTAATAACCTTAAGAGGTATACATCAAAATATAATATAGCTGAGTTGAAGTCCTTCAAATTTTACCCCCCCCCCCCCCCCATCCCCCCAAAAGAAAGAGGGAAGCGTACATAAAAAAGTTGGGGACTTTTCAGGTATTATATTCAATGACATAACAAAGCTCTGTGTAAAAAAAAATTGTGGTTTAAAATTATTCCAAAGAAAAAACCTATATTGACTGGACTATATTACAAAATTCAGTTAGTATTGAAAAGATGTCTGCCACTTTTTTACATTTCCTGCCTTATTTTTCTTTTTTCGATCCGAATCGTAAAATTATGTTGAGAATATATTTAGTATTTACTTTAGGCATTATCTGCCAATTGTATTATTCCATTCAATAAAGTAAGTGCAATAGGCTTATTAAATTCTTAGTTAGAGTATTTATATTATCTTTTAATGTGATAAATGTATTTTCTACTCAATTATTCTTTGTAATATTCTATATAATGTTAGATGTAATATATCTATTTGATTTTTTTTCCACACGTCTCATGTGCGGAGAGTCTGACTCATTCGAATTGGTTGTAACCCACGACTTTGACGTTTAATATCGTATTCCCCCGATTTCGATTTCCTATTAAAATAAGGTTTTTCGTTACTGTATACTCGTACGTTTGAGTTGGTGCTACTTCCCTTTTTCTGTCAATCAACCAAACAATAGAGCGTATCCGAGCCACTGAATACGAAGGATTACCAGGCATATTATGAAGCCTTCTAAAGCCCATTCAGCCCTAGTTGATGGTAGATTAAAATGTCGAAGAAATAGACAGTGTATCCTAATCTTTATATTATTTTCATTACTCGTCCACATCTTTTAAGATGATCTTTTATTAAAATGTTTCTACTACTTTTACAACGCTCTTTTATATCAACGTTATTTTAACTTTTAAACGTGAAGCTATGGTTTCACCGAACCGTTTAATTCAATAAATACTTAGAGTTAGACAAATTTATAAATCGAGTGGGGTCTTTCTCGCATCAGTTAATCAGTGCATATCTCTATTTGTGGTTCCCCATTATACTGTTTAGGTTGGCTGTCACTACATGGTTACTAAATCCAATATCCAAGTTTAAGTTTTATATTTTCTGACTTTTGATATAAAGGATATCAATCCACCTCATCAAGGATATTAATCATCCGCGAATCACTAAAATTAAATGGGTTCATTCCGTCTGAAGAAATTTCCGTTTCTACTTCTAAAAAGTTGTTAGTTATTTCAATTTCAAATAATGAACTATGACCAAATTAAATCTACTTATTAAGTTTTGTCATAAATAATTACAAACTAAGTTTTATGATAGGACTGCATTCAGTCCCGCCAAGAGTGTCATCAAACTTATCAGAATTATATCAGTGAGCCACCAGATGTGTATAACAATTGAAGGATATTTTATTTATTATACTTAAATGAATTATTTTTATCTATAGAACTAACAAGTATTTGACACTTTGCGAAGAAAAGTTAAGCGGAAATATACCCCATTGTATGAACATGTTAATCCATTGAACATGTTTATCTTGAATAGCTATTATGACAATTTTTGGTGTTAATATTATTAAGAGAAGCTTTTTTCCTTAAAACCACTAAGGACTAACAAAATATAAACGTATTACACTATATTAATGTATTATTAAAATAAGCTACTTTTTAAGCAAATTTATTCACTTTAAAAAGCTTAGGGCAATTGAATCTGGGCTTGGATAAGACTCAGTTTGAATTAGATTTGGTGGATATTTCTCAGATAATTTGTAAGAGAGAAGTAGGAAGAAAAGACTTGTGCGCCCGCTTTTCTTTCAATTTCAACTGCTCTGTTCTGAAAGTCTCGTCTCTTTTAAAATGTTCTTCTTTAAACCTTCTTCTTCAAATACTTTGCTGTTAAAAGCTGGAGGCCCCCGAGGCAGGTTCCCACAATATCTTTTCTACATTGAATCCAAGCCTCCTCTCTGAGAGACTCTTTTGTACAAGAGAAGAAAACCAGTATTCCCAATATATATAAGGCAAGGCCTACACAAGCAAATAATATTGGAAAGTACATTATTTGAAAAGAGCATTCATGCGCGAGAAATTGAGAAAAAAATGTATTCAAGGAATGAAAAATGAAATTATTCTGCAGCAATATCTATCTCAAGTACAAATGTTCAAAAGAAGAATACAACTACAATAAAGAGCATTCAATTGAAAATTATTCATTTAATTATAATTATACTATTACAAAATTAATATGTACTTTATTTAATGCTTATTAACTTTTTAAAAACTTTATTTTGTTAAGTTTTTTGACCAGATAGTGGCTGGATTTAATTTTTTTTTTTTAATTGTTTGACGATAAAGTATGAAGTTAAATGTCAATGAAACTTGTGGAATTTTATATCACTATGGAGATATATATTATACATTTAGCGATGTACATTGTTTAGGTCTATAATCTGATAATTAGGCTTCCAATGTTAACAACAAGTTTTCCTGTGTAGACCGGTCTTTAAGGTGTGAAGTCTAAAGTTATCTTCCAGAAGCATATTCACGGATGTTAAGAATCGTTTGTTACTTCAGAAAAATAAAAGGACGATTTCGTCCCATGTTTCAAGAAGCAGTTTTCATCGGATAACCGATAACCTAGATTGTTCCGACTACTTATTTCAGTCAATATTATTTGTCAAACCAATTTAGATTGTTGATTTTTCCTCTACTACTGCATTTTTCTAGGACTTCTTTTAGTTAACTAAAGAAAAGGAAGAAAATCCTAACCCTATTTTCGTTCTGTCTGTATTATTCCAGTTCTGTCTGCAATTTATTTGTCCAGTCGTGTCGGCTTTTATTCCTTCGTATTACCCTTTAAATTTAATTCTTATTAAATGAATATAGAAGTGAAAAATAGGTATATATTAATGTTTTTGAAAGTAATTTGTAAATATTGATTTTTTGACTGGCGTTCGTCTTTTAACTGAGGCTCTGCCGCAGTCGCATCAGAAATACAATTGATTATTCAAATGAACAGGTAGCGTGCTACCTAAGTGTCAACCAGGGTTTGACGAAGACAGATACACCTTCATTTCCCCCTCGTACTTCATGGTATATATGAAAACCATTTCTGAAGTTCATTTTTTCTCTCTTTCTCTGAGGAAGGAGGGGAAAAATAAACGTCTCCAGGTGTGAAATTTATGTGTCGCGAAATCGCTTTTATAAGCTCGCTTCCAGTTGCTACCACCCTTGAGACTATGCTAATGGAGAGAGGCATTTATCAAACACTGAGCGCAGTTTTTCGGCCGCAAGTAACCCTGGTGTTGGAAAGGGGGGGGGGGCCTTCCTAGATTTGAAACCTCTGTATAATCTCCTCCGAGTCTTCTCACCTTATACTTTGCGCAACTTTCCTTTTTTAGTTCTTATCTTATATTTTTTTAGGGAATATATCTCCTTAAAAAAGTTTTTTTTTCTGAAGAGCAATCGCCCTCGCGTTCCTCACTCACCCGGGATTAAGTTTCTTAAATAAGGATTGGAGCCTTTACATAAAACTTTGACGGCTCTCTCTCCTCCAGTGCATTAAAACTTTGCTCATCGGAAGAGGGTTCAGTTATTTATGTTATAGATAGTTGGTTGAAGTGAATCGGTTCGGAAGCTACAGGGAAGCTTTGAATTCACCTCGGGGCTCACTACCCTTAATGGACAACTTCAATTACCTGGATTAGAAAACTGTAGCTAAACTACTTCTCATTTTTCCTTTTATTTCTAACATCAATTTTCTTTGTTTTCTTTTTTGAACCTGATTTTCTTTGGAATTACAAAATGTCACTTGATTCGTCAATTTTTTTTAAGTATAAACAATAAATAGGCAATAAGCTTAATAATTCATAAGCTCTACTGAAAACAGTTATATTAAATGCAAATATTACATGTATATGTATAATATAATAAAAGATAAAGTTGGGAGATATGGGGCTAAGATGGATCATAAATATGAATTATGTATATTGATACTGTAGCACAGTAATATATATTAGTAACAAATATAGCAACTCCTAAAGGAAAAAATAAACAAAGTAGCTTTGTAATCACTTATTTGTATATTTTAAAGTGAAACTTGAAACAAGTATGTTTAAATATAAATACTTCATATAGTGGTAATTGGACCTTTTATATTATTAATATAAAAGACCCAATTCTATAGAATAAAGTTATAAAACAAACAAAAAAAAGGGTTCAAGTTCAAAAAGAATATAAGAGTAATTCATATATTGGTATTAGTGTGTTAATTGAGACCCGTGAAAGTGATTTGGAGTTAGTGGAGATGTACTGAGGTACATTTTAAGGAGTTATGTCTGTATAATTCGTTGCGGATACATCAAACGCTGCTTAACCAGGTCCCTAATCAATCTCCATATTGAATAGGTCTGGGCAAGAGTCCAAAGCTCCCATAGCTCCCAGACGCTTTCTCTATATAACTAATTAATCGTTAACCACTATCAACGAACCGCAGGTTTCAATTAGTACAACTAGCTCGCTTAACCCAAGTATATATACTAGACTTAAATATGCCCAAGCTTGAAATCAAAATCAAACTAAATTCTTGAATATTCCCAAATCAATTTTCCTTTTCATCCAGCCCTTTTGAGATTAGAATCTGAATATATTTATATCTGAAAGTATGATTGCTTCTAATGCTTTCACCCACTTCTTGATATGATCTATTATTAATAATTCATTATCAAAATAATTTATTCCTCTGTTAGATGACAACATTTTAATTGATTCTACTTTACTCAAAAGAATTATAGATATAAATTATGAAAGGAACGAGTTATGTAATTGTTGACAAACTAATAATATACAAATGAGTTAGTGGCTATTTTCATTTTTTCAAATCTTCTTTAATTGGATTTTACCGTAATTAATCATACATTTTGAAATCATGGTCGACTAATATGTTACGTAATATCAATTCTATTAAAATATTTGTTACCTTTTGTCTCTATCTAGGGAGAAAAGGCTTATTTCTTAGAATTGTTTCCTAGCTTACCGAAGGTAACGGGTGTATTCTAATTATTCTGATAGCCCAAGGAGATAGAGTGCATAAAAGTGTACCAACCAAGAATTTTGTGGATGAGTTAATTTATTTGGTGCCCCCCAAGAATTTATGGTCGGCAAAGTTCGTCTATAGGACCTAGCTTGCCAAATAACCTGTTAAAAAAATATTCTTTCAATTAGTGTGTGTGGCACATAGTTCCCTTACATACTTTAACGATGTTATGCATTTACAACCAATTATTGTCTAATGAATACAAAGTAACTGTGTCTCCTCGTAAAATAATATTTGTTGATGATGGCTTTATAAAATTCGAAAGTTGCAAATCGGAATAATAGTTTTCAATATTGATATCTTGGTTCGCAAAAAAGTTGAACGTCTGAGAGTCACAAGACCAAAAATGTCTCTGGTGTCTGAAACGGATTTTTGTCTTAGAGTTCTTGAATTCGGAGACAGATTTGTTTTTTTGTTCAGATCGATTACATAGCTTCCTTCGATAAGCTCAGAAGAAAAATTAAATTTATTTGGCAATAATTAGTTGTAAAAGCACTACATCATTCAAGTACGCGAAACAGTTATGTGCCACACTAATTGGCAGTTTATTTTCTTAATTTTGTCTGTAGTTTTCTTTTTATTTCTTGAGCTCCTCCCATGTTATAGGACGTGAGGAAGCTATGTGCCACACTAAATAAGGCAGACTATTTTACTCAGGATTATGAAAATCACCTTGCCCCCATCATGAGCGGGATATGGCCACTCTCCGTAGTTTTATTTTTTTTAACAGCTTATGTTCCGCGGACGAACTTGCCCAACTATATATTCTTGGGGGAAACCAAAAAAATAATTTATACACAAAATTATAGCTTGACCGTGAGTCCGTACCTCATGGTGCACGCTGTCTTCTGGACTATAAATACGAATTTTCTTTCTCACTAAAAATTAAAAACATATTTTAACATAAATGTCTTTTTAGATATCATAGAAGTTTTTTGGTATCTTGTCTGCCTACCTATTTTTTAACGGTATGACAAAGTCAGGCCATATTTAAGTTCCATACTCGTATATGTACACGAGTACATTGATAAACCCGATACTTGTCCTGTTTAATACAGAACATGAAGGGATCAGCCGCTTAACACATCTTCCAGATATGATCATCAGAGTGAAATATTACTTACCTTCTTGGAATTCAAACCGTCACCAGCGATGCCGTTAAACAACCTTAGTTACATACGAGAGGTTGCGTGTAGGCTTACCACTCGGTTTAAAATCACTAATTACTGTGAACCGAATTTGATAACCACTAGTGGTAAGAGGTAGAATATGAATTAAAAATAATTTTTATAGTTAGGAGTTTACACCTTCAATCTTATTCAACATGAGGTTTTTTTATTATGAACAATTTTTATAAAAATAGAATAATAACTTCTGGATTCTGAACGCTTCTAATATTTTTAACTTGAACAAAGGTGTTTTATTCAGCATTTCTTTATTGGAATAGTTTTAACGTTGATAACGCTCCACTTATTTCTTATTCTAGTTTTTTATTTATAAATAATTCTTATTGTTTCTTGACTTGTTATACTGTACAAATGTACAGAACCAATTGTTTAGGCGGAAGACAGAATAGGTTAGCACAAAAGAAGTTATAAGTGATAAATCGTTTTATAAAGATAGTTAGAAAAAAGTATTTCTGTAAATAATTTAATTTTTTTTTTTGTTTTTCTTTGTTTCTTATAAACTATTATTTCTAGGTTTATTTTCTTATGGTGTCTAATAATAATGACTAGATATTAGATGGTCCACCTAATAAGTGATAATAAATATTTTAGCTTGCAATCTTTCGCCCTTCTTTTGAGGATTTTCTGTTATAAGTCTTACAATATGACGGTAAAGGTTATATAATTTATATGCATATAGGAGCTATAAATTATTTGTTATTTATCTCCTTTCATCCTAATAACTGAATATATTTCTTTTAAACAATGTTGTAAGTAAACTTAATTTTTCAAAATTATACATACTTTCGTCCCCTAAATTATTGCTTAAACTTAACTGAACTCAACATCCTGTGGTGGGCCTAGATCTGCCAAAGGGCTTATAGAACTATACACGTAATGGGTGACAGGGGTTTAGTGTTTCGCTCCATTATCCATAAACCTTACAATTGATGTATACCACCGGATAGACACCATTTCACATAAGCAGGTAGCCATTTATATAGTGATAACACCGAGCGTTGGGCCTGGGCCCTAGCAGGAGTCGGGACTCGAACCCGGACCTTCTATGTAATAACTAATAACCATGTATTTGATTGCAATGAGCTACCATGGGCTATCCCAACGTAACTTGACATAATCAGTAAATTTATATTTATTTCGCAAAGTATTTAAAATCAAACAATTTTACCTTTTTTAAGGGAAGGGATGTGCTACCTTTCCTATAGTTCGAAATAGGCACCTACTTCCTGTTTGAAAGTAAAATTTTCTTTGCAAGACTTAAAATTGGTTTATGCTTCATCGCTTCTTAGGTAATTGATAAGTTTAGTTGTCAAAAATCTAACCACGCATTAGTGAAGAGTATATTTTTAAAAGACGTTGAAAACACCTTTTTAATTTTAATGGTTACTTGGGAGAATGGATGATGAGGTGTAAGGTGTGAAATAAATGTAGAATTAATCCATATTCACTGGAGCATAATAAATAATATAGAATCCTATAAGATTACTACAAAAAAGTAATAACAAAATCTGGTAAAAAATACATACATATGGTGTTGTTTGGTTGAATTTAAAATCAAAATCTCTCTCCGTAGGAAAGCGTCATTAATTATTAATTACGTAAAAATAAAAAAATAAAAATACAATTTATAATCAATTAAATAGTTAATAATAATTTTGATACCATTTTGTTAATTTGATTTTATTGTAATTTTTTAGTAGTAATATTCAAAAATAGGATTCTATATTATTTATTATTTTACTTATATTAACCATTATGTCAACGTTAACTGATTAATTTAATGATTTTGTTAATTTAGAAATAAAGACTAAGGATGACCTTAAGAAGAGTCGAAACATCTCCAGTAAATATGGATTAATTATACTTATTTTTATGACGATTAGCCAAAATAAATTTTAACATTTTAAGCCCACTGCTTCCTTTTGGGCATTTTTAACGCTTATATTTTTAAATCTATCTCGGTATAATTTATTTTATACTCATGCGTGCCCATTCGTATACAGTAATTCGGACGTGAGGAAACCAAGTGCCTCACTAATTGACAGATGTTTCCTTTATAATTAAAAAAACCCGTATATTTTTCATGTTTGGACTGCTCACTTAGTGTAAAATTTATAACATATCTAAAATATTTTGCTTCCTTCTATACTTGTTTTACAAAATTGCTATGCATTTCTCGGTGCATACGTTAATGTGTGTTGATTACTGTCTTAAGCTGAATGTTTAAAATAAGTAACAAAGTCAATTATAAGCCTGAAATTTTTTTGCTCTCAAAAATATTCTAGTAATTGAAACTTTTTAATTATACCAGCGATGACATAAAAAAGTATTCATACATATATTAAAAAAAAGGTTTTTAATGAGTAAAAAATCATCACGTTTAATTGCAAGGTGAGGATGTACGAGTTAAATGATTATGAAGGATAAAAATAATTAAAGAGTTTGAAAGGAGAAAATTGAAATAAATAGATAACCTAGTTACTAATTGAAATAAGAAAACCTTATGCAAATGTTGTTTAGAAGTTTTTATCAGAAAAGTGGTTTTTGTTTCTACCCCACTGCAAAGCTTAAACGTGTTGCGTGTTTAGTATCTTATTATAAATTTAAATGTTATAATTAAATAACAGTAAAAAATGTATAGAGAGATTAAATACAGGATTTGAGACTTTTTGAGTTTAGAGGGTTTTTGAAATATGCATTCATTATACCTCATTTACCTGGTATATAGATCTTAGCTTATTTTAGTATTTCCTAATGAATTGTTGCCTCAATTTCTGAAAGGCAGAAAATGTTTAACATGTTAGTCTACTTGTTTAACCTCTTACTTTGTTTAACATAGTAGTCGTTGCTTGGAACGACTGATTCGTAAACTAGTATTTTATATAAAACAAGATGTTATACCTGGGTTTTATTTAAATTACTTATGGTGATAATAAGACATAAAGATGAAATTTGATTAGTTTATTGTTTCAAGAACAAAACATAAATAGCTAATATTTAATGCAGACTTCGAAGGGAAGACGCCTATGAGGGAAATTAAACACGAGAGTACTTCATTATTACAAGCAACATCTTGCATTTCGTTAGAAGTGTGAAGCAATAATACCTAAAACTTAATTAATAATACATTTTACCTTCATCCCCCCCCCCCCCTTGCCGCTAAAAAAGTGGTTGACACCAAAACCTTTTACTGTTTTTATATTAATTTAAAAACATATATTCTGACGCACAATAGTACTCATATAATGAATTCCCACTGATTTAGTCCACTTAAACCGTTAACAGAATTTACAGTTGATAAAAATTTAATTAGATAATTTTTTCTGATATTAAAAAGATTTATAAATATATAATAAAGTGAGATTGGATGTGTTTTGGTTTTAAGCTGAATTTAATTTGAAAATACGGTTGCCGATTATAATATGGCGGAGTGTATAAATCAATGCCAGAGCGTGAGCTAGTGCAAGGGTGTGGGGATGCTTATTGAATAATGGAGGCACACACGTGTGACTTTGCTGTAATAACATGATTTAACCGCATTATATATTGGAGAAGCAAGTGCTTTGACAATAGCGGCCTTCTCACTCAAAAGAGAACCTCCATACATTATTTATCATTTCGGAGACGTGGAAGGCTTTTATAGTCCGTAAGCCGGGGTGTTGCTGTACTTTTACTGCTCTTCAGTAACCAGCTACCTGTGTTGTGAGCTTTTTTTGATGAATTACCGAACGCCACGGACAACCTGAGCTCACTCGTCTTCTACCGGGTCGCTTCTGTACCGTTCTGATGAATGGCAAGTATAAAAGAAATTGTGTATTATATATCGAGCTCGGAAGAAGGAGAAGGCCAAGGAAAAAAGTATATGCTTTTTTTTTCATAAATCAACCCCAGTTAGAATACACCGACAAGGATGATGCCTCTTTTCTTCAAGTAAAAGGGACGAAATCACTAAAAGAGAAACCTTTTCCTCGAGACTTTCAGCTTTTGAAAAATTCATCGATTTTTTCCAGGGATACACTTCTCAAAGTGTCGATAAATCGAATAAATTTCAATGAGATAACCGTGCATAAAACTCAAATCATAAATCAAATAGGTTTTAGAACAGGAAGTCAAAGGGATAATACTATTTGGAAGGTAAAAAAAACATATACTTTGATGAATGTGAGAACCAACACTTGTGTAAATGAAATGTGAGGATAAACCGATGTAAACACATACACGATCCCAAGGCTTATATAAAACTAATCATACAATTTTGAGAAATGATTACTTCCTTTTAAAATCCTCATCTTTCTGATATAGCTTGAAGTTTACTTAGTTCAGCCTCTGTAATTGTAGCGTTTTTAAATTCATTCAGGGGTATGAAATCGCGAGTACCTTTATTAGCTTATAGTAGGAAATATATTTATAAACTAGCTGGGTACCCGTGCTTCGCTACGGAATGTTATTATAATTAGATAAGTTTATAAACAACCATAATGAAACATAAAAATTATTTTATCTACTCGCGGCAGCAAAATTAAACATTACTTAACTGTTTTTAGGCTGGAAAGTACCACTTCCCTGATTTGTCATTAAAATATTAAAAACAGGCAGGAAAGTAGTTAAAACAATCAGGAAAATACTTTCTCTGCCTAGGCAGGGAAATATTTCCCTGCCTAGGCAGAGAAAGTAACAGTGTTTACCACTGCGTGTCATAACCTCTTATTTTGGCAAGAACAGTTTATACTATTATCTCTATCTTATAACATTATATATTATAGTTAAATAAGTAATATTTAATAAATAAACGTTTTAATAATAAAATAATTTGTTTATATTTGTTAATTCTGTTAAATAAGTTCAATGATTAGTAGATCTTTAATTAAAAAAAATAGTAGAGTCACTGACTATACTGTAACGTCATGTAAACATTGAACATCCATTTTATTTTTATTATTGAAGTCATTCTAGATTAGACTAGCTACTTTTCTTGATGTATCCTAGTTACTACTTTTCTTTTAAGCAATAGAAGATATCTTTAATACTTTTAGTAATTTGTTAGTAAAAATATAAATAAATATTTTATATTGCGTGCATTATTCATTCAGAAGTTATGTGTGTTATAAACGTGTGTTTTGTATTTTGTTGTTATAGATGGAGTTTGCTTTTCACTTATTGTTATTATTCCCAAGTTTCTTATTTGAACATTAATTTTAGTTAATACATATGTTATGTTATTATCTTTATTAATATGACACATAGTTATTAACTATGTTATATTAATAAAGATAACATTTTAGCAGCTTCATTTTTCTTCCGCAAGTAGATAAAATATTGTATGCAACAAGGCAGCAAAGGAAACATTTCTGCCTCGTTTATTCATTGCCTGCCTTGGCTTCGCCTCGGCCGTCAAATAGGTAAATTACTTGCCTCAGCTTCACCTCGGCAGTTAATTATCATAGCCTGTCCTCGCCTTCGGCTCGGAGGCTAATCTAATCACTCGTCAGTAAAATTCCATTTTGCTGCCTAGTTACATAAATAACTATTACTATGCAAGAATATCTAGATTCTATCTCTCCCACCTATTTCTATACCCCCTATTCTTTGATAAGCTAATTTTAAAATATCCTAAATCACCCCCCCCCCCTAAAGTAAAATATGACAAAACAATACATAAAAACTATTACTCTACTCTTAAAGAGCTTTTGCGTCATCAATGGTATTCATTACATTGACCCCGTATTCATTACTTGTGCCATACCCCTGTGTACCAAATTTAAATTTCCAAAATTCATGTAGGCTGTCATTTTCCCCTTGCTTTGAAGTTCAAGTGGGCAAATTTTTATCGACATCGAACTAAAACTGTAGATTTTTATAAAGAACATACACCCACACATGTTGATTTTTATATACATATATAGCTATAAATTTCCATTTTACCCCCTCCTAAATAAAATTGTACATAACAACAATTACTTTTCTCTTAAAGTGCTTTTCAACGATATGCATGATATGAAGGGAATCCATTACTTTGACATTTTTACACCGTACCCCTTTGTACCAAAATTTAAATTTCGAAAATTCATGTAGACAGTGACCTCCCCCTTGCTTTGAAGGGAAAGTGAGTAAATATTCATCAAATTGGGATAAAACTGTAGATTTGTATAAAAGACATACCCTCATACAGACACTCTTCTTTTTTATAAGATATAGCTATATTTTTCCATTTTACCCCCTCCTAAATGAAAATACATATGACAAAACTGTACATAACAACAATTAATGTAATCTTAAAGAGCTTTTCAACGATATGCATCATGAAGGGTATCCATTACTTTGACATTTGTACCCCGTACCTCTGTGTACCAAAATTTTAATTTCGGAAAATCATGTAGGCAGTGACCTTCACCTTGTTTGGAAGAAAGAAAGTGTAAAAATGCATAAAAAAAAATTGGGATAACACTGTAGATTTGTATAAAAGACTTTCTCTCATATAGACACTCTTCTTTTTATATATAGATATAGTTATATTTTCCATTTTACCCCCCTCCTAAATGAATATATGACAAAACTACACATAACAACAATTACTGTACTCTTAAAGAGCTTTTCAACGATATGCATCACGAAGGGTATTCATTACTTTGACCCCGTATTCATTACTTGTACCCCGTACCCCTGTGTACCAAAATTTAAAGTTCAAAAATTTATGTAGACCTTGATTTTCCCCTTGCTTTAAAGATCTAGTCTGCAAATTTTCATCGAGATCGGACTAAAACTCTAGATTTGTATAAAGAACAAATAAGATATAGCTATATTTTTCCATTTTACCCCCCTCCTAAATGAAAATATGACAAAAGTGTACATAAGAACAATTACTTTACTCTTAAAGAGCTTTTCAACGATATGCATCATGAAGGGTATTCATTACTTGTACCCCGTACCCCAGGGTACCAAAATTTAAATTTCGAAAATTCATGTAGACCTTGATTTCTTCCTTGCTTTGAAGGTCAAGTGTGCAAATTTTCATCAAAATCGGGCTAAAACTGTAGATTTGTATAAAGAACAAACACACACACACACACACACACACACACACATACGTTGACTTTTATATATATAATATAATAATATAATATATATATATATATATATATATATATATTATTATTATTATAGATTTTTATTTTGACGTTTATCGAGTTGATCATATATTTTGAGGTTGTTTCTATTTTTTCCCCTCTCACTTTATTAAATAGTTATATTTATGTAACTAGGCAGCAAAATGGAATTATACTGACGAGTGATTAGATTAGCCTCCGAGCCGAAAGCGAGGGCAGGCTATGATAATTAACTGCCGAGGCGAAGCCGAGGCAAGTAATTTACCTATTTGATACATTTACCTGTTCAGGCAATGAATAAACGAGGCAGACGTGTTTCCTTTGCATACAATATTTTATCTACGGGTGGCAGAAAAATGAGACTGCTAATGTACCATCTTTATTAATATAATAACGTAGTTACTATAAAGGAATAACAAAAATGGTCTTCTCTTTGTAGTTACTATGTTATAATATTAAGATAATAACATATGTATTAATTAAAATTAATGTTCATAAAGAAATCAAATAAGAAGCTTAGGAATAATAACAATAAGTGAATAGCAAACTGAATCTATAACAACAAAATACAAAACATACGTTTTTATAACACACAAAACTTCTGAATGAATAATGCACGCAATATAAAATATTTATTTATATTTTTACTAACAAATTGCTAAAAGAATTATAGATATCTTCTATTGCTTAGAAGAAAAGAAGTAACTAGGATAAATCAAGAAAAGTAGCTAGTCTAATCTAGAATGACTTCAATAATAATAATATTATGGATGTTGGATGTTTACATGAAGCTGCAGTGTAGCCAGTGACTCCGCTATTTTTTTAATAAAAGATCTATTATTCATTCTCTATCATTTCATTAACAAATATAAACAAATTATTTTATTATTTAAACGTTTATTTATTAGTTATTTATTACTTATTGAACTATAATGTATAATGTTATAAGATAGAGATAACTTATAAACTGTTATTGCCAACATAATAACAATAAAAATTTATTTCGCTGCCTAGGCAGCAACATTTTTCCTTATCTCAAAGCCTAGGCCGTAAAATCACATTTCTCTGTCCGAAATCAGTTCAATAATGCCTCATTTTGCTGCCGCAAGTAGATAAAAATAATTGACCATTTTATTGTGGAGACGTTTTCTTGAACTTTCCAAGAAACTAGCTTCGTGAATAATAATTGAAATCCTACTTCAAATAATCAAATGGGTGACTCATTTCACTTAATCATTATTTTTATATTTTCGCTAATAGCTGGAATAAATCCGACGTGTATCTAACGTTAAGTGGACATTGGTCTTATTGTGATTGTGGTTGTCGTCTACAAAACAAATGAGATAATGGATAACACAAATAGTCTCTCCACGTAAATTGTTAAAATTTTTTTTTATTGCCAAAGCAGCTTTCAGCCTTCAAAAGGCCATCATCAGTGCCTAAGAACAAACCAAAAAATATCGAGCTAAGCACAAACTACATGATAATTAAAACTAACAAACATAAAAACACAGGTAGGCAACTAATATTAAAAAACTTTTAAAGCTTAACATAACCAAGAAGGCAAAAGAATAACAAGAAAAAGTCAAATGAATACTCAATCAAATAAAGCTAAAATTAACAGTCAAGTAATTAAAAAAAAAAAATAAAATAAAATAAAATAAATAAAAAAAAAAATAAATAAAAAAATAAAAATAAAAATAAAAATAAAAATTAAAAATTAAAATAAAAAAATAAATATAAAGCTCAAGCTATAGCTCACCTATATGGACAAAGAAAGAAGAAAAAAAAGGTTACATAATAAAATGGATAAGGTGAGTGGTGAGTCTATTTCATGTCGGAGATCGACATAAGACTGACGCGAGAGGGTAGGGAGGCCAGAGTCCTTATCAGTGACGAAGACTCCCTTCTCTCGTTAATATTTTTGTCACCGGCTCTACGAATACTCCGTAGGATCTCCAAGTTTTCCAACGAGTCAAGCTTACGTCCTTTATCCGCGAAGTGGAGGAACCCGATCTTTTGTTGAGCGTTAATGTGGTCATACTCGGTAAGGTGTTGGTGAAATGTACTGCTAGACCGCTGTAGGTGCTCCCTCGCTCGTGTCTTAAAATTGCGGCCAGTTTACAGCGGTCTAGCAGTACATTTCACCAACACCTTACCGAGTATGACCACATTAACGCTCAACACAAGATCGGGTTCCTCCACTTCGCGGATAAAGGACGTAAGCTTGACTCGTTGGAAAACTTGGAGATCCTACGGAGTATTCGTAGAGCCGGTGACAAAAATATTAACGAGAGAAGGGAGTCTTCGTCACTGATAAGGACTCTGGCCTCCCTACCCTCTCGCGTCAGTCTTATGTCGATCTCCGACATGAAATAGACTCACCACTCACCTTATCCATTTTATTATGTAACCTTTTTTTCTTCTTTCTTTGTCCATATAGGTGAGCTATAGCTTGAGCTTTATATTTATTTATTTTATTTTTTTTTTTATTTTTTTTATTTTATTTTATTTTATTTTTTTTAATTACTTGACTGTTAATTTTAGCTTTATTTGATTGAGTATTCATTTGACTTTTTCTTGTTATTCTTTTGCCTTCTTGGTTATGTTAAGCTTTAAAAGTTTTTTAATATTAGTTGCCTACCTGTGTTTTTATGTTTGTTAGTTTTAATTATCATGTAGTTTGTGCTTAGCTCGATATTTTTTGGTTTGTTCTTAGGCACTGATGATGGCCTTTTGAAGGCTGAAAGCTGCTTTGGCAATAAAAAAAAATTTTAACAATTTACGTGGAGAGACTATTTGTGTTATCCTTTATGATGACCTCCATTTACGCTCCTAGATCTATCAAATGAGATAATCTTTTTTGTTCTTTTTTCTAGTTAATCTGTAAACTTTATAATAGGTCCTTGTGTAAGCCTTATAACTTTAAACTAAATAGGAGTTTTGTGTGACACAATTACTCGGATTTTAAGGCCATTTAAGATGCAGTTAAAACCCATTAATGAAACATGGTGCGTATTGCTACTGTTTCGTTTGGAGCGCTGTTGAATTAATTGGTAATGTAGGTTTTGCGACCCAAGTAAGAATGATACCTATATACTACTGAGCTTGCCTTTTATTTGCCCTACCCCATACAGAAAACAGGGTCTAAAAGGAGGCCTAAAAAGACATCTAAAAGAGGGTTTGGTTTGGTGCTAGGGCTGAAACCAAACCAAGTCGAGAGGAGAGTCTAAATCATGGTAAGAGATGAGATCAATCAGGACCCAAGGCCAGCAGACTCTGATTAAGAATGATTGTCTCTTGCTCTGATCACACTGATCTTTCCCCACTCATTCGTTTTAAGTCTCTTAAGGGACAGTTTTTCTACCACTTTCTACGGTCCTTTTGAATCTTGCCGGTCTTCTCTTTGTTTCTCTTGCAGACCCCCGTTTCCCCTCCAGTCATGATGACCCTCGCTTGGAATTAATAAACGCTAGTCCTCTATAGTAATACTTCTATGTAAGCTTGGAAAAGGGAGTTTTTCCTGCCTTAATCAGTCCTTTTACGGTGGAATCTTTTTCATCCTTGTTGATTCTGAATAACTCAATAGTACAATAGATTGTTAAAATTTTAATCAATGTTTTTCATCTGGTGCTTTGATTTTTTTGTAGTTATTAATAAATCCATTTGCTCGTTCAGTTGATTAACTTGAAAATAGTCCATCTATTCACTTACTTTTCACTGTGTTTATTATATATTTTTTTCTTAGTTTAAACCTAGAATAAACTGTAATTGGATAAGACTAAAACAAAAGATAAACACCTTATTTATACCAACAATGAAAGTATTGTAGTATGCAAAGATATAACCATTTTAAAATCAAAAAGAAGAAAATACAGCCCCGTTTATACAATTCTTTACTGCTGAATAACTACTACTTTTTGTATTCTGGGTGTCTGCCGAAGGAACAGTGTGGACATAATGTTAACTATTTAACTATGTATAATAATGTGTGTTTAATTTTTTTTCCTGCAATCAATACGTTCGTCAATACATTCAGAGTACCATAAAAAAAAGGGGAAAAAATTAATAAATACAAATATGCTAATGTTCTAAAAAAATAATGTTGTATTCGTATTTTTAGCAGATTAAACTTAATAACTACGATTATTCATTGATTCCCCACGAGTAAGTGTAAACAATTTTAAATGGGTTTACTAATAAATTTATTAAATTAGATATAATTGGATTAAAATGTAGTCAGTTTATGTAAATGAGGAAGTTTTGTGCGAGTTTGTCATACTGATTTTTAGGGTTTCGTAGATCATCCTCGAAACCCTTATGCCGAGGGTGATATGTCAGTCTATCCGTCGTACTTTGGTTCATATCCCCATAGAACCTTTCACGATAAAGAAATAAAATTTAAAATATTGGCGTAACTTTTTGACCCACACATAGGAAAAATATAGAAAATGTTAACATTTAGTATGATATATTTGAGTAAAAGTTAACCGATTTAGTTGAAAATTAGTATACATGTTCCTTTTACTAATGCTTCGTTGGGCAGCGTTATCCGTCCAAGAGTTCGTCCTCAACGCTCGATTAAACGTGAGCTACAAATGTAAAATTGGAATTTCAGGACGGGAAAAGATTCTATTATCACCAATTCAATGAGGCAAACAGTTTTTTCAAATAACATTTTTTAGTAAAACCAACAGCGACTCCGCTACGAATTAATAAAGATCGTTAAAACTATTAAAGCGGACCTAAACTTTTAAAGTAGAGAAAAAAATGATTTTACCAATATCTTACGTTCTAACGTAACGATTTAAATAAAACTTTATGTACATCGTCTAAAGTACAATAGAAACAGGCATGTAAAATTTTAACTTGATACAATCAGAGGTTTTTGAGTAGTGAAGTGATACTTTTTTGTATGATTAACTGTGCGTACCCCCTATAAACAACCCCTTATTTTTATAAATACTTTTTATATTAGATGAAGGGTTGTTTAACTACTGCTGTGTGTAGAATCAGCTATAAATAGGTAATTTTAATTCCAAACTTAAAAAAAAAAAAAAATGTAATAGACATTTTACTAAAAAGTTTTTATTTATTAGACATTAGACAGAACAGTATACAACAACCTTTTTTTAATTCACCGCGTACCCCTTACACATTTTCACCTACCCCCAAGGGGTACGCGTACCACAGGTTGAGAACCGCTGGTCTAGAGTCTAGGAAGGTGAGTTTGTACCAAGTACCCACACTACCCTCTTCCACTTATCTTCAACTATGACATTCATCAAGATTAATAAATTTCTTAATATGTATTCAGTATTTTATTGCAATACGCTCGCTTCCTATAGCCACACGATGCCTAGTATATAAATTAGGTTGCCTGAATGACATTTTTTTATTCACCAGTTATAAAACTCTATATACTCCTCCTCCTCCATGTGTCATGTCAGGACTTAGATTTAGGAAAGTCATGAGTTGAATCCTATCAAATTGTTCTCTTATTGATTTTTTTTTTTAATATGCTTCTAATATCTAAAGTCGGTTTTCGATCTTTGCTTTTTCTTAAAACATGCATCTGTTGCGAAGGAGCTCAATGAAGGATACCCTAGTAGGAAAGATTGAGAGGCCTTCAGCTCTTCTCTCCAATCACCAGAATTTCCCTTGGGTGCGATTCCATATCCATCCCTTCAGTTTCACACCCCAGCAAATCGTGACGTCATTCTAACTCAGGCCGGCTAACAACCTTTTTCTCTCCTTTTATTGCATCCGACCCAATTAAACCGATGTATTTTTGAATGGAATGAGAACGGGACCACATGCGCCACAAAGAAATGGCTTATTCGTTTCGGATATATCTCTACATCAGCTTCTCCATTAAACTTCAATTATTAATGACACGGTCGAACATGCTGTTTCATTGCAATTCATGTGCTAAAAAACGTATTACTCTCATAAATTACCATTTTCCATGGGAATTAAACTATTGTTGTACTATATTTTATTATCCTAAAATCGCTGGGTACAAAGAATGGCCGGATAAAGTTGTCCCCTCGATATCTTAGACGCCTAATATACACATTTTTTCGTCTAATGTTATGGAATCGCTCCCTCTTCCTTAAATGTCTACATCGAATCCCGAAACCTATTTATACTCACAAAAAAGTATTAGTGATGCTGTACGAATTTAAATCGCATGTGATTATATGCTAAATTTGAAACAATTCTGATGAATAGTTTAGCCGTAATTCGAAACCCATCTTACTCACATCGCAAATTAATTTCTATATTTTTAGTTCTTTTTATGCGTTTTAGGAAAGTACTGGCTCCTTAATGTGCGAAAAATATAAAATTTGACGGCTGAGGTTATTTATGCCGCAAATTATAGTTTGGTGAATCAAAAGTCAAATTTCATTTTAAGATCCATCTCTTGTTAACGTTTAAATATTTTTGGATTTATAATTCAATAAACAGGTCCAGTGTGTGCTAGTCAACACTCAGCGAGGGTCCGTAGGCAACACTGTATGTTTAAGTAGTACCCTATTGATGGTGTTTTTAAATCCTTTATATTAACTTCACTTTTGTGCCTGGGTGGGTGCCTGTGTGCCTGACGTCAAAATCTTTGGAAGGCTAGTTAAACCCACTTCCAATTATCCAATCGAGCTGAAATTTGGCACATAAACTCTCTACCAAGACAAAAACATTTTAACATATTAATTAATTAATTAAATTTAATTAATTAATTATATTTAATTAATTAATTAAATTTAATTAATTAATTATATTTAATTAATTAATTAAATTTAATTAATTAATAATATTTAATTAATTAAATTTAATTAATTAGTTAATTTTTCAATTTAATTAATTATCTTTTTAAAAATGAATGGACTAATTAAATATTAAAAAAAATTAAGTCATAAAAATAAAATAAAAATTTAATTAATTAATTAATTGGTAGGTATATAAAATCTTTGGAGGGCTAGTTAACCCTCTTCCAGTCGTCCAATCGAGCTGAAACTTAGCAAATAGACTCTCTACCAATACAAAAACATTTTAACAAATTAATTAGTTAATTAAATTTAATTAATTAATTAATTAATTCTTTAATTAATATAATTATCTTTTTAAAAATGAATGGATTAATTAAATATTAAAGAAATTAAGTAATACAAATTTAATTAATTAATTAATTAATTGGTAGGAATATAAAATCTTTGATTAGTTAACCCTCTTCCAGTCGTCCAATCGAGCTGTAACTTGGCACATAGACTCCCTACCAATACAAAAACATTTAACAAATTAATTAATTAATTAATTCTTTAATTAAAATCATTATCTTTTTAAAAATGAATGGATTAATTAATTTTTAAAAAATAAGTAATAAAGATAAAATAAAAATTTAATTAATTAATTAATTGTTAGGTATATAAAATATTTGGAGGGTGAGTTAACCCTCTTCCAGTCATCCAATCGAGATTAAACTTGGTACATAGACTCTCTAGCAATACAAAAATATTTTAACAAATTAATTAATTAATTAATTTTTAAATTTAGTTAATTTCTTGTTGAAAATGAATGGAATAATGAAATTTAAAAATGTAATAAAAATAAAATTTAATAAATTAATGTGTGGGTATACAAAATCTTTGGAGGGCGAGTTAACTCTCTTCCATCGAGCATCCATCGTTATCCAAGCGAGCAGAAACTTGGCATAGTGACTCACTACCAATACAAAAACATTCTAACAAATTAATTAATTTTAATAATTATTTAATTTTTAAATAATTATTTAAAATTAAAATTAATTATTAACAATACTTCCCCCTCACAACCAAAATGCAAAAATATAAAGGATTTATAATAAAAACTTGGTTTTTATGGGCGGGTATTATTTATTTAAAATGCTAAAAAGCCTACTTTGAACTATTCTATGGGTCTGATATTCTCAAAACATAAACCAACTTCTGATAAAGTATTTTTTTCCCACTGAACCGGACTACAAACTTATAAATACATCGAAAAGAGGATAATTATAAAAAAAAGTATTTTGTCAATATAAAAATAATTAAAAAAAAAAAAAATCGAAATTTCCAAAAAGTGGTATCTTTACTTTTGGTCGAAAAATGTTTACTACTTTTGGTCTAAGAATGTTATGCACTTTACATAAGCGTGATAGGAGGGGGGGGGGGGGCACTTTTCACACCCACTTTAAACTCGCCTACTCTAGCCCTACCCAAGCTTATAACCAAAATTTATATAGTTTTGTAATCAGCTCGACGTACCCTTTCATATGATACACCACACGGTGTCCAAAAAAAAGTTTTTTTACCCAAATTCTTTAAGTCACTATATTTTTAAAATGTTTGGGTAGGTACAAGACACATGTATGCCAAATTTCAAAGTGATCGAACGAAAGGTGTAGCCGTAAGAGCAGGCGACGGACGGGCGGACAGACAGACACATGCAGGAAAATATAAGGGTCCTTGGTTTTGCCTAAGGACCCTAAAAATGAATAAATCATATTTTTCCGTGGTAGGCTGTGAAATAGTAACTTTAGAGCCTAAAAAACATAGCTAAAATCCATATTTTCATTACGTGGACTTAAAAAATCCTTTCATTACTCCTAGCTGTAAAGAAAAAATCTTTTACGTCCTAGGCACTAATAGTACATTACGCGTCGAGTGCGGAAAGTAGCATTTTGCATGCGAGTGTGGAGTTTGCACCCGAGCGACAGCGAGGGTGGTAAAACCACACGAGCAATGCAAAATGCCGTTTTCGCACGAGTTGCGTACCGTACTTTATCTACGATTGTTAGATTTAAATAATAAATACAGAAACAAATAAACTTGCTGTTTGTAAGTTCGTATCTCTCTCTTGATAATGATGGCATTAATTCTTGAGTTGTATTTTTTGCCGAATTAATTATTTCTGGAGGATTATTATTCTCCACATTTTCGTCAAAGTCACTTATTGATTCACTCATTGATTTTCACTAAAAACTCGATATAAACAGTTACTTTAATAAAAGAACAGCAAATTAGTTTTGTTAAATGTAAACAAACTCACTAATCGTGCGTAAAGCTGAAGAATTCCTCTTCTTTACCGCACTAGTGCGGTAAAGAAGAGGAATTATTCAGAACTATGAGACGCGCATGCGTAATGAATACAAGTACGTAAATTATCACTTTCTACGCATCTAAACAAAGATATAATGTTTATATTTCGTATCAATCGTAGATAAAAGATTTTTTCTTTACGGCGGGTAGTTGTCAAAACTTCCGTTAGTAGTGCTGCAGTCTTTGTAGAAATGCTTCTAGTACGATAAAAATCCGCTAGATGTCAATGCGTTATATTTATCTTTTCTTATAGTGTAACCTCATTTTAAGGTTTATTTTTTTAAGTCTTAAGCAAGGACGGTGTATAGAGGATACCTAGTTTCGGTAGGGTGGGGGTAGCGGTAGAATGGTGGGAGATTGCTCTGACGTCACATAAAACCCCCTACACCCTAACCAGCTACATCACCTCTCTCATAAACAACTTGTCATCATTTTTATTGTCCACTTTTAGAATTAACTTTTTAAAATACTTGTTTAAATACTTTACCAGGCCAAATACAATGATTTTTTTTTTTATAGATATTTACTGCCCACTTTAATCGTTCTTAATTCAAAAGGCATTATTATTACGGTTACAGTAAAGGAATAAGCATTAAAAAATCGGTCCGAGACAACTCAGACAAACTTTCTCATATACGAGTTCATATTCACTTAGGCCCAGTGTTTCCCTATTATTAGTTTTCGTATGTACATTTAATTTTTACTGAGCATTTCATCAAAATATACCATAAAAATAACTTCTCCTGGGCGGGGAATCGAACCCGGGCTCTCTCCGTCCGCGTTTTAAGCTATTTTTTCCGGAACTAGACTTTCCCCGGGAAAACGGCTTATATCATTAAATTCGTATTTAAATGGGCTATATTTTAGAATTTTTTAATTAAAATCGTCGGAACCGTTTTCGAGAAATAATTTTTTTTCATGTTTTTTCAGAGTTTTTGGGGGGTAGCACCCCCAAATTTGGAGCTAAAATTCATTTCTCGATTTCGCCTCGGGGTATGAATTTTCTATACATGTATGCCAAATTTCGTCAAAATCGGCCCAGTAGTTTAGGCTCCAGGCGTCTGCACAGACAGACGACGGACAGACATTTTTTAAAAACCACTTTTTTGGACTCTTATGATCTTATTACTACAACTGAAATGATAAAGAAATTACAAGGAACATTGGGGGGAGGATGTTGTATTTTAGCATATCATAATATTTGATTGCAAAATTGTTTACTATCCCCCCTCTCTCAATGTGTCTTATCGCCCCCCCCCCCCCCCCCTCCTCGGTTACATATATATATTGTAATTCTCTAGAATAAGGTCAGGAAAAAATCACAACTCAAAATTATTTCTTATAGCTGAAAAAGCAATTGAAATACAAAGACTCAATATTGGAAAATATCGAGTTTTTAATTTCTACTTTTTCAATTTTCTTGAAAAAGTAAGGTCAGCTATTTTTTTTTTCTTTTTTACTTTAGATTCGTGTTCTCCCTTGTTTCAAGATCATTTTCCCCGATCATTTTTTTTTTTACAATTGTTTTGGGCGAAAAATGGTGTCGAAAACCTCAAAAAACACAATTTTTCCGAACTTTAGGCGCATTTTCCAAGAAAACTGTAAATATTGGAGAAATTTTAACTTCAGATTCGGATTCAGCACACTAAAATACTTTAGAAAAGGACATTTTCAGTTTGAGGCTTTTTCTTGCAGAACAGTATAATAAACGAAGCCGAGGTTGCACGGGTATAGGGAGTTGCTTTGTAGGGATGTAGTAAAGGTATTATGTGACGTCACACATTAAAGGGGCACGTCTCGCTTCCCGAATCTAGACATCCTGTATACACTATCCTTGAGTCTTAAGTATGTACTAATATTTGTTATTATTATATATCGATTAGTGATTAATATTTAATGTTTTTTCATTGTCTGCTACCTCGGAAAAAATAGCATATGCTACGCGACTTTGAAGTGTTTTTTCTTTACCTTGGCAATATTTACTGTCTCGCTTCGCTCGACAGTAAATGTAATTGCCGCGGTAAAGAAAAAACAAACTTCACAGCCTTGTAACATAATATACTATTATAGTACTTAGAGTAAATCTACCTTACATAATAACTTGGTTTAATTCATCAATTCTATATGATTCATTATATTTCATAAGGAAATTCACATGCCTTCTAAAGTTAAGTAAAGTTATGATATGTCGCAAAGTTGACAGAAAGAAGGATATTTTTCTTATATTCTCAGTATGTTGAAAGTAGAACTGAGTGTTTCCCGAGAGGGTCTAGAGTTGAATCAGGCACACAGGAGAAAGGTAGATACCCTATTTGTAAGGGTAAAAGCCTAAACGTGTACCCAACTCTAACTTTGACTTGCTTTCACCCAAATCAAACCTAACTTTGGTTTGGTAACCCAACCGCTGTTTAAACTACAACTCTCTAAATACTAACTTCATACAGAAAGGGATTTCCCTCTTCCTAACCACCCACTAGTTGAAACACTAAAATTAATTGATTGTTTATTCACGTATTGTTCTAATCCCAAAAGAACGTCGTAAATAATTCAAAATAAACGAAGGTCAAACAAACGCATATTCATTTTACAAGATTTGAATTTAAAATCAAAGACCAAATAGGCTAAATAAAATAATAAATTTAAATCATGTCTCTAACAGTTAGAATTTCTATTTCTCTTCATACTTTATTTATATCAGGAATATGTCTTCGGTACCTCTTCACTGAGTTTAATCTCAGAGTTAATGGTTACTTCATGTGCCCAACACATATTTTCACATTTTTCTTTTTGTTGAGTTCTTTAGGGAAGATAAATAAATTGAATATTTTTATAAAACGGCTACATTTCTCAAAATCTAAAGTAATAAATTGAATAAATATAGAATTTATGCATAATCCCTAAACATATCAATAAAAGGGATCAACATCAATGTAAAATACTATTTACAATTTTTTTAAAAAGTGGCTTAACTGTTGCTTACTGTATGTAACTGGAAATTTATCTGATTTTTTATTTTTTTTTAGAAAAATATCTTATCTGATAGATGTCAGAAAGAAAAGATATTTAGATATAGAAATTTTATTAACGTATCAAGTTTTGTATGGAAAAATAACAATTATTTTCAAAAGATATCTCCTTTGTCAGTTTCATTTTTAACATTGAAATAATTATTTATTTTTAAATTCTAATTAATTAAAAAATCAAATATCTAATTGCAGTAGGAACCCATAAGTTTATCTCAATGTATGTTTTAAACTAGGTCGTTTCAATATGGCGGGCGACTAAAAAAGGTTCTTATAGTAACTATGACATGTTATACATCAATTCAAAGGTCTTGAAGTGTATAAAAAGAATATTCAATTATTAAAATTTTACACTTAAAAGTTTCAAGATGGCGGCCAATATGGCGGGTGAATAAAAACAAGTTTTTAGACACCATGACATGTTATATATCAATTTAAAGGCCTTGAAATGAAGAAAAAGAATATGCAACTATTAAAATTTTTAGTTTCAAGATGGCGGCCACAATATGGCGGGTGCATAAAAACTTATTTTTAGTCACCATGACATGTTTATATCAATTTAAAGGTCTTGAAATGAAGAAAAAGAATATGCAAATATTAAAATTTTACACTTAAAAAGTTTCAAGATGACGGGCAATATGGCGGGCGACTAAAAAAAGTTTTTAGTAACTATGAAATGTTATGTTGCACATCAACTTAAAGGTCTTGAGTGTAGAAAAAAAAATTCTATTATTAAAATTTTCAAGATGGTGGCCAATATGGCGGGTGACTAAACATTGCTTTAGTTACCATAACATTTTAACATGTTCTTGTTGTTGTATACATCAATTTAAAGGTTAGTTAAAGGTTATTTAAGGTCACTATTAAAATTAGTGTAATTATATTACACTTAATAATTTAAACTTTAATGTACACCGGCGATTATCGCCCCATGTACTTACGTGAATCGCGCCTTACTTGTTTATTTTTGTCATCATCTTTTATAAAGCTACTATAATGTTTTTATATACTCTATCAATAATGTATTTTTAGCAATTTCGTAGCGTAATTACATGATTTCCCTTTCACAATGTCAATATTCAAACAATATTTGTATACAGAGGTGAACGTCTCCTAAAATCACATTGAGATTAGTAATAACTTACTACTGGTTTAGGTTCTAAGGATGGCAATTTATTATCATCTTCAGATAATCTGTATTTTATGATAAATATATCTATATATATATATATATATATATATATATATATATATATATATATGTATATATATGTATATATATATATATATATATATATATATATATATATATATATATATATATATGTATATATGTATGTGTGTGTGTATTTCCCTCTCTTAAGTGTAGAAGAATTCGGATTTACTCCTAGATTTTTTTTCTCTAAAATGTGGTCAAACTTTAAGAAATCGTGGCGCGATCTTCTCTTCCAGTTTTTAGCCAAAGCTTTGAGATTCAATAGAAACTTTAGGCGAAGAGAAAAATTTCCTTCGCCGGCTTCTCATTAAAAGTTGAAATTGAATACGGATCCCTTCCAAGTCCTGCGGTACGATGGGGGTTAACTCTACTCAGAACAAATAACGGAAAATTCGCTCGGTCAAAATTATTATTACTTCTTTCTTTGTATATTTTTTATTTCAGCTCATTTTTATTTTTTCCTTTTCGAATTAGCTTTATGAAGTACTTAAAATTTAATATTAAAAAATAAATTATTGCGAAGTATCTTAACAATTTTATCCTACCTTCTTTTCCTCTTTTTTCCCCCTTGGATAAAAGAAAGGAAACAAAAAAGACGAAAAATTAAAATTAAAAATTAAAACGTTTTTCATGAGGAAAATGACAAGTAACTCTACCCTTCATATTATACTTTCAGGCCCATTTTTTCTAATTAAATAATAAATCTCAAAGGATCAAAGAAGAAGTTCATTGACCTGCTATTATAAAATTTATATAACTCACTTTACTAAGTTAAAAATTTCGTCCATTTTTTTTTATTTACTGTCAAATCTTTAGTTGCTATACGTTTTCGTTTTTTTATGTTTTATAGTTAATTTAATAAATTCAGATTATTCTTTGAATTACTTAGTACTAATTTAAAGTATTTTCCTAAACAAATAGTAAACATTTTTATGATGGTCAGTGGCAGTATTTTTTTATTTCTAATGTAAGTATATATAGGTGGATTCCCTTAAGTTTAAAAAAATTTCAATAATGTTACTTAAATGGCGACATTTTGACCTATCCGGTCACTATCAAGCCTTTCAAGCTATAAGCCTATTCTCAATTGGGGTAATATATAATCTACCAGTACTTATTGTTCTGTTGTCATATTACATATAATAAAAATCCGTCATATATATAGTCATCTGTGATCTCCATTACTCGAAATGAAACATTTTTATATTTATTTTAAACAGAATAATAAATAATAGTTAGTCTTAATATTAACAATTCTCTAAATCAGTGTTATCACGTTAAAATTAAATTATAGATAGTAATTATTTAAATTTCAATTCTCAAATTAGATGGCAGAATGAGCTGGTAGCTGAGTCGTGTATGGAATAGTATTGAGAACTGATGTATGTGCATATGGATTAGTTTATCTACATATAGAAATTATTTTACTTTTATCTTTGCAGCTTTTTTTTGTTTGTTTGTTATACTGATGAATTAACATGGCAACCGCTGTGGTGTGGAGGTCACATGACATGTAGCAGTAGTAGTAGTAGTATATTTATTTATTTACAACCATAGGCGGCTCTAGAGCAATATATTTGGGGGGGCTAACACTACCGGGGGGTGTGGGTGGTAAGGGAAAGGGAGGGGGGGGTCCAGGGGTCGTCCCCCGTAAAATTTTTAAAAATTGGGTATTTAAGGTATTTTGGCATCTAAAAATAACTGTTTATTATACCTGTTTTGTTAGAAAAATCCTAATTCACAATGATAAATTAAAAACCTCCTCAAGAATTTTATTGGAAATATCTTTAGTAAGACAAAGCCACCATTTTGATTTGAACAGCAGACGTTTTTAACTGCCACAGAGCATTTATTTAAGCCAACAAACTCCTCTCTAAGCTATTAACCAAATAATAATTGTTGTGATTGTGCCAAGTTTAAACGGTTTAGAGGATTAGCAATTTTTCAGTTATTGCTTCGGAGCTTACCGAAGGTAACGGAAGCTATGTGATCGTTCAGAAGAACGAAACATTTTTAGGTCTCCGATTTCAAAAATTCCAAGACAGAAATCCGTTTCAGACTGTCGGTCTGTCTTTCAATTTTTGCGAACCAACATATCTTAAAAACTACACGTTCAATTTTAATGAACTTTGGGTGGTTGGTCATAATTAGCCCATTGTTGGTCCCATATAGGTAAGTTTCAACGTTCTGCGCCTATTTGTTTCTTTTCCACATGCGCACAAACATACATTTATTTACACCAATAGCTTCAAAAATACTTATCTGATTTGAATGAAACTTTTATAGTTTATCGGAAGTAACCCGCAGATACCCCCGGATTAATTTGAACCGTCTACGCTCTTTAACTTTTGCTAAATTGATACTTTAATTCGTGTAAAAAATCTAAACAATTTTGACAGATTAAAAAAAAACGGGGGAAACAATTAAACCAATTGGACAATAATGACTTGTAAAACCAAAAATTAATAAAGTACGTGGATAGGATGCGAGGAAGCTAAGTGCCACACCAATTGGCAGTCTATTTTTTTTCTGTTTTCAACCGACTTTAAGGAATAGGTTATTTTCGGGAACGCCGTTTTCGGAGTTTTTATTTGTTCAAAATTGGTGGGGTTTGCAATTATTTTAAGTTGATTTTCCAATTATTTTTTCTTTCCTATTTAAAACAACCTAGCTCTCGAACCCGAATAAATCAAGAAAACCAAAATTTCACACGTAATATTTTCAAGATGGCGGCCAATATGGCGGGTGACTAAAAATAGATTTTAGTCAGTTATACATCAATTTAAAGGTCTTGAAGTATAGAAAAAGAATATGTAAATATTAAAATTTTACACTTATAATTTTAACTTAATCGTATAGAAACCGGTGATTATCGCCTCACGTACTTACGTGAAGCGCGCCTTACTTGTTTAATTACATTCATCGTGTAAAAGGGCGAGTTAGTACGGACACGGTCGAACTGGGCCCACGGTCAAAACATTGCTAGGCGGATTACCGTCAACCCTCGAAGGGTCGGAGTTGAATTCGGCCCCTGGTCAGTCGGGCAACATGTATAATTATTATTTAAACTTACTAATAATCCTACTCAATAAAGTAATGTGATCAATGTCTGTTTCAACGCAACATTTTATATCAAAATCCAGCGGAAGGATTTTGCTTCCTAATCACAGTTTTATTGATTTTAACTTTGGGGTTAGGGAGTCCTGAGCTGTAGATATGACTGCTGTAGATATGTTAACCATTCATATATTAACCTAATGTCCCGACCAATAACCCAGGACAGTGAGGAAAATATAAGGAGCGGCCTTTCGGCCTTGTCATTTTTTTTAAAGTTTTATATTATGTTTTTTTTTTGTTGGTTTTTTCCTTTGCTGAATTTTACTAAAAACTATGTTAGTATTCTTGTCATTCCTTGAAGTAGCATATTTCTTGCCAAGTAGGTTTTTATTTCTTATACTGATAGCAGACGCTTTTTATGAAGTGTAATCTAGATATTTGTTCAGCAGTGTATTTCTTGTGCAAATTTTCCAGAAATTGAAGTCTTTTTTTGTACCGTCCGTTTGTAATTTTTCGAGGAGTTGTTGAACTTCGGATGCCAATGTAGGTATCAATCTGGACACTCTTGATTGCTTCAATAAATACGAAGATGTTAGGATGGGTATGATAAACATGTCTTTCAAATTTAGCATGAAAAGACTCACACGCATTGGTTGTCCACGCAGGTGGATGCGAGCATTCCATTTTGCAGGTCGTGATTGTAGAGGTATGGGCGCAATTCGACACTGCCTCCGAACTGACCATGGGCCCAATTCAACCGTCGTTTTTACGACCCTAACAGACCGTGGGCCCAATTCGACATCACCCGTTAGTACTACTCGCCTAGTGTGGACAGAGGGGCGAGTCGAATGCCATCCCCAGCTGGCGGGCGATTCTAGTAGTTTACAGGTATTCTAGGTAGACAGCCACTCGCCTTCCCCCACTTCCTGTTTTTTTACTTTCTCTTCTACTAGATCACTTACTCGCCCTGTGTCAGCAGTCAGACAAGTGGCGAGTGTAGTAGAATGACCGAGTACAATTCTGCCGATTGCTAAGCTTTCTTGCAGTTGTTTTCACTGTTTGTGCTGTTTTAGTTTAGCTTAACTCGCCATATTACTCGATCACCAGTGTGCCCCAATATTTTCCGAACTTTTCTAAAACATGAAAAGTCTGGGCAGAGCTAATGTGGTGATATTACTCGATCCATGTAACCCGGGCTTTAAATAGTATATACTTCAATATTATTTGAAAAAGCCCAAGATTCTTATTGGTTCTTTTTGTTCAGTGTTAAAGGACTTTGCATGGAGTCATTTTAATTAAAACATAAGTGTAGATATGCATAGATTTAGAGTACAATAAATGAATTAAAACTACAATAAAAATCAATTGAATGTTAAAGGTACATACTTGCTTATTTTTTCGACTTGAGAAAGCACGCTGTTAATATACATTACGTAAAGGATTACAATTATTACTTTAATAAAGAAACAATTATTTTAAGGCAATTAAAATATTTATTCGATATACTTTTTTTTAAGTGCTTCTTTTAAAATAATCCGAACAAACTGTTAAAAAACGGAATATTGTTTATTAACTTTTTTAATGAAGCCCACTCGAAGGATTTGTGTAAGAGAGTTTGGAAAAAAGTTTGAAAAGAGTTTAGGAGTTAAGGAGGAAAAATAGGAAGGTTAATGAGGGGTTACATTATGTGAGTATGGACATCCTCTAAGAGGAGAAAGGTTGAATTTGAACTGTAGAGTTCCATGATGATGCAATAGTCTGTGTAGTACTTGAGAACTCGTGCATCCTTACCGGATCCTAGAAGGGCCTACAGAAATGACAAGATAATTGGCAAAGTTTTGTTCAAGGACACTTGAAAACCGACCATTTATTCCAACCATCAATAATAAACCAAAATCCGAAGTACAAACTCTCTGTTGACTGAACTTTTTTTTTGTCTACAGTTTTGGTGAGCAGTTGAATTTGTTTAAAGAACTAGTATTGAAAAGGGTGAATGAGTATATAGTATGGAGTCAAAATGGGTGAAGAGTTAAAGACTATGTTTTGGGTCCAAACCGGAGTAAAAGTTCTAACAAACATAAGCAAACGCTTTATTCATATGGCGATTTTTTTTTCAAATTTTCCAAGATATCACTCACTCTAGTACCTTGGAGATTGGGTTTAATAAGAAGAGAACAGGAATATCAGACACCGTTTAAACTATAATAAAATTTATCACTTCATTACGAAAAACTTCAACTTGTAAATCAGGTTGAAATTGTACATGAATGTTTCAGTAGTACATTATATATATGTTAGTCAAGTTATCGTCACACGTTTCCGACACATAGACAGGATACATATTTTAATGTAAGAAGCTCGCTTACGCTCTCTTTGATGATTAGCTTTACGCACAATACGAGACTGAAGATATGTATAAAGTAATATTTTTTTTAAAAATAATATAATTTCAAAATAAACGCAACTTTTAAAATAATACTAGCATAAATATATTTTGGAAATATAAACCTACTTTAAAATCACGATTAAGAGTCCATATGTCATTCCATTGTACTGAAATAAATTCCTCTGAATAATAATATTTCCTCTGAAATAAATTCCTCACATTAGTTTCCCTTTCCTTTTTAAAAGTATACTTCTTGCCTAGGAATAATTCAACTCTGTAGAGAAACTTTACAGACAAGAGAGAAGAAATTTTCTACCCCCTCTCGACATGGAATGTGGGCGCTGGGAAATCCAACTGAATATGTCCGAAATACTTTCCTGAAAACTCTGGCAACAGAGGCAAAGAAAAGAAGGAAATGTTACGTTACCGTAAGGTGTATTTATGGGATAAGTTTAATGATAGCAAGGAGAAAATATTTTATTCTCCCCGGAGTTTCTGGCGAAGAAGCATCACACATTTTTCCTTTTTCCCGAAGTCAGAGGTGTATGAAAACTTACTGGCTTTTATTCCACACTCTTCTTGCTCCCATCTCACTGTCCCAGCTTCCTCTAGTAGTCAAAATGTAAGGAAAATATTATTACTTATTCTTAAAAGCTTTAAAACTTTTGCTTGCTTCACTAGTTTAGTTATTTATTTTTTTGTACATAAACTTTCAGTCACACATACCCCCTTACAATTTTATTTATTAACTTGTAGACAAATATTTCAAATTACGGAGTCCTTACACGTCACAATCAACACAACATTAGGTTATTGTAGGAGGGATTTGCCACTTTACACTTCATCTGTTGTGGGAAAAATATCACCACTATCTGAAATTATAATCATACACCACAGGTATACCCGTATTTGGACCTTTGGTTACAGGCTAGTTGTTACTACGCTAACCCCTTCGACTATGTTCATTATTAGACCCATAACAATCAATATTGTATATTTATATCTATAGATTAGATTAAAATATATTTTTGAAGAAGATACTGCCCTGAGTGCCAAGTCGGAGGGGGCGCCGAATCGGTGAACGTTTGTTATCACTATAGGATCATGTAATAAACCGCTAATGAAATAATATTTTTTATTTCAATCACTATACATTAATAGATATATTATACAAAATCTGAGTTACTGTAATTTAACAAATAATTTTTAAATTTATTATAACTAAAAATACTTAGCGTTGTAGGTAATTATAATTAGTGGGTATTTATTGATGAGATCCACCAAGCCTCCTCCCTCCCCTCGCGCCTTTTAAAGGTAGGATCAAATGTCCAAAATGCTTGACCAGACTTCTCCACCAGTAAGTAATATGTCTAGTTTCTATCTAAACTTGAACTTCATATTATCTGTACCCCTAATCACTTCGTTCCCGAAAGGCGGCCGATGCAAGGCAAACTAATGGGACAGTTTGCCTTGCAGGGTCGAGGTGCCCTTCAGTTAGGGTGAAGGGCACTACAGCGAGCTTATAAAAATTGAAAAGCGCATGAGTTAACATGTTAGTTATTGAAATATTTATTTATTTAAAACATTATAATAACTTTTTAGAATAAGCCTTAAGCCCGTAACCTTCAACTAAATTGTGACACTCAGTGGCGTAGCTAGGGCATTTGGGGCCCCCCCTGCAAAAACTTTTTGGGGGCCCCTCACCAAACAAAATTGATGAGCAAAAAAAAAACCTCTTGCGTTTAGAACGGGGGCCCCCTCGTCGTTGATTTGCCCCCCCCCCCCCCCCCCCGAAATGTGGACCCGCGCGGGTCCATAGTTACGCCACTACTGACGCTGGGGAACTTAAAACTTTTTTTTGTGAACAAATTTCTGTGAGGACTTGAGGACAGTTAGATTTACCGCATTAAATACGAATAGAAATGTAAAAGTAAAACCTAAAGCGCATTGGAAAGTAAACAAATCTTTCCTATTACAAATCATACTACTATTTTCCTAATTACTTGGTTCTGTGTTCTCATTTGTTAGTTGTTACAGGGTTTTATGAGCGAGGATCGTACACTTTTCTTTATATTTTACAGCGTAAATGTCAAACTTTGTATTCGCTCCCTCTTATTTCTTTCTTTTTTTGCTCCCAGTTTAGTATATTTATCCTTTTTTTGCGTAATAATACCTATATAAAAATAGGATATTAAAACTTATATTTACAATATAGGAATGATGTCTTTTTCTCTTTGTCTTATAGTTCTTTGGAGGTATAATTGATAATTCAAATTATTGATATTTCGCCGGTGTAAAGAAATTATAATATTAATTGGTTTAAACAACCGTTTAATATAACGATTGAATTGTAATAAGGCCACAGCAACGTCACGTCGAGATCGACCTACAACCTTCAAAATATACAAGCTAATTAATACGTTTATTAACGTTTATTACTAATTCGTTTATTTTAGGATAAAATTGAGGATAAGCCTAGATCCTCCCTATCTAGGGCCGCTTAAACAGCATACGTTGTAATTTATTTATTTATGTATATTTTTAGCACGTCAATATTTCGCTAATATATCTTTACTAACGTTTTTAAATTTCATAAAGTAATTTTGCTTCCAAGCTAAACATTTTTGGTCCGTGTCTGATGTCTGTCGGTCTGTCGTTCAATTTTTGCGATCCAACATATCTTAATAACTACACGTCCGATTGTAATGAAATTTGGATGGTAGATTACTTTTAACCCATTGTTGGTCCCATATTAAGTCATCATTAAGTTTAATCTTTCAGTGCCCATTTTTTTTCTCTTCCACATGCACAAAAACATTCATTTATTTACACCTGTATCTTCAAATTTACTCATCTGATTTTTATGAAATTTAGATAGTTTTTCAAAAGTAGCCTGCTGATAGCACCAGATTAATTTCAACCGTCTGCGCTCTTTAACTTCATTGATACTTTAATCCATGTAAAAAAGCAAAACCGTTTGACGTAATAAATGGGGGAAACTATTAAATAAATAAGACAATAATGGATTGTAAAAGTATAAAATCAATGAAGTACGTTATAGGATGCGAGGAAGCTATGTGCCCCACTAATTGGCAGTCTATTTTATTTTATTTAAAAATAAAGGAATCATAAATTATAAAAAAGCATAATTAAAACACTAGGGGTCGTAATTTTGTAATCAGAGTGCGTACAGGGCATCCCCCCCCCCCCTCAATCAAGGACTTAAGATTTTACTTCATTCCCTCTTACTTTCATTTTACTCTTACATCAATGAAAGCAAAAAAAAAAAAATAACCAAGAATAAGAAGGAAATTAATATTGATATTTTGAGACCTCTTTTTTCCTTACCTCAAAAAGGCAAAAAAATCTTTTAACAGGAAAAAAAATTAAGTTAAGAAAATGTAAGGTAAAGTAGCAAAAAAGAACAGGCTATAAGAAGATTAACCAATTAAAGTAAGACCGGTATGAATATTTTACATTCTCGCCCGGTTTCTTCAAGAAAAGGAAATAAGATTAAAAGTTTCAATTTTTTCGTGGTAGATTTTATTTTTGGAGTTTTTTTTTTGTGGTGAGTGCTTTGCGGTAGAAGAAAGCTAATCAGCCAATTAGGGTAGACCTTTTTTTCATTTTCATTTTCATTTTCATTTTTTTTTTTTTTTTTTTTTTTTTTTTTTTCACTTCCCCAAGAGACTGGAATTAATATTTTATTGAAACCGTGAATGAACAAAATTATTTACTTGTTTTCTCTTTACTTCTTATTCCTATTTGAAAATGAGTAATTTGCTGTTTTGTTTACCCTTTGTCCATTGTAAATTTTTGAAATAATTTTAATAATGACTGACCAGCAGTAACGCAACCTGGATTTTTTGGGGGGTGTATAGTGTATGCATAAAATTATTTTATAAAATAATGTGAATATGATTGAAACACCGATAAAATTTCAGCAGTATTGTATTAGAGAGAAGAAACTGTTTATACTAAATTATTATAAATTACGATTTTAACACTATTCAAGGGGCCCTGGGGGGAGGGGGGTACAACTTAGTTTTTGAATATTTTCATTTTTACAGCAATTGATATTATTGAGCGGTGGGTTCTGCCGCTTTATTTATATTTATAAAAATAGTCTCCTAATTAGTGTGGCACATAGCTTCCTCGCGTCCTATAACGTATTTTATTGATGTTATTCTTTTACAACTCAATATTGTCTAACGCCGAGTTTACACTAGAATTATACTAAAAGGTGTTGCTAACATTTGTTGGCAACATTTTGGAAAACGCTTCTGAATTTGTTACCAACATTGTGTTAGCAACAACAAAAAAAATTATTAACAAGAATATTGCTATCAAAAATAAGTCAGTAAAGAGCAACGAATGTTGGTAACAAATATTACTAACAAAATACTAGTTTGACTTTTTTAGTTGTTATTAACATTTTGCCACATCCACGTAAGCTTACTTGGTTAGTTGGCTGCGACTATGTCCGATAATCGAGGTTGTAATGTATATTATATAGGCCTATACTAGTGATGGTGAACCTATGACTCAGAGGTGACACTCCAAGATATTTTGGGTGAAACGTAAAAATTTTACTTATTAGGCTTTAAGTGTACGAAATACCAACCTTTAAGATATTATATCAAATGAATTGCAGCAACAAAAATCTGTGTATATAACATAATAATATTTGACAATATTTTTATTTTGTGTATAATATTTTGACAAATTTCTTGTTAAAGAATAAATAAAGATGAAGATGAAGAAAGGAAATTCAAATATTTGTAAAGTGATTTTCCTTTTTTATTGAATTTTCATTTGTTGCATTTGTTTTGCTTTGTATACTTTATTTATTGTCTCCATTTATGGGCGTTGGAATAGAGGTTGTGTTTGGGAGCTTAGAACAGTATCTAGTGAAATGTGGGTCGATGTACTCTACTAGTAAGGGTGTTTCTGATCAAAGATTCAATATGTGGGTCCGACCAGTACCGTCTCCAAATAGAATATTTTGGCACTGCTTGTCATGACTTATTCAAGCCTCTGAGAGCCTTCCCAAATTCCGACACGATCTCTCCTCCCCCTGGAAGTGGAACAGAATAAAATGCAAGGATATATTCCACCTGAAGTGGATTCGACCTCAGATCTCTTATGCACCGGTCTACTTTAATATCAGATAGCGACGAGCAATGCTATCAGTTTCAATATTCCTATATTGGAAACACAGGAAGACTATATTAGTATGAGATTCACTTTATAAAGTCTGAGAATATAACCAGATCTTAGATTGCTAAATAAAAAAATGAAAGAAATATGACTCACCCCAAAATCCATTTTTTCTTTCTTTATTTTTTTTTTTTTTTTTGTTTTAAATTGAGACTTTAACTAAATAATATATCTGAGTTATTGTGGTAAGTTCATAAAGTAACATTGGAAGCACCTGAAGGTTTTTGTACTTGATGACTCGGTCCTTTTCATGTGTATATATTTTATTTAATCATCCCAATGAATTTGTATACAAATGAGTTTATAAGATGAAAGAAAATAACAGCAATTTTGTTAGTTTTCAATGTTTTGAATTGAGTTTAAACGAATTTTAAAAAATAATAATTTGGCTTTTTGAAGCTAAGTCTTCCTTCTCAGTTTGTCTGCTGCCTGATTAGTTAGGAGATGAAAGGCAGGACCGGCAAAATAATTAATATTTCAAGTTTTTGGTCCTTTAAGGTTTGAGGTGAACCCCTCGCGTAATCTTCTTTTGTATGTATATATATGTATATTTAATTAATACAATCAAAGAGTTTATATGGCATTCAGATTGAACTCAAGTTTAATTAGCTTTATTTAATTGTTAAATACTATTTAAGAGTCTTTACCTATCTGGAGGAAAAGGTTCGTCCCTTATAAAAGAAAGTATTTTATATTAAAAAGAGATATTGTTTCTACTTTAGGCCCCGAGTTTAAATATGATTTATCAGGCAATCAAAGTAGGGATTGGAGCTTCAATAATACGCTAAAAGGACAGAGGATAGTATTTGACATCACTTTTAACTATTTTTTATTATTTTTATATATATTTTGTTATTTACATTATTCCTATGAGTTCTCTTATGTTATGTGGTGCTAAATCTTACCAGCGGTTTCTTTAGGTATCTCGGTTTATTTGTTTGTCTTTAACAATTATTGCCATCGGTTCTTATACAGAACCGAAGGGTAGTACCTTAGCTTCATTCTATAATATGGACGCCTCCCAACTTTTAACCCACCCAACTTCTTTCCTTAACTTTTAATTTGGAGTATAAAACTATTTTTTGTTCAATACTTCTCTTATAATTTAAAATATTAATTGATACATTTGTTCGTTCGCTCTATGCTTGAGTTCTTTTGCTTCAGTATGTTTGACTCTCTAATTGGTTTGTAACATTTTGGCTCTTTATCTTTTCGTTGCCTCAAGGGATCATATATTATTAGGCTATGGTTCTTTTTGTAGCTGTCGAATAAATCTTATTTAGTGGAATAGGTAATGAGAGGGGCAGATTAGGATGTTTATTTTACGTCAGGCGCCAGATGTAGTACCCTGGATGCCTCCGGTAAGACAATTTCGATGGTTTGAACAAAGCAAGAATAATAATGATACTCGAAGCTCTAGGATTCCCTCGAGAATGCAGTCGCAGTCTCCCTGCTCTGAAACGGCGCATTAACTAACTTAATTGGAGCGTAGGATTTTGTGCGGACATGTGTGTTTGTTCGGTCTAACCCCTCTCATCCATTCACAGCAGCGCACATCTGCGTCCGAGAGTCAGACTCCAACAGTAGCTCTCGGATAAAGGAACCACCTGGCACCCCGTGTCACACCGTGGAGCAACATAGCAACATCGACACCAATGTCCAACTTTCCTAACCCGAGTACTCTAGACAAACTGCAGTTTGATTATACTGACATAAGGCACTACAAACAGAGCGTGGAGTACAAAAGAAATTTTCACCACCCTAATATCTACATTGGACTATTTGACCCCATTTCTCTTAAAATGTCGATACGCTGAAATAGATCCTCTACTGTTTGTGTGATATTTGAATCAGTATACACGTTAGGGTTATAATCTATCATATAATTGATTATAGATTATATCTCTATTAGCCACTACCGTGTAATTAATATATTGATTTGTCTGATGGCTTTATTCGACTGATATTTCAATCAATAAATATATTGATGGGGCCTGTATAGCAGTAATATTTTAAAGTAAAATTCTATATTACAGTAGATTTATAATTAAATAAATATTATAGTATTTTTTTAAAAATATTTTATTCATTTTAGTGAAGATCGTACTTATTATAAAAGTTTAGCATAAAATGAATCATTCTTATAAGAAGTGTACTAATTACATCTAATCTAACCTAATGTATTACAATTAATGTATTACATCTAACCTAATGTATCTTTTATAAATAATTAATTATACATGCCCACTCTCTACAAATACCTGATTTTTTGGTTTTATCAGCCGAACTTAATTAAAGTGTTATTAATATTTTGTCAGCTAAATGAATATGGGTGGTTTTTTTAATTGTTTTAAATTTTAGTCCGCTAAATATACTCATTTCAATTTTAAATATTCTAAATAACAATGTTAGCATTGATGAAATTATTTATTTTAATTTTTTTTGAACTGATTTGTACAATCATAGAGCCGAACTTTATTATCGGTCGAGTCCTGAATACAGTTTTCATTATTATGTAAAAATATCAATCCTCTTCTTAGTTTGCATTAACATAAGTAAGGTAGTTCAGCAGTTGAAAAATAATTAATTATTAATTGCAAAATGTACAGTATTCTTCTTTAAGATATAACACGTCTTCAGCATCCATAAAAGGACATTGCGTACTATTTATTCGAAATGTTATAGCTTGTGTCTAGATAATTCTTTTTGATAATTTATTACTTCCTTTAAATGCAATATTAGAGGGTACCCTCGTACTTACTCCGAAGAGGTGATGCTATTTTTACCTAAACATATATTCTGTACTCCTAAATGAGTGGGAATCATTTTCCTAGGGTCTGTAAATTCTTGAGGAATAGTAAAACGAATATATATATATATATATATATATATATATATATATATATATATATATATATATATATATATATATATATAATATGTATTACTCTCTCATGAAAAATATTGAATATGCAAATGCTATAATGAACTGTAAAATAAGTAAATCACTTGTTCCGTTTGCAGGCTCACGTAAAACCCACTCGTAAACCTGAAGTTAGGAAAAATCCATTAACTCCAACTCCTAGCTAATAATAAATATAGTAATCTGCGTGGGCGAGAAAATTAGTAGTTCAAGCGCGACACTGAAATGAATTTATACTTGGTAGAAAATCATTTTAACGCTATCCTCACGGTAAGACGTGGAAGGTTGCAGTTTGCTACGTGAAATTGGATGATTAAGAGTAATGAAGGCGAGAGGTCATTTATCGCTTATTAGGCCGTATTTAGGCGCCTTTTCCTCCGAGGTCGCCTAATCAGCCAGGGTCCGGACATTAAAAAGACATTAACTCCTCCTGGTGAGGTTTGCTCCTTTTACCTTTTTTGGTTTATTCCCTTTGGGCTGTATTAACTTTCCGGCTTTAAAGTAGTCGTTCGTCCAGAGGCATAGCTCGGACTCTGTGTGTCTACCATCTTCTCACCAAACTATTCACTTCATTTTTTCTTGAGTTGCTTTTGTTACGAGATATAGAAATAATTTATTTATTTCTTTATTTTTTTTTTTTTTTTTAGATGGTACTTGAAGTTGAAGAATCACATTCTTCGAGTTTTAAATTATTATTCCTCTGCGCAACTTATTTTTATAAGGAACCAGTCTTCACCCCGCACTCCGCGCAAGGCTAATGCTAGAAAGAAGGTTTCCTATAACCATGTTGGCCAAGCGATAAAATGAAACGCCTTGGGTACGATGTGAGCGGTGGGCGGCAGTTCAAAGTGGTAGTGCGGCGCTGGCTACGATAAGAGCGAAAATATCAGGCTGGGCGATATTTTCCATCAGTTTCTTGCTATATTTACTTTACATGAGTTTCCAATTAACTGAAAGACTCTGAGCCTCTGAGCGGCGAGCAAAAATTAATGTCTAGGGTGAGCGATGAGCGGTAAGTAGCAAGCGTCAACATTATTCGCTCAGACGCTCGAGCTTGTCGTAAACGACCGTCCTCTACTTCGATTGTAGGTACTCTGACTCTGCCTCCCGCCGCTCACCGTCACCCAGTGGCGTACCCAGGGGTGGGGGGGCCCAAGGGACCCTCCCTCCCCCCAATACTTTAAAAACTAAACGAGCACAGTTATATCAGATGCATTCGAATTTTCTGTAAATATTTCCCAATAAAAGGAACTAATTAAGTATTGTATTAGGGTGTGTATGCACTTAATCACCCCAATCGCGCTCGACCAGGGTTTGCCGGCAGAATTAAATCATTAAACATTATACCGACCCGATTGTCTGCTGGGCCCTTTTTGTTGATAGAATTAAAGCATTAAACACTGTACTGGTCTGATTATCGGCTGGGCCCGGACTTCTACCGATAGAATTAAAGCATTAAACACTGTACTGGTCCGGTTGTCGGCTGGGCCCGGACTTTTGCCGATAGAATTAAAACATTATACCGGCCCTATTATGAGCTGGGCCCGGATTTTTGCCGGCAGAATTAAATCATAAAACATTATACCGGCCCGATTGTCGGCTGGGCCCGGAATTTTGGCAATAGAATTACCTAAAGTCATTAAACAATATTCCGGCCCGATTGTTGGCTGGGCCCGGATTTTTGCCGATAAAATTAAAACATTAAACACTCTAGTACTGGCCTGATTTTCGGCTGGCTCCGGCTTTTCGCCGATAAAATTAAAACATTAAACACTGTATGTACTGGCCCGATTGTCAGCTGGGCCCGGATTTTTGCCGGCAGAATTAAATCATTAAACATTATACCGGCCCGACTGTCAGGTGGGCCCGGATTTTTGCCAATAAAATTAAAACATTAAACACTATTTAATAACACTATCTGCTGGGCCCGAATTTTTGTCGATGGAATTAAATTAGGACGCATAATCTAAGTCTTTCCCAATTGCCGGCATGGCACGTAATTAAATTAAATGAGGCCCGAGTCAACTCGGACTTTTGCCGATGAAATTAAATTTATTATATTAAGAGATGCAAACTAGACTGGCTTAAACGGGGAAATGATACGATAAGGGAGTTGTTTGATTTTATTAGCAAATTTTTGTTTTGGACGAGGATTGTGTGTAGAACACTAAGTGGGTCCTCCTGTCTATGGCATTTCCCGGGCTTACCGACTCGGGCCGGACTAGTGTTGGTCAATATTAAGTGTGTAAACAGAGGCAATGTAAATAAATCGGTTAGCCAACAAAATTTTTACATATTACATAGTAATACTAAATTTAAGTCCAAACACTCAAAGAGCCCTCAGAAAACATTTGATGTTAAATGTCCCAAGTAATTACCTAGTCCTACATATCTTAAAAACTACTCGTTCAATTTTAATGAAATTGGGATGGCAGGTAATTAGCATAATAATTAGGCATTGTTGGCCCCATATAAGTTCCAACCTTATGCACCCATTTATTTCCACCTATGTCTTCAAAAGTACTCATCTGATTTTTATGAAATTTGGCTGATCGAAAGTAGCTCACAGATGGCCCCAGATTAATTTCAACCGCCTGCGCTCTTTAAATTTTGCTAAATTGATACTTTTAAATCATGTAAAAATCAAACCAATTTTGACAAAAAAAAAGGTTGTAAAAGCATAAAATCTTTAAAGTTTGCGAAATAGGACGCGAGGAACCATTATGCACTAATTGAAAGACTATTTTACATTAATTAAAGTATCAATCTAGCAACATTTTAAGAACGCAGACGTTTGAAATTAATCTAGACTTATCTACTGACTACGTTAAACAAACCATTCAAATTTCACAAAAATCAGATGCGTATTTTTTAAGATATAGGTGTAAATAAATGTATGTCTGAGCGCATTTGGAAGAGAAACGAATAGGTGCAGAATATTGCAACTTATATGAGACCAGCAATCCAGCAATGTTATAACCTGGCTAATAATGACATACCATAAAAATTTCATTAAAATCGGACAAATAGCTTTTAAGATAAGATGTTGAATCGCAAAAATTGAGCGAAAAGCATGCATGGGACGCAAAATGTTCCCCTATGTCTGAAACGGTTTTCTGGCTTAGAATTTGTGAAATCGGAGACATAAAAATCATGACTAGGGAAAATTAACTAAATTTGACAATAATATGTTTTAAAGGCATAAAACTATTAAAGTATACGAAATAGTACGAGGGACTAAGTGTCATGTTATCTGGCAGACTATTTACCTATGGTTACATTGTTTTTTATTGATTGTAATAAGTCATTTGAAACCCATATTGAGGTCTGATAGCTAGAGTTTTTAAGTTAAAATTATAATAAATTATGTGGTATGCTAAACCCGCATATGGTCATTCGAGGTTAAGTTGTTAATTAGGCACGATAATTAACAAATAACAAATATTCGAAGAGTTTTAAGAGAGTTTAAAGAGTTATCTTTTTTTTTTTTTTTTTTTTTTTATCGATTTATTGGAATTTTATATTTAAATATCATTTCATATTTAGCATTAACAAAATAATCCTATACTCCAAATCAGCCACTGGCTGTGGATATTAAATTAGGAGCTTATAATTCATAGGTATAACATAAAAAAAAAAATTAACTAATAAATATCATGAAAAACAAATCAGTTAGGACACATAGGTTTAGGACACATATTTTATTGCTATGTTTTCCAAAGCCATATATCTCTTTGAATACACTGGTCATTCGGTCATTCTTTTCCATTCTGTGCGATCCTATTCGACTCTCTGCCATGTTTCCCCACCACTTATATTTTTTGAACTCCTAACCCTATCTTTCTCCTGGTAAAGAGTTTTCATATAAGATTTAAAGAAAAACGATCGCGGGGCGTCTCGGAGCATTTCTTATCAAATAATGTCAAATGGTGGAAGATATTTAGTTGATATATATAGAGTCATTATTAATTTCACCTCAATCGGCTAAAATAGTTTCAAATTATTTAATGTTGAAGTTTCTAAGTTCGAAGTCGATATTTTCAAATTGGCGGCAGATATCAACAATATTCAGCGGAAATTATTTGTCTAATAATAAAGTATAATAGGTGCAAATTGTAGCGCTATCGTAAATTGTTTCATTTTTTACGAATTTTTAAAATTTTACTGAGTAAGTAAATTGGGTTAATGACATCACAAATTTATGATTTTCTGGCCGGCTCATCTACACTGAGAAAAAAAAGAGGCGATTTTTGGGTAGCCGCAGACCAAAAATATTGTTGCGGCCGGGACCACCAGAAGTTCGTTGCGATAACAAGTCGAGTTTAGTAGACCGTTAACAATAGACTTTTAGTAGCTGTAATTGTAATTTGTATTGTAGCGGTAACCAAGAAAGTTTGTAACTGTTATTAAATGGAAGAAAATCTGTATTCGCTGCAACAATGTTTTTAGTTGCCGTCAACAGTCTGTATAGTCACGGCAATTATTTTTATAGTTACTGCGACTACACTTTTTTTGCCAGAACTTAAATAATAGTTGCTGTAAGTACAAAATTTGTTAGCGCTGCTGTGTAATTAATGACCCCAACAATATATATTTTACGCTAGCTACATTAATTAGTATGCTCAACTATAACAATAGTTGCTGTGCCTATTTAACAGTTGCTGTAACTCCAAAATTTGTTGCCGCTACTGTATAACATAATGACTCCAACAATAAATGTAATTCCCCCAATTATGTATATAGTCACACCAAACATAACGTTTGTCATCCTCAACAATAATTATATTCCCCTCTACTACTCTTTTGGCTCCTGCATAGTTGCAGGAACCAAAAGAGTAGTTAAGGGAACTATCCATGGTGGGACCTGTAGTAGTACGCCCTCTCCGATTACAAAATATATTATTGTTTATTCAGTTAAGTATTTTAGGCCAAGCAATTTATTGAGAGCAAAATAATTTAGAATTTATTGGAAGCATTTTAGATTGCTTCCAATAATAATCTTTTTTAAATTTATAACTTTGTTTGCTTTTAATAAATTGCATAACCTGAGACACTCAACAGTATAAACAATCATCTATTTTGCAATCGGAGGGTGCATACTGCTATAGGTCCCACCATGGATAGCTACCATGACATTTACAGGGAAAAAGAAAAAAAAAAGAAAAATATAATTACTTATTAATATTTGTTATTTCAGCAAGGTATTTTTTTTTTTTTTTTAATTTATTTATCTTTAATAGTTTTAGAATATGCGACAAATTAATGATGCTAAATGTTTAAGGATAAAACAATTTAGCCTGGACACAGTTTTATAATACAAATTGTTTAAGCTTATTTATTAAAAATATATAAAAGAAAAGTAAACATTTAACTACTACAAAAAGTAATTACAATATAATTTTAAAAGTATTAATTAAAATTATTATAAAAATAAAAGTATTGAAAAATTAAAATCATTAAGAAATTATTCATTATTACTTTAAATTAATTACTGTATAAAATTACTGAATAAAACTATAACTAAATAATACATGGTGACTGCATTAAAATTACTACATAATTTTTATACTCGTTTATAAAAGAAAAAAAATAACATTATAATTCGATAACATAATAAATAATAATTAAATTAACACAATAATTAATTACATATAATTAAAACTAACATTATTTCAGTACCTAGGTACTTGTAACAAGTAATATGGGGTACCTGTACCTGGTAGTACTGTGTACTAGATAAACTAGAAACAATACCACCCCTAGTTCACGGTACGGAGGTAGGCAAGGAACTGACAACTGACTGACAATAATTCTAGTTGTCTCTGGCCAGCATGGTGTTGTAAAATGAAACTGCGCATGCTCGGAAGTGGTTCATGTAGTTACGGGTATCGTTTTTACTGTTACGGAAACTAAACTTAGGTATGGTGACTAGAACATTAGCTCCTCCGACTATCTTTATAGTTACAACACATAAATGACTGCAAATTTAGTTCCCGTTACTAAAATCACTTACGGTTACTATAAACTTTGTTAAAACACTATCCATAACTAAGTTTTTTTAAATCGTTCGTCCTAACCAATAATATAAAAAGGGTACCTAGTTGCTTAGTTGCAGTTAATACATTTATAGTAAAGCGGATATGACTCTCAAAAATACTGCAAAACAGACTGCCAACTATAGTTTTACATCAAATTTGAGCTACTCAATTTCACTTTCCAAGCTTTTCAGTAACGAATTCGTATGTTAGATGCCATGAATAAATGAAATACTGCAAAACCGAGGCCTCTGACAACCGAGTTCTTTAATAGGGGCCCTGGAAACCTTAAACTATATTTCTGAATAGCGAATAAATGTTATCCTCATGAAAATCAATGTTAAACACTTAATAGCAAAATTAAATCGTTTAACAAAAAACAAAAAAAAAAAAAAAAAAAACACAGGTGAATGGAGCGAACTAGAATTTCAGAACTTTATCAGACAGGGTGGTCCTGGTTCTAGGGAAAAATTCCAGCAAACGCCCCTAAAAACTTTAAATAGATCTTAGGCCCTATCGCTCTACGCCCTGCGGTTCTTTGATCCAAACCAAACCCCCAATGTAAGTTCAGCTGAGGGAACAGGCATACTTTTTTTTGGAGGAGTTGGTTGGAAACTTGAAGGCGGGTACAAAATTATGTCAATTTAAATTTCACCCTTTTAAAATTTAAGCTTTCAACAAGAATTTATGATTGTTTTAAGAAACTTTATCTGAATAGCTAGTAAATGTTATCATCATGAAAGTCAATATTAAACAAATAGCTACATTAAATCATTTAAGCTACAAAAAAACTTCAAGGCCGAGTGGAGCGAACTAGAATTTTAGAACTTTATTATACAGGGTGGTCCTAAAGTCTCCCCCCTTTAAATTTTGAACCATTTGACATAAATGAATGAAACCTGGCGTACTTTTCTTGTGAAAAGGGGTAAAACAGAGTGAGTATTTTTTTGTGTGATTTACTTCATTTTGGTGGTATTGTTCACTTCGGGTGTTCCATCTAATATGACCTATCGCAAAAATGAAAAAAAAAGTTAATAGTAAGACGTATTTGTAATGAATGTCTTGCATTCTAGGGATGAATGCAAGACATTTTACTTCTTTGAAGGTTTTTCTACAACCATAATTTTGTCGCCGATAAGCGCCCAAAGCTTCAAAGTAAGAATGTTTGAAGATGAATTTCCGCTAAAATATTGACCCTACAAATAAATTGCCAAGAGTAAAAATGTCTCATTTTTATCTAGAGAATACAAACCTTAAATTTGTTACAAACATTAAATTCTCTAAATTTGGCAATTTTTCTTATTTTTTTATGGTATCTAGCAGCAATAGTGATCCCAAAAAAAATCTTAAATCCGTAGAAGAATTCACAAAACACATTCTACATTGGAATACTAAGTCCAATCACATGGAATACTTAATCCCTTATACTCTTTAGTTTAAATTAAAATATCTACATTTAATACGAGACATGGAAATACCCTAATCCTATATGTATATTATATGGGTCTTTTAGTATTTTGTTTATCATCTATCGATTATTGATTAGATCAAAATTTTATTATTAAACATACATTTTAATTTTAAAATGTTAATTGTTGTTAAATGTTGAACTGATCGAATTTAATCATAATTTGAATCAAAGCTCGATTCCAACTCCTGATGGTAATCGAATGATTAGATTTAAAATTTAATTAGGAATATTCTATTACAAATTCTTTTTGAGCATCCCTACACTGCACCCTCTCCCCCCCCCCCCCCCCCCCCCCCTGTCGGCGCGGGTGAAAAGATAAAGATTAAACGTAACAAATAGGGGTAATACTAATAATAACAAAATATAAAATATTCAATTTTATTAAAATATAATATAAATATTTTCTGTAGATCTAAATTAGAAAATTAATTTTATTCTAATAATGTAATAATATTTATTTTAAAAATCATGCGTTGTTAACTTAGTTTATGTAAAATCCAAATATATAGTTGCTTCAACTATATTCACCAAATTTAATCTTGGATACTTCAGCCCTCAACTAATTCATTAGATGCGGTTACAACGTTAAGATTTTCAAGACTCACTTATTTACCGCAACTACAAATAAAATAAAAAATAGTAACAACAATTATAAATTAGTATCCACAACTAACTTATAATTGGGGATACTAAACCGGCTTAACTAAACCCTACTTATTGCAGTAACCACAAAAAAAAAAGAAAAATAATTGGCGTAAACCAAATGCAGTTGCTTCAATTGCATTTGACTTTGCGGTGACCAAATCTGCATTGACTATATTTAGTTTTTGCATTTGCATCTCACTTTTTTCTCAGTGTACATTTAAGGACAAATTTTTCAATTCTTGAAGTTTCATCCTCTGGCTTAAAAACTGTGGGGGTAATGAGTAATTTTTGTTCTCATGTTAAAATCAATAATAATGAAAATCGGTAATAGTTAATCAATAATAGGTATGAAAATCGGGTTATTTTTTATAAAATTGTTAATTACTTTGATTCTACTCAATATTTTTCGATGAAACCAAGCCTACAACATACAGACCATCTTGGCGCACACCTCTGCGAACAAATTATTCGATTGTATAGTCGGACTGGTGGCCGTCTATCGATGGTGATGGTGATGGTATAGACAGACACACATACATTCAAACACAAAACAGTTAAGACCGTATTCGGTTTTCGGAACGTATGAAATGAAAAAGGTATCCAAAAATTTTGCAATTCTAATCAATGTATACAGACAAAACTTTAATTATATACATATAGATCAGGTTCATTGATTTTTAATACAGTCGATTAAATTATTCCCTTCTGTTCAAAGTCAATTTTCTTCCGTCGGTTCATGAACCTTTCCAATTTTGAATATTCACAAATGAGAAATTGTTGGTATTCTCTTATTCCCTCAGAGAAATCCATAAAATGTACGGTGTTAAATAATTCAAAGTTTGAAGGCGCGTGTTCATGACACCTGGTGGAATCTAGACCCTTCCAAATTTCATGCTGCCGAGGGTTAATCAAGCGCGAGAGATATTCAAACTAGGCGGTGGTTGTGATCCTACCACTTGTCTTGTTAAGCTTTGCAATCCTATAAATACGATATGAGAGCGACCCCTCAACTCTCGCCTCTGACACAGTTTCCTCCAGCCTCACCAATGTCTGAGTTACTGCATATTTTAAACTTAAGATTGCCATTTGGCAATCTTTTGTAGAATGTTATTAAACATAGCTACTCTTAAATTGTAAATTAGTTTCTTTTGATATATTCATATTAAATATACAAATTGGCTCCAACTTCTATTAATTGCAACTTGCAACTAACTGTGCGTGTTAAACTGGTTTCATTTAACTACAAAATGAATTTTGTTTCTCTTATCAGTGGTTGCCAACAATTTTTTAGGGCAAAATTTTGAAATAGTAAATTTATTTTCCAAATAGGAGAGAGGTCTTGGTAGAAGATATATCTAATGTACATTGGTGGTAGATAGTTTAAGTTGTATTTGCTGATACTAATATAATTACCTTTTAATAGAAAAATAGAACCATCTGTATTAAACATTGAAATTGAAATGGTGTAATTTTATTATAAATTTGATAGCATCAAAACGGAGTTCTGTCAAAATATAAGTAACATGAAAGTGATAGGATGAATCAGACCCGTTTTACCCCCTATCAAATCAGCTTAAACACAATTTTTACCCCTCACCGTAAACTCTCGGCATTAATTCAATGTTGGGGTTGTTATACAGCGTCAAGAAAAAAGCCGATCCCTCTCTTAATAGTGTTTTTAGCGTAGAGGTAATCCTTCAGAATATGGAACTTGCTATAGACCTTATGGGTCCCTGGTCGGGTGGATGAGGGCGCAACCCTCGTCGGGTTGAGGAACGACCCCCCTCAGTCAGAGTTAATCTCTGGACCGCACACGTCGAGAGCTTATGGTACCAATAAGGATTCACTAGCTGAGTCATGACAAGGATCTTTTGTCATAAACTTTTTCTTCGGTGAGTCAGCGTCTCCACCGATGCACCAAACCATTGTTTTTTGGGTATCTGATGATCGAGCCGCCTGACAGAGATCTTAATTAACGAAGGGCTATCCCTTGAGAGCAAACCTAAACACTCTCCTTCGCTTGCTCCATTATACAGCGTCTTATACCTGTCAGGATTATGATTGTAATAATATAACACATCTAACAAAATATATCTTTACATATAATCAATGCATAAATATTAATTATTTATAAGTATCTAAAATAAATAGATCATCAAACGAAAATTGTTTTACATTTTTCTCAAACTGTTGTATTTTCTCATTCATATACGATGTATAATCAAGAGAAAATATAATTTTGAGGCCCTCCTAGTCCAAAAAGTGATTTAAAAAAAAAAAATCATCTGTAGTCCTACACCGAAGCGAAAATTCCCATTTTTTTTTCGAATGCTTCCCTTAATAATAAAGAAGGTCTTGCCATTAATATGAATCATTATTTCCGTTATTTTTATCAATTTCAACAATAAATGTAACATTTAATATAATGCTATATTTTTCTTTTTTATATGTTTGATCTTTGCCAATAAATATATTATAAGGATTAGTCAAAGGGAGCCTTAACAATTATCTATTTAGCTAATTATTAGATTTTAACTATAGTATGTAGTAACTATACATATTTTGTTTGACCAAAGCTTGAGATTGTAGTATCAACATTAGGTTATTTCGCACTGAATGGCTTAACATAACACATTCCATAGCGAAGCAGGAAATCCAGGTTGCAAAATAAGTAATTACATATATATATATATATATATATATATATATATATATATATATATATATATATATATATATAATATATGTATAATATATATTAGACTATACTATTAGAAAATAGTAGAATATAATGTAATACCAGGATTCATAGCATGAATAAATAATAAAATAGATGGCCTATCCTATCGCATAAAACAGCCGCTACATAGTCCAATAAAAAATATTGATGGGGCCAAATATGTGCACTATCCTCTGCTGAGAAATTATGGGAGTAGGGGTAAAAGTGCCTTACTTTCTCTCCCCCTCAGTTTCAGGCTTGGAATATATATTATAAATGGCTTCTATATTATACATAGTATTATACATAAATATATATGTGACTCGTTTTTTGTTTGCCGTAATAACTAATGAATGATACTTACTTATTTTTTTAGTTTCGTTAAAAATGCAATTATAAAAAGAGCAAATTTCATTTAAACAGTTCGTCCGCCAGTGGATAGTAATTTTCCTTTTTTTAACATTTTATTGATGGTGAGATTTATTTTGTGTGGATTTTAAAAATTGGGTTAGATAGCTAGTTGTCTAGCTTTTTAAATATCAATTACCTAAGAAACTAGAAATTTAATCGGGGTTAGTGTTGGCTCTGAAGTCTCTTTTGTTTTCTCAAATAGCTTAAAATTGATAAGAATAATGAGAAAAAAAAAAATAGATGCCAATTAGTGTGGCACATAGCTTCCTCGCATCCTATTATGTACTTTATTGTTATATTAACATTAAAATTATTGTTATTTTACTTTATTGTTATATTGTTTATTGTGTAAAAACTATTAATAGTTTTAGCGATCTTTAACACTTCATAGCGGTGTCGCTGTTGGTTTTACTAAAAAATTGTTTTTGAAAAAAATGTTTGTCTAATAAATAGATGAAGTTAGATTATTTTCCCTACCCAAAATTCCAATTTTAAATTTTAAGATTACGTTGCTCGTGAACGATTGGACGGATAACGTTGTCCAACGAACTCGTCCTGAGCATTGGTAAAATGAACATTTCTATCCATTTTCATCAAAATCGGTCGACATTTACTCAAGTTATCGTCACACGTTCATAATTCGCGGACACACAGACCGACAGACAGACAGACATACAAGAGACCAAAAATGTTCCCTGGTGTCTGAAACGAATTTCTGTCTTGGAATTTTTAAAATCGGGGACATAAAAGTTTATCGTTCTCAAAAGTGAACACAATGCTTCCGTTACCTTCGGTAAGCTCAGAAGCAAAATGGATCCATTGAAAAATCAGTTTCGGATTTTTTGGGGCGAAAACAATACTTTTGCTTTATACCTCCGGTGAAGGTGAGCAAAAGTATAAAAACTACTCATTGAAAATAAAATTAGCTATTGAAGTAGGCTTTCTTCAGTTCGCGATGAATTTATCATTTCTGCAATGAGGAAATCATTTTGGGCTTCTTTTGTCTTCATATTTTATTTTTCATAATTAATTTAAACAAGGAGATAAACAATTGAGCAAATCTATAGCTCGAATTTGTTTTAAAAATAAATTTCATAAATATTCATCACTCTAGTTGGATTAAAAATAATGTTATCTTAACATCACAGAATATCTTTCATCTTTATTTTCAAATCCCGTCGAGTGCTCTACTTGGTTTTTGTCAAAAAAAAAAAAAAAAAGTCTGCCAATTAGTGTGGCACATAGCTTCCTCGCATCCTAGTATGTACTTTATTGTTAAATTGTTTATTGCGTAAAAACTATTAATAGTTTTTAGCGATCTTTAACTCTTCATAGCGGTGTCGCTGTTGGTTTTACAATATAATTGAATTTTTGAAAAAAATGTTTCTCTTATTGAATAGATGAAGTTAGATTTTTTTCCCGACCTAAAATTCCAATTTTAAATTTTAAGTTCACGTTTACGCGAGCGTTGCTCGTGAACGCTTAGACGGATAACGTTGTCCAACGAACTCATCCTGGGCATTGGTAAAATGAACATGTCTACCAAATTTCATCAAAATCGGTCGACATTTACTCAAGTTATCGTCGCACGTTTCATAATTCGCGGACACACAGACCGACAGACAGACAGACTGACAGACACGAGACCAAAAATGTTCCCTGATGTCTGAAACGGATTTCTGTCTTGGATTTTTTAAAATCGGAGGCATAAAAGTTTTTCGTTCGCAAAAGTGAACACAATGCTTCCGTTACCTTCGGTAAGGTCGGAAGCAATATGTGTATAAAAATATATTGTATATAAATAGGATTCTTAACATGATTTAATTAAGAGTTTATAGCAGTAAAAAATGCTGTTGTAGTCAACGTTCTCTTCTTTTGTGAAATTGCTGTTGACTAATTGATTGCTCGTTGTCGAGTGAACTATCTATCACACAAGGCTTCTTTTTTTTTTATCCGAAATGGAGAAAAACCTTATTTTATATTCTTTTGACTAGTGTAAATAACCTGTGCATTCAGCCCTTGGAAAAGGCTCGATGTATACCTAGATCTCTTCTTCGGGTAGAAAGAAACATTTTGCAACTTCAAATTAATAATTGATCTACAGAAACCCTCCGCCGCCCTTTGAATAAAATATTTCCGTTGCCTAGTAAAGAACAACGTGCGAGCTTGGGGAGGGATGTTCTCATATGTGACTAGGGAGTACGAGGGCGTAAATGAAGACATTAATGTTTCCTTTTCTCATCAACATTCACAGAAGGACTGGATGGTCCTACTGCCGAAAAAAAGAGTTAACTGTAATAGTTGACTGAAAGAGAATAAAAAAAAAATTGAAAGAAATCATATAGGGAGACAATGGGCGCACGTGACCTGGACACGCGACACAGCCTCTCTTCTTTTCCCTTCTACTGTTATGCGGTCTCAAACCTCTTCACTGGCCATGTGTTAGCAACAAGCACTCGCAAAAAAATTAATCTCCCCTAAAAATTAGTTTCGTTTTTCCCTCAAGCCTCAGACAAAAGGACCTTTCCTATGTGAACCAATCCCTTACAAAGGCTCCATCAACCTAATCATTTTAACATATACTATTAATTCTTCAGATGATACACTTTAAAAAAGAATTGGCTTTGGTATAAACGCTGGTCTTTAGCTTTTTCTCCCTGTTTGTATACTGAATTACTATAAATTATATACAAATATTCTCTCATATAATATATATATCTTTATATTAGAACTACAGATATATTTCTTTGCATATGGGAAACTCTGCTACTTAAGCTCACGTTTAATTGAGTATCTTTATTACCGCTCTTTTTTATTAATAACTTTTTCATTACTCTCTATTTTTAATTTAATATCATATCCATCTCTGGTAATAGTCCTCTTGTTCGCCACTCTTATTATTATGAGTACTAAAGGAGTTCCCAACTTCCCTTTTCAAGTTCGCAAACCCAGCCTTCTGCTATTCTCTTTAGTCCTTTTAAATTGTTCCTGGTATTCCTGCGAGACATTACGAACCGAATTTTACATGTACATACATGCTTTGGTCTTTACGTTATTCAACTGCCCTGAAGTGCTTCTTCTGTTTTTAGATCGAATTTCGATTCTTTGGTTAGATTCAATTATTAGGTTGGCTCAAATTTCTTGTTAACTTACTTTCTCTTTTTAAGAAGTTAAGTTTATTAGATTATTGTCATCATATTGCAATTATAGCTAATTTAGATTATTCGGACATAGTCATTTTTTTATTGTGTTATAGATGAGGGGTTCTTAACAGTTTTGTAACCACGGCCCCCTTAAAATCTCAAAAAAGTCCCCCCCCCCCCCTCCTCCCATTTTATGTTACAAACAGTAATTAGGTAATACTCATTTTAAAACTAACTTTATTTATGTACAAAAAAACTCAAATTAAAATATTTACAGTAAAATAATGTAAAATATAATATAAAAAAGCCCCCCTAAATACCTTTCGGGCCCGTTCCTGGTTAAGGACCATATATATATGATCTTTAATATTAACCAGGTCATAGTTTTGTCATAGAATCATTTGGTTTATCGTTATTGAATGGATTGTTCAAAAGAAATCGAATAAAAGGGAGGCCGTGGCCTTGTGCATCTTTCCCTGTTCGAAACCCCTCCAAAGACGAATTTGGAGTAAATTGTCCATCAAGTTGATACGGATATCACTTGTCCGTGTCGGTTTATACCCCGGTGGTTTTCTGGTCGCGTGGCAATTTTTCCCACAAGTTTCCAGAGCAACAACATCTATATTGGATTTAAGGCTGTCGAAGGGAAAAATTGAAATAATGTTACTACGAGCATTAACTGGCTGGTGTAGGTTGGCCGAATTCCCACGGACTCGATATAATAAAGACCGTAATGTTTGTAGTTTGGCTGTACATGCCGTACTAGGGTTGTGAGTTGTAAAGATCCCTCTGTTAAGCTTTGAGGGGTTTGCTAGAGCTTTGTACTCACTGCAACTTATAGTAGGCTTGCAGTTATAGCTGCTCCTGACACACCTCCCACCTTTAGAGCACCCGTTTCTTCTGAGGCCCCAATTACGCTCCACCTAATTTAATTCCCCACTCAATTTAACTTTCTATTTATTGGCCTGAAGGGAAAGAAAGGCCTAGAATACAGAACGCGAACTAAAAAACTTCTTCTAAACATAAATTAGAAGAACTAATGGTTGAAACAATCGAAAAGAGCGTATTATGAAAATAATGCGTCTTTGTATTGTGTGTCTTTGTATTGTGTGTGTGTTGTATTGTGTGTTGTGTGTGTGTGGTGTGTATTGTGTGTCTTTGTATTGTGTTGCTACACTTGGAAGTTTAATACTTGAATCATGAACTAAGATTAAATATAATCCTAAGTATTCAAAAACAACCTCATTTAGTATTTTATTTTCAATCGCTATTAAATACCAGAATGTAATATTCTCTGGTAAATCTTTACTTACCTACTAAGAATCTTATCTTACATCTACACTTACACTGATGTACAACATATTTTTCTATGGAAAAGTATGATGTATTTTTAATAAGAACCAATTTGTGATAGAGGAAAAAAGAAATCCCTTCTTACTCATAACAAGACTGGAATTAAAGCCCCATGTTAGATAATATAAAATCAAAATATTTAATTTATTTAAAACATGTTTTATTCCCTTCTAACCTATTCGATGCCCAAATTATTGTTTTATTTTTATTCTTATTACACTTTCTCTAATATTAATGAATAGATAATAAGGTGGGATAAATAAAATAAAACAAACCTGCAGCATGCTAATAAATAAAATCCCGTCCTTAAAAGCTGGCAAGTAAAAGTACTTGCCAGCAAGTAACTAAAAGGGTTTCCTCGGTCATAAAGTCATAAGTCATAAGAATTCATAAATACATTATTATTATTTGTTTTAAAAATATGTATAAAAAATTTCACTATTAAGAAACAAGGTGTACAAATATTATCCTTTAGTATCTTCGGTATGCACTTATTTGGTTATTTTAGGGGTAAAATGGCCGCTATTTTGGAAACACGATATATTTTTGAGAACCAAATTACAATACCTTTAAAATGATACCTTCAAATTTTCAAATAATAAAAATTTTGGGGCTCCGGAGTTACGGCCCCCTAAAGTTTCTAAAATTTGACTTTTTTATATCAAGTCCCGGAAATATCATTGGACCACAGAGATGCATGTTTGTATTTTTGCCTTATTTTAAGGACCTGTCCTAATAGGGTAGCGTAGTGGGGGACATTTTATTTTGCATTTTGTTTTTATTTTTTGGGGGGGTAAAATGTCCGCCATTTTGGAAACACGATATATTTTTGGGAACCAAATGTCAGTACCTTTAAAATGATACCCAACTTCGAATTTTCAAATTATACAAATTTTGGGGCTCCATAGTTACGGCCCCCTAAAATTTATAAAATTTGACTTTTTTTAGATCAACTACAGGAAATTTCATTGGACCACAGAGATGTTTATTTATGTATTTTTGCCTTATTTTTAGGACCTATCGTACAGATTTCGGAAAATTCGTACTCCGAGGCAAAATCGAAAAATAAATGTTAGCTCTAAATTTGGGGGCCCCCCAAAGAAACTCTGAAAAATAAAAATTTCTTGAAACTTCCTACGAATTTGATTAAAAAATTCTAAATTGTAGTCCATTTCCACAAAAACTTGATACAACTTACAAATGGAAAACACGACCAAGTAGTTATGTACTCTTATGTAAAAAGGTTTAGTACGAGTTCTATCGGAGAGGTCAGCTCTGTCTCTTTATTTCTTTCTTTTATAGTCCCAAGAAAAAATAAAAATTGTAAAATATTGTCGAGGTAGCTTTATCTGTTTAGGCCTAGCTTTTACTACAGTTTCATAGAATGAACTTGACTTTAATAAAATAATAACAAGTATCTAAATAAATATCTTCTTCATTTTAATTGTTCAAATCTTTAATTGTACTGGCAATAATAGTTTTCTTTATATTATATTCCTTTTTTGTGTTTTTACTTCATAAGATTTAATTTATTATTAAATTGGTAGGGTGCTCACTTAGTTAAATAGTAAACTATGTATAAGATCGATTGTTTTATTTCTACTTTGCTTCTGCCCTTGTCTGTAGAATCGATGTTAAATCGTTTGAAACCGTCTGCCTGTAAAAGTTCTTTACCACTTTAAGATCCATTAGAAAAATTGGCCCTGAAGGTGTGTAATTACATGGGGCGGCGTGTCCCTTATCTCAGAGCCAAGCTACCCTTCGGTATAGCTTCGTTTTTAGCCTTTAAAGCCTTCCTTCTTCCTCAGTGATAATTCCTTATAGGCCTTCCTTAAGGAAGTGGCCTTAAGGATTATCCTGCAGCCTTAGGACCATTATCCCTTCGGTCCACTTATCCTCTTCCCTTCGTCTCGCCGATCCCTTCGTCGTTTCCTCCATCCCGTTGTAGAACATTATCTCTGACCCGGAATTGATTTGCAGAGACGAGTATTTCACATTCAAATGCGAAATCAGCTATTGTATTGAAAATAAACCTTTACAGTAGAAACGTATTTAAACTCTTCATCGAAATGGGTAAAGCATTTGACGGTAGTAGCTGCTAATGTAGGTCTTACTTAGTTTTCTTTTCTAAAATGTTGATAAAAATCACGTGGTAGAGGGGTTTCTAGAATCTAGCTAAATTTTTTTATTATTATTAGATAATTGATGTAATCGGTATCATAGATATGGAGACAGGAATACGTGTCTACAACTTAAATATTTTTGTTTAATTTAGAATTTGATTTTCAGTGGTAATATATTATAATGAAAAACGGTTAAATTATTTATCGCATACTGTCCAATCAGTTATAGCAATTCTCCTTTCCAAGCTGGATGTTCTGCCCCTTAGTTCCACAGGTTGCTTGAGCAATTTTCGAACATGTACGCATTTCATTAACAACTTCATATACCATTTGACCTCCTTCTAGATCCCTTCCTCTTTTCAGCTATTGATAAATTAGTCGAACTTAATAACAGTTGAGGTTCATCAAGGTTTTCATTTAAAAAATTGTTACTAGGAGTTTTGCTGGCACACGTCGCTTCACATAAACACATAAAAATATTCCGTGAACAGATAAATAATATTTTTTTGTTAATCGCTCATAACTTCCACGGAATATCACATAAACGAAATGGAATATTGGTGGTAGCAAAATATATAAAATAGCTAACATGATTTTAGTTAACTGTATCATTCACGCAAATTTGTAATTTTTGCACTACCACTTGGAAGGCGAGGATTCAATACTAAATAAAATCTTAAGCCCTCTCTTAAGGAGGCTAAATTAATTTCTAAAATAAAAGGCTAACTTAAATCCAGACGTAAGGTAAAAATTAAGTATTATTTCTCTCATATACTACCTTAACGATGATAAACTTTTTGAGGGTAATAAAACAAAGCATTGTAAATAGATGCCTAATCGTAAAAACGAAGTCATATTTTATCTTAAATCAAATTAACTAGTAGTAACTTTATATTTCCATTCTTTATGGAGAATTTATTTCAATAATTAAGTGTTTATAACCTTTTGGTGCATCTTTGTACTTTTTCAAGAGCTGAACGAGATTATTTTCTTTATATTATCCATCTTAGAAAAAACGAAGTAAAAAAGTCTGTGCATTGTTCACGTCTCCTCTATTTTTCTTTACCTTAACTAGTAGGTATGTAAGGTAAACAAATGTGCAAACTTAAGGTCAAACTCCTTTTTATCGAGTTCATGTTCTAGTGGTTTAGTGCTTAACCAAACCATAAGTATAGATTGCAATGTAATAAAAGGAAAGGTTAATATTTTCTTCTTTTTTTTGAACGTCATCAATGTTTTTCCTTTAGGAGCCGAGCACAAGAAAATATTACAATCTAGAGATTATTATTTTTATTTATTTGTTTTTTTGATTTTTGGTAGTCATAAATAAGAATATAACCAAGCTTTATCTAAGTACAAAATCAATGATAACGGTATTATAAAAAGTAAGAAAATTACAATTGGAGAAATATTTATAGCTTAGGTAACTATACAAAGGCAATATCTCAATTCAGTCTTGCATATATTGGAGAAAGACATATTTCGAGAGTAGTATTGGTTTTGGCATGCCAGCATGTCTCATGTCTCCATATTATGTATCTAACGACTGTCGATATCTAGCATGTTTCTCGAGTTAAACTAAACCTGTTTCTTTTGACTTTTAAAACCCTTTTAAAAATTACAGCTCTATTGTCTCGTATTGTGTCTGCAACTCCATATTACCTTTAACTCACTCATCTCTGTATCTCTCTGTTTTAACTGCTTTTTGTACAATGATATTTGTTTATTAGGTATTTAGTAGAATTTTTAAACCAAGGACATTTAGCTGCCGAGAAACTGAACAGCACAGTTTATTTTCTAGGAAGTGCGAAGATCCACTAAGAAAATGCTATAAATTATTGTTAATTAATTAAAATTTTAAATTTATTTTGCTTCCAAAACCAAGTGACATTTAATTGCAATTGCTGGTATTATTACTCTCTCATAATATTATTATTTAGCCAAAATTAATTGACAAATCTGATTAAACTTTTAGCTTACGATTTAAAGGAAACATCTCTACTGGATATATATATATATATGAAATAAAGTAGGGAAAAGAGTAAAAATGGAAAGTCTAGAATAAGTTGTACTACATTTTGTAAAATTCTTTAACTACTTGTTATTTTCCCTAATTGAGTGGTACTTTCTTTTTTTGATATTAAAGAGACCCTTATATTTGAAGCGTATAATGGACCAAATGTCATTGTTTAGATTAGGCTTTAGATTCCTCGTTGCTGAGGGGCGTTTGTCTGATGCACTTTCCAGTCATGTGGAAGAGGAGGGGTTGTTCTTTCATTGACAATGGTCATGGAGTCTGATGTTTGTTAAGAGGTTAGTGGCCATGTGCCTTGTGCAATGGTGAAGTCGAATGTTAGAAAACGGTTAATTTAATTAGGTTTTAGCATTTGTATCCTTCGTAACGCTCAAGGATGTGGCGATCATTGTCAACTGTTTACACAGGCTACGTTCGCAGCGAGTGTTCTCTTGTGTCCTCTTATCGTGAGATGTGTTTGCACAGTTGCCTACTGTCATTTGCAAGACTTTTCTGTTTCTAAATTATAACCTTTTTATCGCTAAATAGGTTCTTCAATAGACCACGAAAATGAACTGTAATGCAGTCGAACATAGGTACATATTTTTCTTAAAACTGGAACTAAAAATGGTATGCAATTTATTTACTATATAAATAATTTAAGCATGTAGTGTGCTGCGTATCATCAAATAATGTGAAACGTTAGTAATATTATTTGTTGTTCCTCAAAAGTTAAATATTTTTTATACCTAATTTTATTTATGGTTATGAGGCACGCATATTTCTAATCAAGTATCAATTTTTTTAGCGTAAAAAATCTTCAGTCTTTCTTAAGAAGACGTGCCAATGCGCAGGCCCGTCGAGAGGGGGCGGCAGGTACGGCTGATGCCGGGGGGCCCGGACCTCCCCTAAAGGGCCCCGCTTCTCAAGCCCCGAACACCCAATCACGCCAATATTTATAATTGAGATTAAATAATTATATTCGTAATAATAATTTAAAATAATATTAGTTAATATTAAAGTTGTCAGCCAAGTGTGGTGATTAAGTTTGCGAGAGAATTTCCCGGTACCGAGACTGAGAAGCGAAAAATTACTAAACCTTATCCCGAAGGGTTTCAAGAAAAATCCACAGAGAACCCAGAAAATCGCTTCAAAGTTGAAGTTTTTTATGTTTTAATTGACAGTGTGATTGGAAACTTGAGTGATCCATACCAAGCAGTCAACAAAATCAATGATTAATGATTTGTTCAGTTTTATTTGGACATATCCAAAGTTGAAAAAATATTAAATACCCTATTCATCTCAACCATAATCATTTTCAACCATGTATATGGCTGAAAAATCCGGCATGCTAGCCTGAAAGACACTACAATGGTTTCTTCAGTCATAAAAATTCATATTTCCTACTAGTAGGTTTTGGAGGCCCCCTGAAAACTTTTAGGGGCCCCTCAATTTCCCTTCCAAGGGCCCCCGCGCGGCGGGGTCTGCGGGCCCCTTATTGCCACCACTGTTTCCTACTTCCTACAATACTAGCTGGATACCCGTGCTTCGCTACGAAGTTTATTTTAATTTGATAAGTTTACAAACTACCGTCAAGAGAGACTATTTTACTATGCGAGAATATCTAGATTCTATCCCTCCCACCTCCCACTTATTTCTATATCCCCTCCTCTTTGATAAGATAATTTGCAAATATCCCAAATTTACCCCCCTCCTAAATGACAATATGACAAAACTGTAGGTAACAACAATTACTGTACTCTTAAAGAGCTTTTTAACGATATGCATCATGAAGTTCATTACTTTGACCCCATATTCATCACTTGAGTTGTACCCCGTACCCCTGAGTGCCAAAATTTAAATTTCTAAATTCTATGTAGACAGTGAGTTTCTCCTTGCTTTGATGATCAAATATGCAAATTTTCATCGAGATCGGAGCAAAACTGTAGATTTGTATATAGAACATACACATATACCTTGACGGCTGAACTACAGTTTATGGGGCTCTTTCTGATAACACGTTATCTCACTATAAACCACTTTCAAGACTTAATATATCGATATATCTTGTCTGTTAAACTCTTTAATATTTCGATTTGAAACTCTACCTGGTCTATATGCAGGAGGGTTTTTTTTTTTTTTTAGAAATAAGCGCTCCGTGAAGCGGTGTGGAGCGGCGATTCAAAATTCTAGGGCAAAAAATTAAGGTTAACAAAATTAAATTTAAACCCATAACAAACACATATTCGTTAAAACGTGTAACATTACGCAAATCACACATTATTTGGATATATTGAAATATGGCTTCAATATAACAATCGGTAGTAGTGATTTGCGATGTATAGTAGGGGCTCCATATACTGTAGTTCTACTTTCAACTTAAAATACCATTTGATTTAACTTGTTTTAACAAACAGTCTTTTTATTAAACATTTATTCATTTAAACTTATATAAACAAAATATTTTTTCACTTACAGTACAAAGAGGTTAAACCAATAATGCGAACAAAATTATTAAAAAATAAAATAACAGACATATTTGGTTTCGCTTAAACTAAAAACATATTTAAAATATAATATTACCATGAAGAATAATTATTATTTATAATATTTTTATTTTAAATAATTTTTTATAATAAATTTTAGAGTATTTAATTTTGATACGATGGTAGTGTGGTAGCCCTGAAAGAGGCGAGTCACTTCGACGAGGCTAGGCGGTTTCCCATATAGTTTTAGTGCGTCGGCCATATTGTTTTTACTTCTCTAATTAGGTCAACGGTAATTTTAGTCGAATCTTACTTTAAATTCACTTCTTAATCGAGGAAAAGTATTTTAAATCGGGTAGCGGGCCTTTATATTTGTACAGTGTGTTATAATTCAAATGTTTCTTTTTGATTTCTATACGTTTTTCTTTCGAAAAGTACATTTTTATAAGTATTTTATTCATTGTTCGTTGTTCTGTGTTGAAATCTTGTTTTTGGAGATAGATCGATTTGTTATTCAGTGTAATATCGACGGTAATATCTTTCAAAGTTAATTCTACGTATAATTATAACAGCATTTAAAGAACATAATGGAATATGAAGATATACATAGATTGAAAGAACGAAGCGAAGCTATAAAGGTAGATTGATTCTTTCTTTTTACCTATTAAGTTAAATTGAATAATTTATGTTTAGTTATAATAAACAATCTTATTACAAACGATTATGGTAAAGATAATTTTATTTAAATTCTTAATCAAACTATTGTTGTTGTTTTTTTTTAGTTATTTCCTTAGAATTAAAAGCTATTCAAAAAGTGAAGATTTTTTTTTTTTTTTTTTTTTTTTGTTTTTAATGTAGGAGGGAATTATCTTATAGACTACGTAACATTCCCACCCCCTTAATCTTCCTTCTCGCTTATTTTATTTTATGTTCTTTGTTTGTTTTACTTTTTCTTCGAAATCATTATTTTATGTTTTACTAGCTGGATACCCGTTCTTTGCTACGGAGTGTTATTTTAATTTGATAAGTCTGTAAACTACCATCAAGAAACATTTAAATTATTTTACTATGAGATATCTAGATTTTATCCCTTCCACTGATTTCTATACCCCCTCTCTTTGATAAGATAATTTGCATATATTCTAAATTTAGTCCCCTCCTAAAAAAACAAGGGATTCTACTGTACTCTATTCTAGGCAGCGGCCGCGCTGCGGCCGCTTTTTGGGGATTTGTAGGGAGCAGAGCCCCCTTGTAATATATTAAATAAAATTGTATAAAACGTAAATGAACGTAAACAACATTTTACAGTTATAGGACTTTTTTTAGTCCAGATTGTGTTTTAGTTAAGGACTAAGAAATTATAAATGTTTTCAAACAATTTTGTCTAATTTTAGGTCATAATTATGACTCATATACCCATATTAATTTAAGTCATAATTGGTTTTTTAACATTACTGCGGTAAAATAGTTGTAATCTTGAAAATGAGTTTGTTTTACTTTGGTTTATCAGTAGTATGTCTGCAGTTATCAGCAATAGGAGTTTATTAGTAGTACTTACAATAAATATAAAATAGAACTTATTATAAGAGTTGAAAAATTCAATACACACGTTATTAGTGTAAAGTCTCAAATTGACTGCCGTGGGGCCCGCTACGGCTCTCGACGGGCCTGCCAATGCGACTACTGAACAAAACAAATGTTATAGCAAAACTTAGTGTCGTACAGATTATTTACATTTAAAAGCTTTAAAACATGAAATGCATAAATCAATCTGGCATTATGATGGGTACCACCACTTCTGTTTAGTACTTCTTGCCATGGACATTGACCTGACAGTAAGCAATACTTGGATCCACTTGATCAGATATTTGATGCGGTCATTGTTCACCGATTACTTGAATAATAATTACTCGATACCGAGGACATTAAAAAAGGGAGGCATTTTAGAGCATCACATACAATCTCTTCCGCAAAACAATTCACGTTACCATAAGACTTATTACTTCAGTTTCAATGATTGCATTTTATATTCATACTGAAGACTATATACTATACACTAGTCCAGGAGAGAGCGTGCAAAAAAGTTTGTGACTAACATCATGCTAGAATTTTGTGTATAAGTAAATCTCTTGGTGATTTTTAAGAATATGTGGTCGGCTAAATTTGACTACGGGACATAGCTTGGCAATAGGCATTAAAAAAAACGGTGGAGATAGCTTGGCAATAGGCATTTTAAAAAAACAAACCGGGGGAGAACGGCCATGTCCCGTGATGTTAGTTTGCCACTTCACATGTGACCACTTTGATTTGGTGTAGTATTTGAATAACTAACCGCGCTTAGAATATATCCCGCACTTATCCGACTGCATATTCTTAAAAGGCACTAAAAGATTAACTTGTACACAAATTTACAGCTTTATGTTAGTCAGACACTTTTTTGCTCACTATCTCCTAGACTATTAATCTTCCTAAGTGCATCAGATGAGATGCACATCTTTTAAACTGCTGTGGCAGTACAATTAATAGCTCTTCTTCGAGAAAATACGATAATGATAACGATGTTTCCTCTATACATGTCGTTACTGAAGTTACTGGAAATGGGATTGGACGTTAATCAAGCAGATCGAGTAGCGCGAATGTAAGTTGAAAATGCGGCTCGGGTCGTACTGCTCTAGCCGCGTGGCTATATAGTTATTTCAGTCGCTGCATTGTCACGCCACCTTTATTTAGACGACAATACCTTCATTGCCTCGTGTCTAAATTTTTAAGTTTTGATAAAAAACCTTATAAATTTAAATATTTTTAAAAATAAATAAATTTAAAAAAAAAATTAAATTGTAATGACTCCCAAATTTGACCCTCTCTAATCGAGATAGAATTTTAAATTGTGTTAAAGACTACGGCTGGATTTAAGTTGAAAAAAAAAAATTGTATTATAACGACTGAAGATCATAGTCATAGATGATTATCTATATATATATAAAAGTCAACGTATATGTGTGTGTGTTTGTTCTTTATACAAATCTACAGTTTTAGCCCGATTTTGATGAAAATTTGCACACTTGACCTTCAAAGCAAGGAAAAAATCAAGGTCTAAATGAATTTTCGAAATTTAAATTTTGGTACACAGGGGTACGGGGTACAAGTAATGAATACGGGGTCAAAGTAATGAATACCCTTCGTGATGCATATCGTTGAAAAGCTCTTTAAGAGCGCAGTAATTGTTGTTATGTACACTTTTGTCATATTTTCATTTAGGAGGGGGGTAAAATGAAAAAATATAGCTATATCTTATTTGTTCTTTATACAAATCTACAGTTTTAGTCCGATCTCGATGAAAATTTCCACACTTGATCTTCAAAGCAAGGGGAAAATCAAGGTCTACATGAATTTTTGAAATTTAAATTTTGGTACACAGGGGTACGGGGTACAAGTAATGAATACGGGGTTAAAGTAATGAATACCCTTCGTGATGCATATTGTTGAAAAGCTCTAAGAGTACAGTAATTGTTGTTATGGGTATTTTTGTCATATTTTCATTTAGGAGGGGGGTAAAATGGAAAATATAACTATATCTATGTATAAAAAGTAGAATATCTATATGAGAGAATGTCTTTTATACAAATCTACAGTTTTATCCCAATTTGATGCATTTTTACACTCTTTTTCTTCCAAACAAGGTGAAGGTCACTGCCTACATGATTTTCCGAAATTAAAATTTTGGTACACAGAGGTACGGGGTACAAATGTCAAAGTAATGGATACCCTTCATGATGCATATCGTTGGAAAGCTCTTTAAAAGTACATTAATTGTTGTTAAGTACGTTTTTGTCATATTTTCATTTAGGAGGGAAGTAAAATGGAAAATATAGTTATATCTTATAAAAAAAGAAGAGTGTCTGTATGAGGGTATGTCTTTTATACAAATCTACAGTTTTAATTCGATCTCGATGAAAATTTGCTCACTTGACCTTCAAAGCAAGGGGAAGATCTCAGTCTACATGAATGTTCGAAATTAAATTTTTGGTACACAGGGGTACGGGGTACAAATGTCAAAGTTGAAAACCCTTCATGATGCATACTGTTAAAAAGCTCTTTAAGAGTACAGTAATTGTTTTTACGTGCATTTAGGGGGGTAAATGGATAAATATATCTAAAAGTCAACGTATGTGTGTATGTTCTTTATACAAATCCATAGTTTTAGTCCGATCTCGATCAAAAAATGCATACTTGGCCTTCAAAGGAAGAAAAAATCAGTGTCTACACAGGGAACAGGGTACAATAATGAATACGGGGTCAAAGGACTGAATACCCTTTATGATGGATATCGTTAAAAAGCTCTTTAAGATTACATTAATTGTTGTTATGTACAGTTTTGTCATATGTATTTTCATTTAGGAGGGGGTAAAATGGAAAAATATAGTTATATCTTATAAAAAAAGAAGAGTGTCTGTATGAGGGTATGTCTTTTATACAAATCTACAGTTTTATCCCAATTTGATGAATATTTACTCACTTTCCCTTCAAAGCAAAGGGGAGGTCACTGTCTACATGAATTTTCGAAATTTAAATTTTGGTACAAAGGGGTACGGTGTAAAAATGTCAAAGTAATGGATTCCCTTCATATGATGCATATCGTTGAAAAGCACTTTAAGAGAAAAGTAATTGTTGTTATGTACAATTTTATTTAGGAGGGGGTAAAATGGAAATTTATAGCTATATATATAAAACTCAACGTATATGGGCGTATGTTCATTATACAAATCTACAGTTTTAGTTCGATATCGATAAAAATTTGCCCACTTGAACTTAAAAGCAAGGGGAAAATGACAGCCTACATGAATTTTGGAAATTTTGTTATGTTCGCCCGTAATACTTTAAGAATACGTCTACAAGAATAGCTATTAATTAAAAGAACACAGATTAAATCATTTGTATTGAATGAACGTTATATAACATAGACATAGAGAGATAATAAACAACTCAACTAATATTATTGTATGACAGGTTATCCATGACAACACAACATCCCCCTTTCTTTAAGGTTGATACCTAACGGGACGTCTTGATATCCTGCCATATCTGGTTCTGGTAGCTCCTTTAGGAGTAGGCGGATGTTCACACTCTTCCGGGTTACTATCCACAGGAGCAGGTAGCTTTTTTGGCTCTGCCCAGGTTGGAGCTTCCATCATACCTGGCTCATGTGGAGCTAACACAAGCTGAGCTCGATTTCGTCTGATATTTTTTCCCTGCGACTCAACTATGTAACTTCGAGGTTCGTCCGCCTTACGCACCACATGTCCATACCTTCTTAGGTCAGGTATCCACACATGTTGTCCTCGGCTTAGCGGCTGAAGCTCTCTAGCTCTACGGCGACGATCGAAATTTAATTTAATTTTCTGCTTGCTTTCTTCCCCCTTTTCACGCAGAGGTCCAAAGCGAACAGTCTTCGGCCGTAAGCTTCGAGGTAGAGTAGGAACCGTAGTCCTTAGTTTCCGTCCCATCAAAAGCTCCGCTGGACTAGGTCGTCCCTCTGTTGGCGCAGAACGATATGCAAGGAGACCTAGATGTGGGTCACCGCCTTTGGATAGGATGTTCTTAACGACCTTCACCGCTGCTTCAGCTTGACCATTACTCTGGGGAAACCTTGGACTGCTTGTAATGTGTTTAAACCCGTATGATCTTGCAAACGTCTCGAACTCGACGGAATGGAACTGTGGTCCATTGTCGGACCGAACTATCTTAGGCACTCCCAAGCGCCCAAATAGACTTTGTAAACGACTTATGACTTGGCCACTACTAGTCGATGTCAACGCAAATACTTCCGGATACCGGGAAAAGTAATCGACTATAATCAGATATTCTTTACCGAGAATAGTAGCTAAATCAACGCCTACCATCATCCATGGTCCTTCCGGCAACTCCGTCGGTTTCAGAGGTTCAACTGGAGTGTTCCTCTTCTCAATGCAAGATTTACAATTTTCCACCAACTGTTGTAACTGCATGGATATCCCGGGCCACCACACCGACTCTCGGGCTCTGGCTCTGCATTTAACTATGCCTAGATGACCCCCATGTAGTCTGTCCAACATATCTTTCCTTAAACTGGTAGGAATAAAAATCTTTCTATCCTTTGTTATCAACCCTCCGGTTATAACAAGATCACCGCGACACGCGTAGAATTGTTTTAACTCTAATGGTATTTCTTCCTTTCTCGGCCATCCATTTTTTATCAATTCAAACAATCTCCGGGATATAGGATCGGCTCGCTGCGCAGCCTCCACCTCTTGCAACCTTTGGTCACTCACCGGCAAGGACTGCCTCAAGGATAACACCAGAAATTCTTCTTTAGTTTTATCACGAAGAGGATACGCCACCCGTCGGGGGGTCTTAATTGAAAACGGCTTGAACTCAGACTCGAGCTCTATCTTATACTCGCCCTTCAGTTTACCTAAGCCATCAAAAATCCTCTTTCTCTCTATTTTCGGAGGTGTTCTCTTCAAACTATTAATCCAGGCTAACATTCCTAATGAACTTATTTCCTCTCTTCCAAGGAGTGGTTCCTGTGGTTCTACCACCACGTACACCCGGGACACTGAGTTGGATTCCTTCCATCGTAAGTTAGTAGTAAACAGACCTTTTACCTCAATTTTCATTCCCGTCGGACCGACTAGTGATTTATCTGAGGGCCGCAACGCGGGCGCTCCGATCTTCCGATGTAGATCCATGCCAATGACCGTGACGTCCGCTCCGGTGTCTAGCTTAAAAACGGCGCTCCGCCCCTCTAAACCAATCTTGGCTCTCCAGGGTTCATTGCCTTTTGCCCCTACCGCTCCTAGGTAGTAACTGTCCTCGCTGTCCTGGTCTTCTCCTTGACTTGCAGCATTCACCTGAGAACTCACATTAGGACAGAACTTAGCCCAATGTCTACGTTTCTTGCACTTACGGCACGTACTATTCCAGGCAGGACACCTTTTCGGTTCATGTACCCTACCGCAAGCTTTACAAGATTCAGTTTGTTTAGACCGTCTTGACAAACTCTGTTGACGCGACCCTCCAGCAGATGACTCACCTCGGCTACGACTCGTAACTCGTTCGACCTCGATTTTCGGCGTTAACTCTCCACGGACCACCGACTGCTGCTTTCGGACATCTTCAGCCTGCTTAACCCGACGTACCGCCGTTTCTAGCGTTAACTCTGCGTCCATCTGAAGCGCTTCGGATAACCTTCCGTCCCGAATACCGACTACAATCCGATCTCGAACCAACTCGTCACGTAATTCACCGAACGCGCATGTATCAGCCAGTTTATTCAGGTCCTGAATGAACGGCTCCACGGCCTCGTCCGGTTCCTGAACACGACGATTGAACTTTGCCCTCTCGTACATGACATTCTTTTTTCTTACGTAATGCTCTTCGAATCGCTTTACGAGAGCAGCGTAACTATTTAATTCTGCGCTGGTGGGTTTTATTGAGGATAAAACATCATCCACTTTGTCGCCCATAACATATAAAAACGTATTTACTTGGCGTTCGTCAGTTTGTTCCGAAAGCCCCGAGCAAACCCTGTATCTTTCGAACCTTTTGCTCCACAACGGCCATTCTTCACTTTTAAAAGAAAACGGCCCCGGCGGCACTACATTCGGAAAGGAAAACGATGTGGACGTACCGTCCTTAATAGTACTTACACTCGCGTCACAACATATTTTCGGAGTTTCTTTTTCCTTTGACATGTTTTTTTCAATAATGTCGAAAACGTAACCAAACAATTTTTAAACTCAGGAAATTAAACTTCAAATAAAATTTTGAAAATATTTTTTACTCACGCTTCTACGATCCCGCCGCTGCCACCATGTTATGTTCGCCCGTAATACTTTAAGAATACGTCTACAAGAATAGCTATTAATTAAGAGAACACAGATTAAATCATTTGTATTGAATGAACGTTATATAACATAGACATAGAGAGATAATAAACAACTCAACTAATATTATTGTATGACAGGTTATCCATGACAACACAACAATTTAAATTTGGTACACAGGGGTATGGTACAAGTAATGAATACGGGGTCAATGTAATGAATACCATTGATGATGCAAAAGCTCTTTAAGAGTAGAGTAATAGTTTTTATGTATTGTTTTGTCATATTTTACTTTAGAGGGGGGGGAGATTTAGGATATTTGAAAATTTGCTTATCAAAGAGGAGGGGGTATAGAAATAGGTGGGAGATATAGAATCTAGATATACTTGCATAGTAAAATAATTTATATGTTTCATTATGGTTGTTTATAAACTTATCTAATTATAATAACACTCCGTAGCGAAGCACGGGTACCCAGCTAGTAGTCATAATAAAGTTGAAACGTCTCGTAATGCTTTTGTGATTTTTTCTACACCTCTACAGTCATCAAATTACTTATATTCCATATAATTATAAGGGTGTACCATAAGTAAATTATTATTTATAATTTTATTTTTAAACACAACAACATATTTAATCTATTTGTATCTGATTAGGTAGTCGATTAGGAAGAATAAAAATAAGTAAAATATTATTTCATAAAAAAACTAATAATAATGTTTTTATAGACGATTATTAGAGATATCTAACAATTACTGAACTGCGGATAGTGAATATGACTTTAGTAAGATACATGAGGTTTCCATGAGGAATAGCTACGTATTTTTTTTTTTTTTTTTCAATTTTCACCTAAATAGGTATGAATAGAATCAAAATGTTACGATTTCTGTCTTGGCTGAAGACGTAGGTATAAAGGAAATTAGAGTACTTTCATTTTAACAACATGCAATGGCTAATGTAATCACATAAAACGCAAATATGCATCCTATCCCCTCCAAAGATATAGCCCTTATCCAATCTTTTTTTTCTACTACAATATTTATTTAGATATAGGTTAAATAATTTATTATTTAGATGAACATTACAAACAAGTTTTTTTTAGGATCTTCGGTAAAAGTTTATATTGAGTCATCTGTTAAATTCATTTCCTATTTTCAGCATTTGAAGTCGGGAAAATCCGCTTTTAAATAAGTTATGAAAAGATTCAAAATATTTCCTTTATTCCACTAAAGAACCTCTTTCAGTTTAGAATTTTTTAAAAAAGGAAAAGCTAGTAGGAAGTATAAAACCTTAGCTAAGGAAAACAGTAATTAATTAGACCAAGCAATAAATAATATGGAGATTAGTGTTGTAGGGATTGAGTTTTCCTTCGAATAAAAAAAGGAAACTTTTTTTCTTTAAAATTTACGATATTCCTTGTGGGGTCTGGTTGTGAGTTCCGATATTACCCCTGCCTCAACTGCTTCCTAAATTGTAAAACTTAGTCGGGGCTCTGAAACCTGGTAACCGCTTTCTTTGTGACGTAAATCATTATTCATTCAGGTAAAAATCTCTTTAAAAAGTTATGTTGTAACTGCACCCACTTACAACTTTACTCAGTTCTTCTAGGTCTTTTGTTATTCATTTATGCATGAATAATAAAAAAAAGAAAAATTAAAGGGCCTGTTCTGGATTTTTTTTTTTTTTTTTTTGAATTTTTAAAAAAATTGTGCAAGTGTGGATGATGCTTGTATTTACATTTTATTCGAATGGAACGATTTTATAAATATATATAATATTTATTCTAATACTTTTTAAAGTTTGCTGTAACCTTTGCATTTATGTATTTTTAGGATATTAATGCGATTAAAATAATATTTAGAAAAGTATTAAATGATTCGCCTGAAATAGCAGCATATGTGATTGAAGACATGTATAATCTTGCTTAGAGTTTTACCCAAATCTTAATTCAGGGTTATGAAGAAAAAACTTTGTGTGATGTAACTTAAATTGAAAACTTATTGTGACTGCATTCACTCGATGAATGACGTATAATGTTTACTTTATTATTTTCTTTCTTTGTTTTTTTTTGCTCTAGATGTCAAATTTGTATTATTGAGTTGAGTTGTGCATAGCTTTTTCACGGGAATTAAAGACTATTAAGAAATTATGGTGTTTAGTGTTATTTTCTCAGTAAAAAAGGGCAACAAAGTATCTGACTGCCAAGAGTTATAGCGGCAGTCATAGTAAAAAAGCTATAATTAAAGAAACAGACTTCAGTTGAAGAAATAGTAAAAAAGCTGTATCAGAAGAAAATACTTCAGTTGGATAGTAAAAAAGTTAAATCAGAAGAGAAGACATCGGTTGAAAGAATCATAGTAAAAAGAGCTTTCAACAGAAGAAACAGACATCGATTGAAGAAATCATGAGTAATCAAGACTTGAAAGAAAAGACGACTTTGCAGTGCGACGGCGAAGTACCCGAGGTGCGAGATGAAGAAGCCCCTAAAGAGTCCAGGTCACGAACTTCTACAGAAAAGGGTAAAATGTATCAAATTAATTTACTAGAGAAAAATCTCCGTGCGCTAGAGAATAAGTTAGATAGAAAGCAAGCGGAGGTTTTAAATATTTTTGGATTAATTAAGGATGACTCAACCCGAGCTGTAGCGAGTTCATCTTTGAGTGAGTTGACCATTTTAAAGATGGAGTTAAGGGATAACATAGAGCGCCTCACCACCCTTACCGGTAAGGAAATTGCTTCTGTACTTAAGAGTCAAATCTTATTCGATAAATTAGATAGTTTCCTCGATGCTCATGTAAAATTGTTATCTACAGTACCGATTACCCTCCCTAGTAGCTATCTTTTGAAGAGAACTTCGAGTAGTTCCCATAGATCTAAAGTCAGTTCCGAAAAGTCCAAAGTCAGTGCAGTAAATTCTATGGTTAGTTCGCAGAAACCCAAAATTTCAAGTATGTCTAAGATATCGAGCACACATATTATGGCTCAAATAGAGATATTGCGTCGTAACGGCGAAATTCGGAAAAAACAAGTCGAGCTCGAAGAGCAACTTAAAGAAAACCAATTTATAGGATCAGTTTTACAGAATAAAACCCTGACGGAGGGAGACTTTGCGGTAATTTTAGGATCTTCCTTAAAAATTTCAGCACAGGTAATCGCTAGGAAGGGTGAAGCGTTGATACCTTCCCTACAAGAAGAACAGGTCTCTCCTTCAGTACCTACACTACCATCAGAGCCAGAGCCTAAGCCAATGACAAAGGAACTTCTGCCCCTTGCGTCGACCTGTGAAAGTAATCCCCAAATTAAGATAGATAGTAACCCACATGACGACCCTAATCGGAAAATAAATCAACCTGTAAGCGCAGATCCTAATGTTCTGATGTCAAAAGTGATGTCAAAAGGAAATAACTGTCCTCAAACTCTGTGCCCTCTGGAAGTATTTCGCGGGTGCGGACCCGAGCCATTCGGTGTAAGGACCGAGCTGGGTTGGGGAGTTATTGAACCAAAAGGAACATATAATAGTAAAGAGATCGGACGGCCCGCTTCGTCGGGTAAAATAACAGTAAAGAAAGTTTTAAACCTATTCGTAAAAAAGGAGAATCTAGAAAGTCTCAATTATGGGCTAGGGTGGTCGGTAAATGATCGTAAGTTCATTAGTAAAGTAGAGAAGAGTCCAATACACAGACCGGATAACCATTACGAAATGCCAGACCCTTTCAAATCAAAAGACCCGAAGGTGCCAAATAATAATAGGACAGCAGAGGCTAGATTGAGACGGTCAAAGAATAAATTTAAGAACGTGAAATTTAGAAAGGACTATAATACATTTGTGGGCGATATGTTGGCCAAAGGATATGAGGAAATGGCTACTGACCAGGATATTAAATCGGGAAGGATCTGGTTTCTACCCTACCACGGAGAGTACCAACCTAAAAAGTCAAACAGCGATCAGACCATCAAAAATTGCCCAGCGCCAAACGAATGGCATCACACTAAAGAGAAGGTCATGAATTTAGCCTCTAGATCGGCCGAACAGATAAAGAGCTCTCGCTGGATTCTAGGTCCAGAATGTTTGTGGAAATTCGATGGCTTTATAGGTAACGATATTGAAGGAAGCTTCGAAATACCAAGCGAAGACCCAGAAGTAAGAAAAGATGTGGCTTGCCGAGCAAGGTCATGGCAATGGCAAAAAAGAAGGTGGTGTCATGTGCAACACCTAACTGACGAATTTTGGTGCTGCTGGAAGAACAAATTTCTTCAATCGCCTCAGCAGAGCAAGAAGTGGCAGCATAGTAGGACTGGTTCATCCCCACCGAGAAGCCTTATTAGCGATGACATTGCAAGCAATGGAGGAGCCATGTGACTGCATTCACTCGATGAATGACGTATAATGTTTACTTTATTATTTTCTTTCTTTGTTTTTTTTTGCTCTAGATGTCAAATTTGTATTATTGAGTTGAGTTGTGCATAGCTTTTTCACGGGAATTAAAGACTATTAAGAAATTATGGTGTTTAGTGTTATTTTCTCAGTAAAAAAGGGCAACAAAGTATCTGACTGCCAAGAGTTATAGCGGCAGTCATACTTATCTTTTAAGAACAAAAGGAATCCAGTGAACTTTATTTCTCTTGAATTTCCTGTAAAGATAACATAGATAATTTTACAATTTATACTCAAATGTTGTGGAAGAGTGAAGTGGAGATTTAGTTACTTTAATTGGAAGTTACGAAACCTCTAGACCGAAAATTCCTAGTCCCAAATCTACTTCATACCTATTTTATATGTTTCATCAATTATTTTAGCAGTGAATAAGATTAACTAAATCAATATTCGTATAATTTTACTCTCACAAAGCTTATTTTCTCTTACTCAAGACGCTAATTTTGAAATTAGCGTCCAAAAAATTATATCCATTAGTTTAATATCCTCAAATTACCTCAGCTCCAAATGTTTGTTTCTTCGGTTTCCATGCATTGCCTTCTGCATTAATACTTAAATACAACTTAAGTATAAGAGAGACAATTCTTAAGATAGAATCTCCCTTTGTAATTTTTGATTTTTTTCTTAACATAATGGACAAATTATTATGACAAGATGATAGTTTATACTATTTCTTATTTATTTACTAATATACAGTCATTTAATATTAATGGATTTTAATAATACAATAATAATTCTATTTGTAGACTTAGAAGTCCTGAAATCAATTCGCGGTTAGTTTGTTTATTGTTATTTGTTATAGTTAGTTAGTCAAGGTTTAATTATGAAAAATTTGCGCTATTAGCACTTGTTAGCACTATTAGCACTCTAGTAGGGATTTTCGAAACTATTAATTTACCCTCATTAATATAATTTAATATAGGAATTAGAGTGATAGAACTTTATTGAGTATTGAGCTCGAAGATTGTAAACTAACACTTCCCGCTCGTCCGCACTCGCACACCGGATAATTGTTTAGTTCAATTAGAACACCCCACGCATTATATACTTTGCCACTTTATCTTTTCGTCTCAAACCCCTTCTTCTAAACAATGATAATTATTACCGTTTACTATTTATTTTCTATTATGTCCTTTCCTTATATTTTCTATCTCTTCTTATATTTTATATACATATTATGTGTTCAAAAAGAACAAGAAGCTAAGAAACGAAAATTACTTACAAAAAGAAGTGAAATCCCTGCAAAAACACTTGCGTAAAAAAATAAGTCTCTCATAAAACATTGTGGGATTATTGGATTAACCAAGTCTTCCCCTGTTAGGTCCAATACATCCAGTACGAGTAAGGGGTATTGTTTGTCGTCTCCCTTCTCTATTCTCTGTCCCTCACAAACTCAAACTTTTCTTTCCCAAATCACTGTGATTTGGGAAATGCGAGGATGCAAAGTTGTGTAGGACACTGAATAATATTTTATTTTTTCAAATAATCTTAATATAAACCATTGTAAAAATATAAATAAAATATAATATTAATGTGAGGGACAGAGAATAGAGAGGGGGGACATACTCACAACATCTACTTGTATTGGATAAATTAGACCTACTAGGAAATAATTATCATTGTTTAGAAGAAGGGGTTTGAAACGGAAAACAAAGTGGCAGAGTATGTAAAACGTGGAGTGTTTAAATTGAATTAAACAATTATCTGGGTTACGTGTGTGGACGAGCGGGAAATGTATGTATACAATACTTAATAAATCACACTTATTCCAGTGTAAAATTCAATCAATGAGAGAAAATAATACTTTAGTTTCAATATTCTCTATACTAGAAGGCGCTACTTAGTTTCAACGTTCTCTACTAGAGAGCGCTAGTAGGGCAATTATATTTTTTAAATTAATTTTGCATATCTGGTTTTTCTATTAGCCTTGAGAGGGGCAGGAATTTTGTAATTTTTCCTTTATTTCTACAAAACTCTACCTATATACAAAATTTCAAGTCTACAATAGCTATAGAAGTGCCTTAGCATTATGATGATGATGAGTCAGTCAATCTATTAATATATCAGTGACAAAATAGCTAAACTTTAGCTTCAAAGCCAATAATTAAGTTGATGGTAGTTTGTCACTTAATAGGTTAGTTAGTCAAATATTACTCCAAATCAAAGAGGTCACATATTAAGTCACAAACAAATATCATATTGATTTTTGATTTACTAACTAATTTTGTACTCAGGCTCATGAAAATCACATTGTCCATAAAAAAGGGCGGGACATGGCCGCTCTCCGCGGGGTTTTTTTTTCAAATGCATATTGCCAAGCTATGTCCTGCAGACGAACTTAGCCCACCACATATTCTTATAAGGCACCAAAAGATTTACTTACACTTTTACACAAAATTGTAGCTTGATGTTAGTCAGACACTTTTTTGCACGCTATCTCCTGGACTATTAAGTTTTCTCTTAGGGCTGGAACACACATTTCTCGCCGGCCGGACTGACTTTGAGGTCTAAAATCATGCATAATGATTTGTACCATTTTGGCAAATGATGAAGGAAAAAGAACTAAAATAGAAGTTTTTAAACTTTAGGTTTATAAAAATAAAATATAATGTAAAAAAAAAACCCTTTAATTGTGGTCCCCCTCAACAAAATTATTTTGATGCGATCTCCCCTTTCTTTTAGATGGTATAATCTCCTATGTAATAAATATAACCAAAAAATTCTTAATATCTTATATGAGGTATTCATCAATATTGAAACTTTCGTTTAGCTCTCTTGAAAAATTTCAATTTTTACACAATTAGTGATATTTTCCTACTAGAGACGATAGTGATAATCTTTTTGATTTTTGATCAAATAACTGCTATTATCATTTTTTTATATTTATTATTGTACTCTCTAAAGTAATGTACAATTTACTGATATCTATAGTCGGTGTGTGACATCTACCAATTACGACGAGATGCTTTTAATTATGATTCACCATTTTATTTCTTTTTCTATACATTACTTTTTAGATTTCATTTTTTACTTTCTTGTATAATGAGAAAGTATTGTGATGGCGCGATTTTGATAGATTTACACGTTTTGAGGTCCCCTGAGTCCAAAAAGGGTTTTTTGGACTGCTGGGCCTTTTTTGACAAAATTTGGCATACATGTTCAAAAAAATCATACCCCGAGGTGTAATCGAAAATACATTTTAGCTCCAAATTTGGTGGCTGGAGCCCCCCCAAAATGAACAATAAAAAACGTGAAAAATAAATTTTCATAAACTTTTCCGACGAATTTGATTAAAAAATTAAACGTAATCCATTTAAATACGAATCTAACGATATAATAGTCCAGTCGACAGGTATTAAAAATGAGGGGCTACCTTGCAAAAGGTCATAAAAACTTTTTTCTTTTTTTTATTGTATGTACCTAGACATTAGTTAAAAACCTAAGCTTTCGACCTCCTAGTCCCTGTGCTTACCCAGAGGGGGGACAAAATACGCAAAATTTTAGGGTTTTTTTTTAGTTTTTTCTTTATAACTCTTTACCTATATATCCTGAAAAAAAAGGTTTTCTTATCTTTCTTGTAAAGCACTAAATTTGTAACAATTTTTATATTTCAAATTTTTTCCTAAACTCTATACTTTCCGAAATATAGAGCTTCAAAGATGCAATATTTTTTTGAAAATATCAAAAATAACATCTTTTCTGAGGACGAAAGGGGTCTATTTTTGTTATCCCACCCCTCCCAGTTAATTTTTTGGGTATATTCTACCTATGTAAGTACAAATAACCACCACTAACCACAATTACTAACCACTAGTAACCAATACTAACCGCCACTAACCAACAATAAACCAAAAAGTTCGGGGTTTTTTGTTCATCCTTTCTTGTAGAGCACTAAATTTGCAACAATTTTTATATTTCTCATTTTTTCCTAAACTCTACACTTTCCGAAATATAGAGCTTCAAAGATGCAATATTTTTTACAATATCTGCAAAATCCTAGTTGCGGAGGTTAGTGGTGGTTATTTGTACTTCCATAGGTAGGATATACCCAAAAAATCACTGTGGGGGGAGGGATAACAAAAATAGACCCCTTTCGTCCTGAGAAATGATGTTATTTTTGATATTTTCAAAAAAATATTGCATCTTTGAAGCTCTATACTTCGGAAAATATAGAGTTTATAAAATTGTTGCAAATTTAGTGCTCTACAAGAAAGGATGAACAAAAAACCCCGAAATTTTAGTTTATTGTTGGTTAGTGGAGGATAGTATTGGTTACTAGTGGTTAGTGGTGGTAATTTGTACTTCCAAAGGTAGAATGTACCCAAAAATCTAACTGGGAGGGGTGGGATAACAAAACCCCTTTCGTCCTCAGAAAAGATGTTATTTTTGATATTTTCAAAAAAATATTGCATCTTTGAAGCTCTATATTTCGGAAAGTATAGGATTGAGGAAAAAATGTGGTATATAAAATTTTTTACAAATTTAGTGCTCTACAAGAAAGATAAGAAAACTTTTTTTTTCAGGACATATAGGTAAAGAGTTTAAAGAAAAAACTAAAAAAAAAAACACTAAAATTTAGCGTATTTTAGCCCCCCTTTGGGTTAGCACAGGGTCTAGGAGGTCGAAAACTTGGGTTTTTAATGTCTAGGTATATACAATAAAAAAAAAAATATAAAAAAATGCATGTCCTTTTGCAAGGTAAAATGTACTTGCCGACTGGACTATAAAGCTGTGTTCTCGAAAAAAAAAAATCTAGTTTCCGAGATATCAATGAACAAAAAGTAAACAACACCTGTTAAACGCTTTTTGAATGTGTTTTTAAAAAATAATGAAATGAGGTATTATGATATAATGGAATTTAAATACAGTTTGAACCATATGAGAAAGTTTGTCTGAGTTGTCTCGGACCGCTTTTTGATTATTGCTAAGGCTTTTTAAAACAATAAATTTATTTATTATTTATTTATTTTATTAATCATATGTTACAGGAAATAAATATTTTAAAGCTTTTATAAATATCTAAAATGCACATAACTCTTGCGTCTTGTATGTGCTGTTTAATTACTTGTATAATTTACTTGTAGTTTTGCTTATGGTATAGTGATTTTTTTTTAAACAAAAATAAATATTCTTGTTGTATAGCTTATAATAAAAAGGATCATTTTATTTGCTTGCAAATGTCTAATCTCCCCCAGCTTTTCATGTTGTTTTAGTTTCCTTGTCGTTCTTTTATCACCTTAAGTTGAGCAGCCGGGTAATTTGAGACGATAGTATTACCTTCATTATTTAAAAAGTTCCTGCAACACATACATAAATACTTAAATAGTAATTTAAAGGAATTTTCAATCCATAGCTTGGTGGTTTGTCTGTAAATTAAAATCTAATAATGCGTGTATGTATTATACATATATGTATTATGTTTGTATATCCTTCACAACATTATTGACCATGAGGGTGCATGACTTTTATTACTTAATAAAGTTCGTCTGCGGGACATAGTTAGGCCATAAGCTGTTAAAAAAACAGACCTGTTGAGATGGGCATGTCCGACTCATTTTGGTGGACAAGTGATTTTCATGATCCTGAGTAACCGAGACAACTTAGTCAAACTTTCTCATACAGAGTTCATAATTATACTTAGCCCAGTGTTTTCCGTTTATTAGTTTTCGTTTTTTCGTGGGTACATATAATTATTATTGAACATTTCATCAAAATGTATGACAAAAATAACTTCTCGAATCGAACCCGGCCTCTCTCCGTCAGCGTTTAAAGCTGTTTTCTCAGGAACTAGATTTTTCCCGGGAAACGGCTTATATCGTTAGATTTGTATTTAAATAGATTATTTTTTAGAATTTTTTAATCAAAATCGTCGGAAACCGTTTTAGAGATTTTTTTTATTCACGTTATTTTTCAGAGTTTTTTGGGGGGTGGCACCCCCAAAATTTGGACCTTAAATTCATTTCTCGATTCCGCCTCGGGGTATAATGTTTCTAAACATGTATGCCAAATTTCGTCAAAACCCAGTAGTTTAGGCTCCAGGTGTCTCCACAGACAGACGACGGACAGGCATTTTTTAAAAACCACTTTTTTCGATTCAGGGGTCCTCAAAGCGTGTAAATCCATCAAAATCTCAAAATCGTATTTTCGCGCCATCTCAATACTTTCTCTATACATGAAAAAATAAAAAGTTTGTCAATTGATTGGTGACTACTTTGATTTGGAGAAATATTTGAATAACTAACCTATTAAGTCACAAACGTATTGATTTTTTTATTTACTAACTAATTTTGTACTCAGGCTCATGAAAATCACATTACCCGCCAAATTGGGGGATCGCCTCCGGTCACCGATCAAGCTATGTCTTGTAGATGATCTTTGCCGACCACATTTTCTTGGTGGACTTAAATTTTATCTTGATGTTAATCATTATACATGGTATTTCCTGGACTATAACTTTTGTTTTTTATTCAACTTGACTCAATATGTCTAATCAGACAAAAAAAAAAAAAAAAAAAAAAAAAAAAAAAAAAATCTAATCCCTTTTTCTCATTCTACTATTAACCCAATAAGTCTATCTGCTTGTTTAAAAAGTGAGGTACGCGATTCTGATGAAAATTAAGTATTATAATGAATTATGATAATATTGTTTTACCGTGATTTAAAATCACAAACAGCGACAACCGGAACACCAACAACAACAGCACCAAAAGCAAACGCAGAAAACATTCACGATTATTGCGGTAGGCGACATGATAGATGATTGTATCGTACGTATACTGTGTATACTGAAATGTTCTTCTCAATATTATCTCAGCTAGTCAGCTAGCCTTCAAGACACTCATTGATAAATGTCGCACTGATATCTGCTCTTGCGATAAGAATTGATTGCATACCATTATCCCCGTTCAATGGTTCAATACTGAGATATATTGTTGATCCTTGTGCCGTTTTATTTATTTAATCTTTTTCTTTTTTCCCACAACCTCTTTAAAGGTCGCAAGACAAGTGCTAATCTAACCAAAATATTGTTATTTTGTAAGTCTTATCTTTTACTTTCAAAGATAATAGTCGATTAAATTTAAATTGACATAGGAGCCAGAGACTCCCACATATCCACACCAGATATTTTGCGCTAGATTTCATTTCGTACATTTTGGTTTTACTTTTTCGTGTGTGTATAGAGAAAGAGAATGCACTATAATAAAGCAAAAATTTGATGTGCGATTTTGTTTGGATTTACTTGTTTTTAAGTTTAAGTAGATTTCATTAAGTAGTTTTTTTTAAAAAAAATACTGTCTGTGCTGACGGGTGGAGCCTACACTAATGAACGAAGTACGATTTATATTCAGAAAAACTATACCTACTCATATATAATGAGGTTAAATCACTACGTACATGATAAAGTTTTGTTCGACAGACATATTTGTAATATTATACGAGTAATATCAATATTAACATTATATCTTGCTCTAGTTTTTTTTTTTTTTTTTTTTTTTTTTTTTTTCTTAAAGAATCTTGCTTGGACTCATGAAACGTAAGCCTACTTATAGGTACTACAGAATTACAATTTAGTATTTTGTACAAATACATACAATGGGATTTTCGATTCCAACCTCCGGTATTGTCTAGTGGCTAGGATATCTGGCTCTCACCCAGAAGGCCCGGGTTCGATTCCCGGTACCGGAATACAATTTTTAGTAAGCTAATAGCAATTTATTAAACTATCAACTATAAAATCTTGGACTTACGTAGTTCGCTTTATGCTATAACGAGATGGAGAAATCGCCTCATGTACGCAGACATGCTGACTGTATAATACCATAAGCATTTTTTTTGGCTATATGTGCTATGTACTTCTTATGATAGTCAACTTTTGTGTAAGACTAAATCACGTGTAAAACTGAATCTTATACAAAATAACTGTAGGACAATGAGTTCTACATTTTTGTTTAGCGTGTATTTAATATTCCTTTCTCTTAATAGTTAATTAGACTAAGGGGGATATTATCACATTTATATACCCAAGTGTGATATTCCTTTGGTACATTGGACTAAATATCCCTTTGTATAAATTGTAATTTAGACTAAGGAATATTTACTACTCTTTATATATTTCCTTTGTCTCAATAACTATTAAGACAAAGGAATATAGGGGGGGGGGGTGCTTAAGTAAAAATGTACCAAAATTATTTATAAAATATAAATTGTAATTTCTTTACTTTTTATTCTGTATGTATTCTTATATACATGCATTGATGCCTTAATCTGTAACCTCCGGTATTGTCTAGTGGCTAGGATATCTGGCTCTCACCCAGAAGGCCCGGGTTCGATTCCCGGTACCGGAATATTCTTTTTAGTAAGCTAATCGTTAATCGCTATAATGTTGTTTGCTTTATGCTATGTCGAGATGGAGAAATCATTGCCTCATGAAAGCAGACATTGCTAATTTTATAATACCATAAGCATTATTTTGGATATACTTCTTGTGATTGTCAACTTTTGTGTAGTTTACCACTTAAGACCAAATAACTACATTGGTCGAAACCGAATTTATTAACATATTTAAAAATTGTGTTTTTATTGTTTCAAAATTAATTGGTCAAAAATCTTTATGAAGTGGCAAACCATACTTGAAAAATAATCTCCGGTGCAATTAAGTGGTTAAAACGCTTACAAAACTAAATAGGGTTCGATTTCCTGTTTCGAAGTGTATTTTTATCTTCTTAAACTTCTTGATATTAAAAATTAATTATAATTTATAAATAACGAGTTCTCAAAGTTTTATTCTCGATGTATTCTTATATATATGCATTGATGGCTTCACATACATCCTCCGGTATTGTCTAGTGGCTAGGATATCTGGCTCTCACCCAGAAGGCCCGGGTTCGATTCCCGGTACCGGAATACAGTTTTTGTTATCTTTTAGAACCAGTTTACAGTTCTACATATGCATTAGAATCGTGAAATAAATGTGTTAATGTCATTTTTTGTCATAATGTTTTGGGAAAATTCACTAACAAATACAAAAGAAGAATTATCCCTATTTATTTGTTGTTTTTTTTAAGCATTGCATTCATATACACGTCATACAGCAAAAGTATGAGTTTGTTGGCCTCCATTTTTGGGGTTGTTAATTGAATATTACAAATCTTAAATATTAGGATATTCATTTTTCATTCTCTCCTGTTATTATTAATCTGAGATACTGAAAGAAGGCGCTCTATTTTTCTAAGATGTATAGAATACCTACATTAAAAAGCTGTCCCGCTAACAAAAATAGAACCAAGTACAAACCTTCATATTCGAAAGCATAGTATGGATAGTACCTAATGTGCATTCTTGTAAAAAGATGTGACCGGTTTAGCTCTTTTCGGCATTGTCTAGTGGCTAGAATATCTGTCTCTCACTTAGAAGGACCGAGTTCGATACCCAGTACCGGAAGAGTGTCACAGTATTTAGTAGGCTAATAGTAATTTACTGCAATTGCTAGAATTACTGGGAGATGAAAAGTGTTTTTGTTTACATAATATAACTAAAATTGTGTAGTGATGTTCTGCCTTTTCAAAATACATATTGTCGAAGTCTGTTTCTCAAGAATTCTTATACATGCTAACCTCCATATTTGGACAGATGGTTGTAACAGATTAATTGCACAACCTCCATATTTGGCTCTCCCCCAGAAGGCCCGGGTTCGATTCCCGGTACCGGAATACAATTTTTTGTTGTCAAATTTTATAATACTTTGAAATACTCACTTCTCAATAATCTATCTACTTCTAAAAATTAAAGTTTATAACTATACTTTTCTGTACGTTCAATTGCTGAATTAGTTTTGATGTGGATCAATATAATTTAATTAACACTCGTATATAGCTTAGGAATGATTTCTGGATCATTTGGTTCGTTTTTTAAAAAAAAAAAAAAAAGTAAATACTTATTCCAGTGGAAGGATCTATTAATATAGCGTAAGTTGATTTATATTTTTCTGGAATTTATTATAATGTTTAAATCATCAATCCTTCTATATGCTTTCTCTTGTGATTGGAATGGTTGGTGAGTTTTATTGTTATTTCCAGTAATTATAGCTTAACTGTTATGTGGACTAAATGCTTTGTTACAATATTTCTCATAATATGGTGGAGAGTGAGTTTCAAAGAACATATAACCCTTTAAGCCCGTTTCCTACCTGTCCTTCCCCTTTCTCCAGTGTGATGTCAGTATAATCCCAAGGATATGGTAGGACGTTTTTATTGGAAACAATATTAAACTTCTCCTTTGGTCAGAGGGATGAGGGAAGGGTAGAGCCAGGGCCTGCCCGCTAATACTCTGTTATGAGCCAGTTTCTAATACCTTCTGTCCCTCTAAAATTAATCACTTCAAATTGCTTACTGTAATACTCTTCTGAAGGGGGCTTTAACTGCTTCAACCCTTTCTATATTGTCTTCCTTTTTCAACTTGCTAATTGTTATTATTATTTTAGGATCTAAGTTAATATGAATTATAATGTTTTGCTTCCGACCTTACCGAAGATAACAGACTCTATGTGATCTTTTTGAAAAACGAACATTTTTTTATTCCTTCGAATTTGCCTCCGAAAACATTTGTTGTTCTGTGACTTTGACGTTTAATTTTTGTGAACCAACATATTTATCTTAAAAACTACTCGTTCTTTTTTAATGAAATTTGGATGGTAGGTCATAATTAGCCCACTGCTGGTCCCATATAAGTTTGAACCTGCTGCACCTCTTTGTTTCTTTTACACATGCGCACAAACATACATTTATTTACACCTATATCTTCAAAATTACTCATTTAATTTTTAAGAAATTTGGATGGCTTATCGAACTTAGATAGCTCCAGATTAATTTCTACCGCCTTCGCATATTAAATTCTGCTAAAATGATACTTTTATTGAAGCGAGCGCAAGCGAGCTTCTTACATTCAACAAACTATGCATCTTGTCTGTCTGTCTGTCTGTCTGTCTGTCAGTAACGTTTACGCGTGTGACGATAACTTGAGTAAAAATTGACCGATTTAGTTGAAATTTGGTATACATGTTCCTCTTACTAATACTCAGGCTAAGTTCGTTGGACAGCGTGATCCGTCCAAAAGTTCGCGGGCAACGCTCGCGTAAACGAGAGGTACAAAAATTAAATTGGAATTTCAGGATGGGAAAAGATTCTATCATCATCTATTCGATGAGACAAACATTTTTTTCAAATAACATTTTTTACTAAAACCAACAGCGACACCGCTATGAATTAATAAAGATCGGTAAAACTATTAAAGCGGACCTAAACGTTTATAATAGAGAAAACAACCTTTTTACCGATATCTTACGTTCTAACGTAACGATTTTAATAAAACTTCATATAAACCATCTAATGCACAATTGAAACAGGTTTGCAAAATTTCAACTTGATACAAGCAAAATTCTTTGCGTAGTGACGGGATACATTTATAACTAGGAATCGCGTGGCTCTATCATTGAAGCGAGCGTATTGCAATAAAATACTGAATATTTAAATTTCTTATTCATGATGAATGTCATAGTTGAAGATAAGTGGAAGAGGGTAGTGAGGGGTAGAGGGGGGGTACTCGGTACAAAGCTTTACTTCCTAAACAAACCTACAGACAATACGACTATAAGAATCTTAACCACCCGTCATAGCTTTTAAACTAATATTATAAATGTATCACTTCATTACTCAAATACTACTGCTTGTATCAAGTTGAAATTTTACATACTTGTTTCAATTGCACTTTAGACGATGTATATGAAGTTTTATTAAAATCGTTACGTTAGAACGTAAGATATCGGTAAAAAGGTTGTTTTCTCTATTTTAAACGTTTAGGTCCGCTTTAATAGTTTTAGCGATCTTTATTAATTCATAGCAGTGTCGTTGTTGGTTTTACTAAAAAAATTTATTAAAAAAAAATGTTCCTCTCATCGAATAGGTGATGATAGAATTTTTTCCTGTCCTGAAATTCCAATTTTAAATTTGAAGCTCACGTTTACGCGAGCATTGCGCGTGAACTGTTGGACGGATCACGCTGTCCAACGAACTTAGCCTGAGTATTAGTTAGAGGATCATGTATACCAAATTTCAACTAAATCGGTCTACTTTTACTCAAGTTATCGTCACACGCGTAAACGTTACTGACAGACAGACAGACAGACAGACAGACAGACAGACTGACAGACAGACAGACAAGATGCATATTTCGTTGAATGTAAGAAGCTCGCTTACGCTCGCTTCAATAATTGTTTAAAAGCTACCGCGGGTGGTGAAGATTGTTATAGTCGTATAGTGTATAGGTTTGTTTAGGAAGTAAAGCTTTGTACCGAGTACCCCCACTCTTCTCCACACTACCCTCTTCCACTTATCTTCAACTATGACATTCATCATGATTAATAAATTTCAATATTCAGTATTTCATTGCAATACGCTCGCTTCAATGATAGAGCCACGCGATGCCTAGTTTATGTGAAAATGAAAAATCAAATCAATTTGAATTGATTGGAAAATAAATTTGACAATAATGGGTTGTGAAAACGCATTGAAAAACTGCATATACGCACATTGTTTTCTTTTCTACATGCGCACAAACATACATTTATTTACACCTTCATCATTAAAACTACCCATCTGATTTTTAAGAAATTTAGATCGTTTTTCGATTGTAGTCAGCAGATGATCTCACATTAATTTTTACCCATCTCTGCTTTTTAAATTTTGCTAAATTGGTCTTTTATTCTTGTTAAAAATCACAATAAGTTTGACGGATTTAAAAAAAGAGGGGAAATGTTAAATAAATTAGATTGCATGGAATATAATGAGTAGTTAATGCAAACCGAACATGGGGCGAGCCGAGATCTACAGGATGCACAACAAACGGCCGAACATTTATGTATTAAGGAATTTTAGTTTAGTAAATTTTATTTTTTAATTGAAACTTCAATTTGTAGTTTGTGTTTACAATGAATAATAATATGACAGTTGGCATATATTAATATTCCCATGACCAATTATAAGAATAAAAGTAAACGACGACGTGGGTGAATGGCTACATTTTTTCTCGAAAGGGAAACAAATTGTTCAGAACTTATCAGAATTTTAAAATTTCTGCCTGTCAGTGGGCAATATAAAAATTTTACTCGCATGACTTCTTCGGACTTTGAACATTTGTACGGACATTGCCTTGTTGGCAATGTCATTGCCAAGAAGGTCACCCGTCACCCGTTTGAGAAAGGCAATTTGTAAATTAAAAAACATAAATTAATTAAGGAATTTAAAAAAAATTACAAAAAGTATAAATAAAATTTAAAAAAACAAGTGTTTATACTTAAAATTAAGGATTAAAAAAAATAACAAACAAAAAGTTTTATTTATATTTATGAAATAAACAATAAGTTATTGTTTTTAGTCAAGGATGTTTTAAATAAAGGGGATGGAACATTAGGTAGGGTTTAAAGGCAAAAAAGTGACCCCATATAGACATGAGAAATTGGAGAAGAAATCGTACTGCGCATGCTCACAACTTTAGATTTCGACACATGACCTTCTTTGTTATTTTGAATCAGTTATAAACTGATTTATCTATAAATAAATTTAACTATAAACCAATTTAATCAATAATTATCGTATTTAGTAAAGTGTTATTTTAATAATTATTCCAATTTACGAAAAAGTATTAAAAAAAAATGTAAAAGGTTAAGTGATAAAGATAATTTTAAATTAAAATTATTTTAACTTACTCTCTGATATGATAAATAATGCAAACCAAGTCACTATAAACTGCTAAATATGATCCAAATATCAATAAAAAAGAATACTCATAGACAGCACTAAATTATTAAAACCAACTACATACACTAAATAATTAAAACCAAAAAATCGGGAGAATACAACACACGGGACTACTGGACAAAAGTTAACACGCAAATGGAATAAATGCTCTGTTGATTGTTGATAACCTGCCGCGCGTTTCTTGGTAACCAATAACCAAGAGGAAGATAATGTGTCCCATTGGAGCTCCTATTTTATATATCTTTGTGGGGTCACTTTTTTCCACAACGCTCCATCCCCTTTATTTAACATCCTTGTTTTTATTAGTGGAGGTTATAGGAAGGTTCAAGTCTGCTCAGCTCGTTTGTGCATCCGTTCACACTCCCAACAGGCCGAACCAAACATCTCTTTGATGTTTCGTAAAAAACCGACAACAACTAGATGGGAGTGCCAAACATAGCTTGCTCGTTTGGCGCCTGCGCAGGGATCAATTCTCGGCTCATTGCTCTGTTCGGTTCGGCAGTCTGGACGAGGCTTTAAAGGATTTATGTGATATTTAAGAAATTTAGAAGGTTTTTCGAATGTAACCCAAAGGATGTCACAGATTTTTTTAAAAAAAAGGGGGAAAAATTAACAAATTATACTATAGTGGGTGTTTACAGTAAAACATCATTAAAGTACACCATGAAAGACCATGCTACATATTTGCTATACCTACTTACTAGACCATCCTACATATTTTGAAAACGTTAGTCGAAAGTAGACCACGGATCATTGTCCTATGTTAATTGCAACCGCCTTAATTTCACAATTAATCTTTACAATAATGTATATCAATATAAAAGGAGACTACGTGGACGGTGAAATTTTTTCTAAAAATATGTATGTGTAAAAATTATTCAAGCTGGTTTCAATAAGTACAGTACATTGTACATTCATCCGAAGAAAATATTTCAATGAGAGGGGTGCAAGAACATTTTCCAAAAATTCTTTTCACTGCTTAAATTAAGTCCACCTTTTCGGCACCTCCCTCTCGCTTGCCTGCAAACAAGGAATGCGCTTTGTAGAAGTAGACTCGTTGGAGGGGTTGCAAAAATGACAGAAATGCCTGTACAATAACTGGAAATAGGGACGTAGGTATGAAAAAACTTCTCTTGTATAAGAAATTCTCTACATTGCATCGTTTCGAGTTCATACAAAAATATCTAACACTACAGTACACGTAGAGAATCCTTCACATAAACACCAATGTCAGAGTTTTTCAGTTTACAAATATGTAGTGCATAGAACGAATGGAAACAGGTTTCTATCAATACATATTATATTATTTTATATAAAATATATATACACTGGAGGTCAGGTCGAGTCAATATTTCCAAGTTCTAAACATCTGTTGTCTGTTCAACTTGACGTATGTTTTGCCAGGATGTTACACTGGAGAGATGCAAAATATCGATACCGTTCTTTTTTTCCGTCAAACATATACATATATATATATATATATATATATATATATATATATATATATATATATATATATATATATATATATATATATATATATATATATATATATATATATATATATATATTTGAATCGCGTATGATATATATTTGTTGTGTCCCACATATATATTTTTTTTCTGTCCGATTTGAAAAGCAGGGGAGCAGATTGTGGGTGTTTCAGCGTCGGGTGGAGTTTAGAGGGCCATGAACGAGATAAAAAGTAAAATATTGGACGAATCTACTAGGGGGAGTTTTTGTGAACTTGTTTTTTTTTTTTTTTTTTTTTTTATCTTCCATCACTCTCAAAGTTTGAAGTGACTTTGAGCCGGTATTTGAGTTACTAGATAGAGATAATTAAAATGTGGCTAGACGAGTGGTTCAGAAGTTTCGGTATGTTCAATTTAAAAAAAAAAAACTAATCAATTATTACTTCGACAAATTAAACCGACCAGTGAATTCTGGTTTATATAAATATTTTTCCTTTTATGTTTGAAAACCACATGACTTTAAAAATTAATTAAAATCAGCAATTAGGTATTAAATTACTTATAGCGTAGGTTTCCGCGGCCGGAGTCTTTATAAGTAAGACCTAGACTTAGAATTAATAACTTACATTAAATACAGATTCATACAAATAAAGAAGGTAGGGTTACTCCGATCTCATATTACAAAACAAACATGTTTTTTGTATCAATTAATATTTTGATAAATCATACAAGGTATATTTATAAATGCATACTTTGTAAAATAATTTATGAACTCAAAGGTGGAAGGTCTATTTGTTTAAAACAGTAGATACTTACAATACATCTATGCAATGCGGGCTTAAACTACTTCTTCTTCCCTCCTTCCGGGGGATTTTTAAAGAAACGTCGGAAGCAGTAAGACCTCATATGCGGATCCAAGTTAAAGAAATAAAGAGAGAGAGAGAGAGAGAGAGAGAAGTAAAGTGTGACAAATCTTTTTTGTTCTTAGCTTGAGATTTGATAGATTAAAGACATTCCAAAGAGGGTTCATAAAAAGGTGTATATTTTTTCTCTGTGCACACGCGTGGTGCCTAAATTGATTTCGCTAAAATTTGGTATTAATATTCAGAAAATGCATACTTTAATATAATGTTTGGTATCATGGATTTTAACTGGTAGTCTAAGTATGATTTTTAAGTGAGATTAACTGTTCTATGTAACTGATCCTCTAGTTGAAATCAGTTCACTAGGCATTGCTGGGATTTAATCAATAATAGAAAGGAGTAATTGAGCGTGAAATATTTGTTGAGGGGTTGGTGCCGAGAACAAGGTTAGGCCATATATCAGTTGGGATGTATCGGAACCCCAGGTGGCTGTGTCTAAGGGCCAAAGCATTACAAGCATTAGAGCGCATCTTCCGACAATTTACTTGCCCTACACTACACCAGAAACGTCCCTTCAATAACACTGTATTAATTACACTATAACCGATTAATTGGTCTACCATCCGTAACCATCATTATAATATATTTTGTGCAATAATCTACCCACAAATATGACACTGTTAACCAAAAACGTTTTAAAATAAATTTAGTGAGAGAGGAAACTAATGAGAAATCTGAAAGTATTCTTGTTTCAAGAAATACATTATACATAATATTTTGTTACTAAACTGCGCATAGCACCTGCTGCCTCCACTTCTTCGGGGAGTAATATTAATTACAATTTGATTTGTTTCTTCTTCGATTTCCCGAATGTAAAGAATGTAATTGTAGTCTGAATAAAAAATACGTGCTTAATTGTTCTTAAATGATGACATGACATCTCTTTGAAAAAAAAAAAATAAAGTAAATAGTGACAAAAAAAAAATTCAAAAAAGATTAAATTAATAATATAAAGGAATTTAAATGAAATCACTATTGTAAATTGACAAACTTTACTTACTCGTAGTTAACTAATGAAAATTTGTTATTTACATATTTAATTAACTTAAATGTGTCGAAATCTTGAAACCATAATGTGACAGACTTCCCGACTACCTAAACAGCTGAATCTTGCACAGATTATTTATTTCCGATGAAAATATAATAATCAGTCATTAGTTTGTTAATTGTTTAACTATTCATTTTATTGTTTGTCTCCAAATCCCGACTATGAGATGAGATATGTTACAATATTTGTTGTTAAGGGTTTGTTAGGTTGGGTTTTATATAATGTATGAGTAAACGTCGTTACTATATACTAAATAAATTATGATTTTTGATTGATAATGCCCAAAAGGGGCACAACATTTACAAATGAATTCAAACCTTTTTAAGCAGTCTTTAGGTCCTATACTGCAAAAAGTAGTCCGTTGGTCTTAAACTTTAGCTATATACCATTTGAAAGCTTATGAAAAGGAGAAGTTTTTCTGAAATCGCCACACTTCTAAAATTCATCAAGTAAGAGTAGAAAGCTCGTGAATTTTGTGGTGGAATTTTAAAAAATACAAATTTTCAAATGTAACAGGACTTAAAAGATGCTTAGACCTGATAATTGGGAAATAAATGAGTGATTCTAAATGGTTTTTAGGCTCTTTAAAATTGTCCCTTAGCCCAATTTCTCTATCTCATTTAGTTTTTGAGATTTTTTAAAATTTTCGTGAAACATTTTAAGAAAAGGAATAAATCGATATCTCGGGAATCGGGAACTATTGAGAAATGGGTATATGATTACTCGCATTTTTTGTTGCATTTGACCCGTAGAATCCGCCAGTTCCGTTTTGACATTTTATCGCGGGTCACCCTGTATAGCTAGAAATTATTGATTGGAGCATAAAACATTTGACTGATTCTTTAAAAAGCTGATGCGCTATGGAGTATAATGTCATTCAATCAAATGCTAATAAATGTCTAAGAACTTCTAAACCTCTACTCATGCTGCGACAATATGATCCGACTAAGTACATATACTGTTACTTTCATAGTAATTGAATAGCAATTATTATTAATAAGTTTTGGTTCACCTCAGAACTCTTTTTGTACCATCTTCCCACAACATAGAATACACCCACATCTATCTTTCATTTATTTTTTTTTTTACTTCTAGTAACAGTTTCGTTTTTTCAAAAGGTAAATAATGAGAAACAATCAGTTACAATATCAGAAGGCCTAACTATTTCTTCATGAGAAACAAATATATTTTTACTCTCCTCGCCTGCCAGTTCCTTTTCAAGCTATATTATTTTTTTATTTATTTCTAGGTACCGGCTTCTTACTCCCTTCTTTTGTTTCTGTATAAATTGAATATACTGTTCTGTAAACAAAAATAAGATAAATCTATCAGTATCGGTTAAGTTGTTTCAAGTTATTTATATATTTGTTTCTATTAACTTCGGTTGTCTTATTAATATTCAATGTTTGTTTCTTCTATTGTATTTTAGTTTTTCTCATTTAGTATTTTGTGTACTTTCTATTTTTCTATTCTTTGCCTTATTCTTAATATTTGTTACAACAATACTAGATTTATTTTTGGTTATATTTTTATATAATATTTCTTCAAACTGTATTATTGTGGTTTTCCTTGCGTTAAAGGTTTAATTTTTATTAATAATAGTTTTTTGTTTATTATAATATATATACAATATACATATATATATATATATATATATATATATATATATATATATATATATATATATATATATATATATATATATATATATATATATATGTGTATATATATATATATATATATATATATATATATATATATATATGTATATATATATATATGTATATATATATATATATATGTATATATATATGTATATATATATATATATATATATATATATATATATATATATATATATATATATATATATATATATATATATATATATAAAACAGCAATGTAATACCGTGTTTACACACTGCAATAGGCTACACAATTTGTGATTTGTCCAACATCAGTTCATTTGAACTGTTCCAACATCAGACATTACGTCATTAAGATGTGAGCAAATTATATCTTAGAGAAGAACTTTAGGGCTTCATTGATCATTTTTAAGTTATTTCCACTTGTTTTTGATTAAATAAAAGTGAAAATATAACTTTTTTTTGTATTATAGCGTTATTTTAAAGGTGCTAAATTTAGATTTTAGACAAAAAGTTTATTATTATATTATGATTTATTTATAAAATTTAGAATTTCAGGTTACTAAGTCATTAAAAAGAAAACATACAAATAAAAAAAAACCAACAATAATCGTCCGCACTTGGGAAAATTATATTTAATCGATTAGCTTTATTTCTTCGCTAGGCATCAGGAAATAATTCGAAAGTAGTAAACAAGTATAAAAGCGATAAGGTTTGAAGAGTCAATAAGTCTGCCTTACTTTATCTTGTTTCTTAAGTACAAATATAGCTTAGAGAGATGAGGAAACTTGTTTTGTCAGTTTCACTCAAGCGTAACCTTATGGCGGGCGCATAAAATCGTTTCTGCCGTCAAGTTCCTGTTTTATTAGTTAGTTCTTGTCTATATTAAACTTAGTAATAATTATTTGTTGATTGCTTTTACTCACTTTATCCCCTTAGTTTTATTAAAATTCTTGAACAAATTGGGCATTTTATTTTATTAGTGCATTATGATCTGTGTAGTGGGTTAACAACGACGCATTTGAGAATTTATTTATTTTTAATTAAGTTTTTAATCAATTCCAAATGTCATTAACTAAGTTTCACGAGGAAACCCGAAGTTCTGCTTCCTCAATAAAAAAAAAAATCGGGTACGGGGTACTTCGGAACTTTTCCTCACTTCATAGGCCACTAAAGTGGCCTCTCCTGCTGCTTCGCAGGAGGAGGAAGCAGCATTGGACGTGGTCAGTACTTGGATGGGTGACCGTTCTTAACTAAAACTGATTTATTATCATTTTTACAAAAAAACAACCTCATTTTTAATACCTATATTTTATTTAATTATTTGAAGTTTGGCGGTATTTTGACAGATGTAAATAAACTTTGTCGTCATCAAAATTATCGCACTAATAAATAATTATATTCACTTATAACTTTTAAACTAATTTTTTTTAGTTTTTTTATATTTGTTCCCTAATTTTTTCCGGTTCCAACGATATGCTATAAGTAAAAAACCTACATGTAATTTCAGTATTATTAACCGTCAAAGTTTAAAAATTCAAAAATGTATTACTTCAAAATGGCGGCCAAAATCAAAAAGAAATTTAGTGGGCTTGTTTGTCATTCAGAGAGGTACATTCGAGCCAAATTTCAACTCGATCAGGACCATTATTACGATTTTTTAAAATGTTTGCTGACTCAGCAAACTGGGTTTAAGATGGCGGAAAAAGTTGATTTTCCGGGCGGCACAACTACAGGTTAGGACTGACTTTTCTGCCAAGTTTCAACTCTAGGTTAAATACCTTGGGCGCTACGATGATAACACACATACACACATACATACGTCATGCTGAAAACCACTCAGGAGGTCTTTAAAACACCTAAAACGGATAATTCCGTTGAAATCTCGAAAAAAAAATTTTTGGTGAAAACAATACTTTTCCTACTATTAGTAGTGAGGAAAAGTAAAAAAGTACGTATATTCAAGGATTTATGTTACTTCGAGTCAACATCACTAAATAGTAAAGGAAAAAAGTAAATTAATAACTATTATAGGTTCGTAATAAATACCTTAGTTGTCCGGTGAAATCAGCTTCAAGAAGGGGTTGAAGTCCGTCGTTTCGCTTCAACTACTGCAAGCATCTTCAGGGGTGTAGTGCATCGTGATGTTTACTTGAAGCAACAACAAGACATAGGTACTGATATATGTGGCATGCCATTCTGTAGTATATCTTGTTGTTGCTTCAAGTAAACATTACGATGCACCACACCCCGAAGATGCTTGCAGTAGTGGAAGCGAAACGTCGGACTTAAACCTCTTCATGATGCGGATTTCACCGGAAAACCGAGCTATTTATTAAGAGTCAACCCACGGAAGGCTGCGCACCAAATAGGCGTTCGTACTTGATAATTGACTGAAAAAGATGCTTCCAGTAATGCAAGTAAATTCGGGACATAACATATTTTTATACTATCATTATCGTATATTATTGTCTACACTGTAAAATCATTTAATTATAAGTTTAGCCTCGCAAGCTTCTTATCAGTTTATCATTTAATGTTTAATTATTATTTGTTATCAATAATAATTATTAACTAAACATTTAGCTAATTTTAAAATGGGAAATAATCTTATACTTTTTTCTGAAAATGATAATAAAAAGTAAGTGCTTTATCTAATATTTAAATTAAGTCTTTTAAATTTATTATTTAATTGATTACTGCATTTATAAAAAAAAATCTAAATTCCATTATAAAGTTCATTTAAATAGTGGAAGTACTACCTTTAGCTCATAACATGTACTGATTGTTAGAGACCTGTATTTATTGCATAAAGCAGCTTCTATAAGATTGGATTGAGAGTTTTTAGTATTGCTTAGATTTCTTGGAAGCAAACTAAATTTAATAAAAAGATTGAATGCGTTTTTCTTGTGCAATAAACGTTTCTATACTTAATTCTTGTTAGACCTAATGTCTAGTCGGCTGGATTATTTGAAGAATTAAAAGTGCATCCGTCAATTGTATCCCAAGTGCTCATGTTAATTTCTAATCATGCGCTGTCTGTGGAATGTCTCAAAGTCGACGGATGCCTAAGACTGACAGGATACCGTGACTGAAGAAACGTGTGTACTGTAAAACACCTGTGATAACTAAATAACTACATTCTGTATCTTAAGAGACGAGAACTCAACTTCTTGGTCGTTCACAATTCTAGAATCGTTGAAAACGTTCTTGAAACAAAAATAAGGTTGCCCGTTTCTTTCGCTTTCTCATTCGCGGAAATACTACTACCTCTGTCTAGACTTACCCGTGGCACGTTCTCGTCCACTGACAAATGCACAAACACACTGGGATGGCACCGAGCTACGAAAAACAGTGGAGCTGACTGGTAAGAAAACCAGTAGTCGACATCACGTAGCTCACCTTGCGAACTAAAAACAACCTCCTCCCTCATGTAGAAACATGCTCCCTCTTCTTTTACGAAAACACCTCAAAAATATATAGAAAAAATGTTTCTAAATTCACCACACGCTTACATGATTCTTACAGGTAGCGAGTTTTCTGTTTGTATTCTTTGTGTAACGCTTTATTTTCTATGTCATCTAAATGGTTTTCTTGTTGTGTTTAAACGTCTTCTAAATGTACGACTTACAACTCTTAATTTAATTTTCCTTTCTTTTGTCTTAAGAAACTATAAGACAAAGACCTCCTTTTATAATATATATTTCTGAAGCGAATACGTTTTATTATTCTAAATAAACTAAGAGACATTTCTTTCAGATAGAGACTTAGATAGACTAGATCTAAGGCATAGTGTGATGCCAAATTTATATTTTTTAAATAATTCGTCGTCCTGTTATCATTTCTCTCTAAAATATTAATTATAATAAAATCCTTCAATGCTGCAAATATTGTGGATATTTGCTGTGCAAGTTCAATTGATATCAATATAATTTATTTAATTGTTTTAGATTTTTTTTAATGATAATTCAATAGCAAAACATTAATACAGAATACAGTTAACGTGTCTTAAACTCTGGGATTCCGATAACCCCAGAAACGCTTGGTGTCCTTATAAAGTGATTAGAGAAGTGGAATATATATGCACTTTCTGGTTCTAATTTTGAATTACTTAGATTTAAATGAATATCTCTCCTTTTTTATTTGATAAGATCTTTACTTAAAAACTATAAAATTTGCTCTTCCTTGGAATAAATCAGTATTCATATTGCCATTATATCATTTGAGTAGTAATAAGGTTATTCACACTTTCTTTGTGCTATAAATAGGTTTGTTCTATGTTGTAATGTTAAAATGTTGGTTATTTTCTGGAAATATTCAGTATTACAGATGCGTAAAGTGGTGTAAACTTATATTATAATAGGTTGCCTAAGGATATATTTGACAATGAATGTAATGAAGTTTTTCTTTTAAAAAAATCAAAGCTTTTGAAGTTAAAGCCGCCCCTCTCTTACTCTATCGTCTATCAATAGCAGTTAATAACAACTGTAGATAAAAGCTTGAATGTCTATTTTATTTGAATTCCCTTTCACGCCGGAGCTCACCAGAAATAAAAGACCTTTGATTATATGTTTAATGTTTATCTTCAAAAGGTTTTCCCTATATTATTGTAAAGAAATGAAGAAGGGGTTAGACCGAAGCAAGTCTGTTTGTATTCTGGTGCAAGCTGAATGAGAGACTCCAAGCCGAGATAGGGTTAATATAAGGCTTTCTGGTTTGGGGAAGCGGAGAAGAGAGGAGACATGGCTCGTGGTATAACGTTGCCATGTAAAAGGGAGTCCCATAATGTGTACTCCTGCGGCTAGTTAATTGATTTCCAAGAGGAGCAGAAGAGATAGGATAGAATGCCTTCCGCTGCCGAAGACATTATCTCAAGATGCTATCTTATTAAACTTCTGCTGCAGAAGAAGAGACCTCCCCCTCACATTATTGCAAAATGCAGCTCTTGCCCATCTTTCTCCGTGCCCGAGTTTTAGCTCTGAGATGTTTATTAAAATTGCCTTTGAAGACTCGGGACGATATTTCAAGTTGAATGCATTGTATACGGAGAGTATTTATGAATTTAAGAGCGAGATTTATAATCTGCACTGTGTTTTAACGCCTGGAGTAAAGGTTAGGTGTTATCTTCACATAATCTTTCTTCTATTTATTCTCGCTTGTTTTAATTATGAGTGTTTTAAACTTCCTGAACCAATCTAGTCTAATACATTCTTATATCACAATGCCTTTAAATTGCCAAAGTATAATTACACGCGTTTAACCTTAATTCCTACTTCCTAATTTATTTCTGATTTAACCGTATAAGAAACAAACTATTTGGGGTTTTAACATAAAATAGTTAAAATCATTTCAGAACCAATTCAAACAAAACACTTCTTTTTTTATAAATACTTGGGGGCTCTGCCCCCTACTCGCTTCGCTCGTCGAAAAGTGGCCTCTGCCTTAAACCTTCGCACAATTTGACACATTTGTTTGTTTATAAAACTTTTTTAATAATATTGATAGATGTATACATTTAAGTATTAGTTAAAAGTAACTTAGTTAAAAACTACTTATAAGAAACCGCTGGGGAAAATTGTTGCTATTCAAAAGGCAGGGGCGCCGTGAATATATTGGTTAGGAACCATCGACTCTAACCACCTCTTTAATTTAAGTCACAATTGATCCAAATAAAGACTATTCGTTATTTACTTTATTTTTATAATAATCATTTTTTAGTTAATTTTTACTTTTGATCTAAAACTTTTTTTGCCCCTTAAGAAAAAAATAGACAAAGCTTTGTTTTCTCTCTGTATGCACCCCTGCTGTTTTATGAAGTTTTTTTTTTTTTTTCTTGGTAGAACGGTACATTCTTAACCTCATATAATCCAGGCTGTGGGTGCACCAGGGGAGAGTTTAATACCCTACTTCCATCTCCCTCGTATGAAAAACCCCCCAAGTTTTCACTCCCCGATTCACTTCTTGAAAATAACCCCCGTCTCAATAACGCAACATGTGCGCACTTCTTACTTTAACTCACTTATACTTTTTATATATATGTAAAGCCTCTTCTTCATTCTATCTGCGTGAGGGTTCACACAAATTTAATACACTATATCTCCTTTTTCGATATACCAAACAAACTTATTTCCCTTCAGATTTCCGAATCGATTACTCTCGTCGCGTACTCTTCAGCGTCTCTCTGGCTTACGTCTTATACTGTTTAATAATCCTTTTATAAGAAAAACCGGTTCGATTGCGAGACAAATATGAATGTAAAAGGATATCCTAAAGCTTAACATAAGTGCAAATGACAATAGAAAAGAAATTAGGCTATCGAAGAATGCTGTTACAATGGAGCCTATCTTTGAACTTAGTCTAGGCAAGAGTTCAATTGCTAAGCTGTTAGTTGGCAGCAGAAAGGCGCTTTTAATATGTATAATGTTTTTTTCTTAATTATCTTGGTTTTTAAGTAATCATGGATCTAATTCTTTATTATTGATGTTATTATTAATTCAACATTCTTTGTAAGCTTCTGTCTGTTTTAAATAATTTATGCTTGATATAGGTTGAAGTACAGTACCGAAGATACTGTAGGAAAACATTCATCATTTTTCTTAAGCGACCACCCGATACAAGGGAGAAAAAGTACGGGTCTTTGAAAACAAACAATTGCGTCTGTCAGGTCCAAAAGCAAAAGGAGCCGGAGGATGTTATTAAAAACGGAGCCGAATAACTTATTAATTATTATATAGGACGTCGGACTAGATGGGGGTGAAGCCAATATAGGTGAGTGATGATTCCGTTCGGAAAACCTTGAAGGTTATTAATCATGTTCGAAATCACGAGCGCTACTACTTCTCTTACTCCTGTTCCTGCCCTGCGCGCCCTTTTCTCCTCTTTTCATTCCACAAAGTAACGGTCAATTTCCCATCTACTGAAATTTTCCGAAAAATTATTACTACATCTCCTTTGAGGCTCTTTCATCTGGGAAGCTATGTAATCTTATGCCATATTGAAAGCACTTCTTGTTTGTACATAAACTTCTAAGTATATATATTAATTGAATGTAGTTCTAATTAGCTTTTAGAGTAACTGTAACTACGTTAATTGTAGTTTGTTATAAGCATTCTTCGTTTCGAGCATTATACAAAGTACAAAGTAAACAATTGATAGAAGGCGTCTCATGATTGATTGCATTCACTTTTTAAATCATTAAGTATATGGATTGCCAGTTAAAAATGTTGTCTTTTGACTTATGTCTTTCACCACATATAAGTATACAAATTGGCTTCTTTTACGAAAATTTCTTTCTTTCTTTGAGCTCACAATATTACATTAAATTTTAATTGTACTTTCTATTACTATAATAGAACTGCAGATAATTAATTGAAAGATAAAAGTGATATTAATTTCATAATACTGTATATCTTTTTAAGGTTAACAAATGCTTCTGGTGTATTCGAAAGTAGCAGAACTGCACTGACTGTGTAGTAAACGATAATTTAAATTCTGTATTAAATCATTTAGTAGAGTTATAAATATGTCATTTCTATAACATGATCTGTTAAAAACTAAGTGAGTCAACTTTGAAACAAATCCGATGGATTTAGAGCATATAAAGACTTCAAATCTCTAATTGATTGGTTCCAAGTTGAGCCGAAATTGTTTTCTCTTGTTTGTTTGTTTGTAATAAGCTTGTTGGTAAAGCAGAGTAAGTGTCTGTTCTCGGTTAATATATACATAATTCATTTGGATTAATACTCGGTACTGGAGGAGTAAAGCTAGAGTTGTGATTAATCACACAGCACTAGACTAATTAATATCCCTGTGTAATATCCTCCGCTTTTCAGTTAAGTTTGAAATCCCTGGCGGGGCTTAGAGGCGAGCGACACTGTACCAGTAACATGTACAACCAGCCTGCCTGCTTCCTCATTAAGAATCCCTTTCTCAATATCATAATTAACTACCATTGCACAATTACTCATCGTCCCGTTTGCATCTGACAAATTGTTAATTTTAAAATTTGTTATCCTATTTTGCTAAGCTGTTATGTATACGTTAGTTGTACGTGATTTTTATATTTTTTTATTTAATCGATATAATTGTTTATGAGTTTAAGCGTTTGAACGCTCTGGGAAACCACTTACATTCGAACTCTCGAGTAGATGTCAGTGGAATTGTACAAATAAGACAAAGTAAACATTCTTTTGAAATTTTGAAAGATTTCCATATTTATAAGGTCCTCTAACAAAAATTGTCATAATCAACTTACGTCTGGAGATGTGAACTGCGTATTAAGACCTACTACTTTTCTGGGATGTAGATTGCACCCAGCTTTCCTTAGTCTGGAGTCTGGATAATCCTTAGTGGGGGATGATGCAATCTGGCAGGTTCTACCTTCCTCTGTGTTCCAGTGTCGAGCAGGAGTTGTTCAATATCGAGAATTGTTTGCTTTGCCGGCTTTTCCTTTTAGATTAGCACCGGCGCTAGCCAGAGGTTTCCAGATTCGGGAAAAAGTGAAACTATCCTTCTCCGCATTGATTAGTATTTTTCTTATTTTCTAAGAATAAAGTTTAATAGAGAAAACTGACTTCTCAAAAAATGAGAAGCCAGTCATTGGCATTGTTGCGTATATATGAAAAATAATTACATAGGTTGTAAAAAATCTTCCAAACTTCGAACATCACACTCTATAAGTCAAAACCTAGAGAACTATTGTGATTCCTGTCCCGAATTGGCTTTAATCATGCATTGTCTTATTATTGTGAATTGTTCTTATTGGTTTTATTTAAATTTATATTTTTAAAATGTTAGATAATCTCTATAAGTTATTCTTCTCTTTTTAAAACACTATAGAAAATTGAAAGTTCTTTAAAACAATACTAAATTAATATTTTTCCAGAATAAAACATCAAATACAGAATGATCATACCTTTCTTGCCATTTAAGTCCACATAAACACTTCCTTATCGTATATTTTTTAGAGACCTTTATGGAAAAAAAGAATTAAAATAAAAGTTTTAAAAGATAAGAGCAAAATTAATTAAAACTGAAAGTGATGTTTAAAAAAGTTTGATAACTGGAGTTATAAAGTTTAGCGTCAGGCATAACTGGTGTTTAGTGCCTTTTAGAAGTACTTAGCTCTAACAAGGCCCTTGCGGAATATCCTTTTTTTACTTATTTAAAATATCACACTACTTACCAGCTAGAAGTTATATTTAATGATACAAAAGCTCTTCGGGAAAATAGTAAAGAGGCTTGATAAATCTAAGGATGTGGTTTTTAAAAAAAGTCTGAATTTGTTTTCATTTTTCTCTCAGAATTGTCTAAATATAACTCATTAAAATTTCTGTTATTGTTGTACACTTTTTTTTTTTCAAAGTTTCATTTTTTCCATATTATATTTTCAATTTAAAATTAAAGTTATGAACTCATAACCAAAATAGTTTCCTTTTATAAGGGTTGCCGCCTAGTTTTGTAGGCTTACATTTAAAACTAAAAAAATAGTCCGCCAATTATTTGTGACATAGAGCTCCTCGTATTCTGTACTTACTTTATTGATGATTTGTTTTTATAACCCATTATTGTATTATTTTTTTAATGTTTGCCCCCTTTTCTTTCCGAGCTTACCAGTGGCGTACCAAGGCGGGGGCGTGGGGGGCGGGCCGCCCCGGGTACCACAAGCCTTGGGGGTGTCATTGTGGCAGAAAGAAAAAAAACACCCCCAAAATCGTTCTGAGAGAGCAGGGGTGTCCATCCCCTTCAAGTCTGATGACGCACTCCCCCCAAATAAACCAACTCCCCCCTCCACATCATATAACAACCTTCACCTTCAGGAGATTTACTTAGAATCATACTCTTCCGGGGGGTCCGGGGCCCCCCTTTCAATTTTAAAATTTAAACAATACTTCAAAAAAGTTTTTAAAGGGAGTATCCCATTTCAAGGATCAAACGGTTATAACTTTTAAACTTGGGAAAATTCATAAAAATCTTTCAGGTTAAAGTTGTATAACTTAAGGTGTAGTTTAATGAAAAAAAAAATGAAAAATTATTCCACTCTTCAAAGGGTTCATATTGACCCTTTGATCAATATGACACTATGAAGCACGTAGTTTCCTCTTGAACCTATATTTTTTAATTATTGCTTCCGAGCTTACTGAAGGTAACGGAAGCTATGTGATCGTTCTGAAGAACGACGAATTTTTAGGTCTCCGATTTCAAAAATTCCAAGACAGAAATCCGTTTCAGACATCAGAGAACATTTTTGATTCCGTGTCTGTCGGTCCATCGCTCAATTTTTTCTAATCGACATATCTTAAAAACTGATCGTCCGATTTTATTACAAATTGAATGGTAGGTCATAATTAGCCCAATGTTGGTCCCATATAACTTTCAACCTTCAGCTCCCATTTGTATATCTTCGATAGGCGCACAAACATACATTTACACCTATATCTTCAAAAGTACTCAACTGATTTTTATGAAATGTTGTTGGTTTGTCAAAAGTAGCCTGGAGGTAGCCCCAGATTAATTTCAACCGTCTACACTCTTTAAATTTAGCTATTGATAGTTTAATTCATGTGAAAAATAAAAACTATTTTGACAGGTTTAAATAATGGGTCAAATAGTCCGCTCAATGTCCATCTAGCATTGTTTAAACAAATGGGAAGCTCCTCGATAGAGTGGCCCCACCAGTTTTCGGACTGGAAACCATGATGATGGCACTCCTGGTTGTATTACAACCAGGAGGGGAGTCATGGTTAACGACCATATCTTCACACGAGTGTGAAGATTTCGGTCCCTAACCCGGGTTTGTTTAATGGGCCCACCTAAGTGGCCTGCGTCTTCGGGTGTAAAAGCCCCCCGGAATAAACAAAGATAGGTTTAAATAATGGGTGGGAAATTGAATAAATTAAACAACAAATTGTAAATGTATAAAATCATTACTCTATACAAAATAGGACGCGAGGAAGCTATGTGACACACTAATTGGCAGACTATTTTTCTAAAAAGGCGTAAAATGGCCATTTTGGGACGCGATATATAATTTTGCTCTACTCTTCATTACCTTTAAAATGATACTTCACTCAAAATTTACAAAAAAAAATGATCAGTTCGGAATTGCTCGCGTTTCAATAACGCAACTTGCGCCATCCGACCCCCCCCCCCCCCCCCCCCCTGGGGGGACGGCCTTGTGAGGGGGTGACAAGATAATTATCCCGCCCCGGGTGCCACAAGACCTTGGTACGCCACTGGAGCTTACTAAAAATATATCGAATAATAATTTAATAGTGAATAGTAATAAGTGATTCCCTACTACATACCTGTAATAGAAACAACAACTTTGTTTTATAAACACCTATATCTTTAAAAGTACTCATCTGATTTTGAAAAAATGTAGATAGCTTGTCCAAAATAGCCCTAAGCTATTCTCATATTAATTTCAACCATCAGCGTTAATTTAATATTGCTTAAATATAAGTGTGACACGGAATCGAAACAGATCTTCAACTCATTTGACCAATCGTCCAATAATAGGACTCAAGGAAACTATGTATCAACTAATTAATAGACTATTTTTCTTATTTTTATTCTTTTTTTTGACTTATTACCGGCAAAGAAATGCATTGGATATTTATTATTTAAATGTTGTGGCTCTTACTGGAACATGAATGGGTAGCAATACTGTAATTGGCTTTGTTCATAATTTATTCTTTTAACCTTAAGTGTAACGTTCAATTTTTAATTTTTTGGTAGTATTCATTCTACGGAAAGTTTAAATTTTAATTTAAGTCAAATTATAATTATTATTAACACTGGGAGACAGAGAAAAATAGACTCCAGCGCCGGGAATTGAACCTCGGGCCTCTACATTTCCAGTGTAGCGCTCTTTCCAACTAAGCTACGCAGGAGAATGATTTTTCTCTGCCGTAACCGATAACTAGTCCCGAATCCAAGCTTTCAAATATTTCAACAAGTTTAGCAAGTCAATATTTCTGACATTAGAACTAGACCGAGAATTAACGTTTATAATTATAAAGTACTCAATTAGTACTTGTACCTTGTACAATCAATTTTTAAGTTTTTGGTAGTATTCATACTACGGAAAGTTTAAATTTTAATTTAAATCAAATTATAATTATTATTAACTCTGGGAGACCGTGGTTCAAGTCCCGGCGCTGGAGTCTATTTTTCTCTGGAGTCTGTCTCCTAGTGTTAATAATAATTATAATTTGATTTAAAATTAAGTGACGTTATATTTTACTGTAGTTTCATTATCTCTCTAAGCTTACTGGTAAGGTATTGGAAGCATTGTGATCGTTATTGAGAACGAAATCTTTGTATGCCTCTTATTTCGCAAATTCCTGGACAAAAATACGATTCAGACATCAGTGAACATTTATGGCCCAGCGTCTGTCTGTCAGTCAACAGACCAACATTCCTATTTACTAGCCTCCCTCTGGAAGAAACATTTAAATTAATCAATAAACATTTGGTAAAAATCGAACCACTTATGACTATGAAAAGCAAACAAATATAATTAAAAACAGAATTCTTATATTCTGCTGCTCCAACTGTTATTTCACTTTTAATTATATACTTTTCAGACAATTTAATGGTCTCCCAGTGGGAGAAATATTGATAGTAAATCTAAGTGAAATCACTTTAAATGTAATAAACAAAGCTACTGAAAATTAAAAGAGAAAGCACTGACATTCATATATATGAATAAAATTTAAAAAAATAGGCTAAATATGTATATTTTTTTGGAATATGTAGGCAAATGTTCCGACCAAATAACAGAAATGTTTTAACTAACTTCGACTATTAATTGGTTTATGGATAAGGATTCCATCCCGGTATTTAAGACTTATATTCTAACAGTAGTATTCGATAGTTCTCTTTTTTTTCGTGGGAAATGCTCTACTCATAACCATTCTTTTGATCCTACCTCTCCCATTTTTTTCCTCTTTGACAAACGTACTTTACTTATTTATTAATGGAACCCGTTAAAGAAAAAGAAGGTCTTTAAAAAGGTGAATGTTGAAGCGGTTATTTGCCTACGCTGAAATAATAAAAAATACGTCCACTGCTTTTATCCGTGTTGCGTGAGAGTTCGTCAAACAACTAGGTCCATAGAGCGGGGGAGGACTTCAAAAGACCTCTTCAATTGTTCCTTAAAATCAAAAGAAGAAATTGTTCTTTTGTTGAAGCGGAGCAGAAATACCAAGGTACCTTTAGAAGCCCACGAGGGATATTTTAAGGTGTATCCTTGATACAACAATACTTTCCACCTGGAAAATACTTGAAAATGTTATGACCCGTTTTTAATTCGACTACCTGTCTTATGAGTGGGGAAGAATTTTTCTCTTCTTTATCTTTAATTCCGCCTTCTCTTGGAAAAAAAAATCCTTGAGTCCTTTTCGAGATATCCTGCCCTGGTATTGTCCTTAGATAAAGTCCTTATAGGATGAATGGAAACATCAAAAGCTATTTCATGCTCTTTTGAACTTTTTTTCGTTAATACCTGAAGAAGGTAAGCGAAAATTTCTTTATGATGTACTTTTATACATTTTTTTAATGTAAGTTTGTGCCTGACTGCTTAAAGCCTTTGATTGCAATATTGGATTATGTTCAGCTGCCTGTTATGACAGCTAGATTCCTTAATTTTCTGATCAAATTGTAGTTTGAAACTACGTGAGAATTTTAAAAAAATACAACACTTTTTACCCTATTGAATTAGTTATGTAACAACTATATATTTTTATTTACTCACGGCAGCAAAATTAAGCATTGTTGTACTGTTTTTAATCTGCAAAATGTAATTTTTCTTGATTCTTTTGTAACATTTGAAAAAAACACGCAGCAAAATAATAAAGTTTCAGCAAAATAACAAACAGGCTGTAACATTTAAGAAAATTTTATTGCAAAAAGGTTACTACATCCCAGGTTATAAACACTCCCACATTGTTTATTTTTATATATTTAAGCGTAATATTCTGCTTAATATTTATATCTTTTTGAAAATAACTTACATAATTATAGTAATAAAACAAATTTTATTATTTTACAGTCATTATTTTAAAAAAAAATTGAGATAAAAAACCGCTGTTAATCAAAAAAAGTGGCAACACTGAATTCGTTTTGCCTTTGTTTTGTTTTCTTGATGAGTCAAACTTTCGTTCTTTTACAACTTAAATTTCTTTAAATCTTTTATATATTAAAAAGGGAATATAATAATTGGAGTAATTTTTCTGCCGTTAGTAGATAAAATATTGTATGTAACTATGCAGCAAAGAAAACATTCCTGACTCGTTTAAAGATAACCTGCTTCGGTTACGCCTTAGCAGGTAATTAACATTTTCCTGCCTCAGGCTTCGCCTCGTCAGTTAACATGTAATTTTCCTGACTCAGCTTCGCCTTGTCAGTAAAATAGTAAATTTCCTGCCTCGGCTTCGCCTCTGCAGTAAACTTGTTTAGCCTATCCTCGCCTTCGGCTCGGAACTAGAACTTAAAAACTTGTCAGCAAAATTCCATTTTGCTGCCTAGTTACATGAATAACTATTTTTAAATTACCTACATGGCTAATAGAGGATCTAGTGAGTAGATTAGTAAGCGCTTCATCATATATATATATACTAGCTGAATACCCGTGCTTCGCTACGGGGTGTTTTATTTTCAATTTAATGGATTTATAAACTACCATCAAGAAATATTTAAATTATTTTACAAAGCGAGAATATCTAGATTCTATCCCTCCCCCTTATTTCTATACCCCCTCCCCTTTGATAAGATAATTTGCTAATATCCCAAATTAGTAATTCATTCCGACTAAATTTTTAAAAAGGAGGAGCAGTGGTATTTTCCTTCTGTACCCCCCCCCCCCCCCCCGTGTCATTTTACATCCCTTGGTTGAAATTGGAATTATCTTTTATTAATATACATGCTTACATCCAAAATAAGAGCTCTTTCTCAAGTATTAACTTCCTAACTTTTGAAGATCGGTCTGAGCTCAATTCCCTTCTTTTCTTAATCTGTCCTTATGTTCCCCTTAGGGATAAAATTTTAGAAAATCTCTATTGGCAGTTATCAATATAATTTAGAAATTATTATATTACGTATACACTCGTAGATTTTATTTTAGAATTTTAAAGAAGTGGTCATGATTAAGTTAGTAAAGGTTTAGGCACGGTAAGGCGTGATTTATTAATTATTGCCTTAATATCTAAAAATAAATCTAAATATTTTTTGACAGTGATTGAAAAGTAATTTCTTTAACAGTTCTTCCTACAGAAATTTCCACAAAACATAAAATATGGTCAGTAGTTTCTTCTGCAATTTTGGTTAAATACATTTTTTTTTTTTGAAAAATGAAATAATAATTTTGAAATCTATTTAGAAGCCCCGTTCTCAGCTCCATATATAAAGCTACCAAATCGTTTTATATCCTTTATCACCCGCAGAATTAAGCTTAACTTTGTACCCAAGAACCTCCAAAATCTATTGAGCCATTTGGACGTGATTGACGCACAGACAGACAGATATAAAATTTTCTAAACTTAAATTCGTTGTCAGGACTACTCACTCTGTGGAAATACCTCATATTCTCTCTCCACAGCTCGGGCCTCCATGTTCTCTAGTGGAGAGATAACCTTATGTGGAGCTAAAATGTGAAATCAATAAAATAGATAAATTAATGTACTCAAATATTATTTATGTATTAATATGTTTTATTCAATAAAGGTATTTAAAAAAAAAAAAATAAATGAATAAATACAAAATTTTAGCCCAATCGGATAAATGTATAGACACAACAGGTATTAGTTTTTTATACAGAGATATAGATATATTTTTCCATTTTAACCCCCTAAATGTACATAACAATAATTGTACAGCACTCTACAGCACTCTTAAAGAGCTTTTCAACGATATGCATCGTGAAGGGTTTTCATTACTTTGACATTTGTACCCCGTACCTCTGTGTACCAAAATCAAAATTTCGAAAATGCATGAAGTCAGTGACCTTCCCTTTTCCCCTTGCTTTGAAGGTCAAGTGTGCAAATTTTCATTGAAATCGGAATAAAACGGTAGATTTGAATAAAGAACACACACACACACGCCCGTCCGCGCACGCGCGCACACACACTTACGTTGACATTTCCTTTTCACCCCTCTCCTAAATGAAAATAATGGTAAAAACGAACATTACAATTACTTTTCTCTTAAAGAACCTTTCAACGATATGCATCATAAAGGGTACCTATCAATTACTTTGACATTTGTACCCCGTACTCCTGTGTACCAACATTTTAACTTTATAATCTCATGTAAGCAGTACACTCATAGACACTCTTCATTTATATAAGATAAAAGACACTCTTCATTTATATAAGATGTAGTTATACATATTTTTCCATTTTACCCCCTCCTAAATGAAAATATGACAAAACTGTACATAACAACAATTACTGTACTTTTAAAGAGCTTTTCAACGATATGCATCATTAAAAGAATTCATTACTTTGACATTTGTACCCCGTACCCCTGGGTAAAAAAATAAAAAATTCGCAAAATCCTTTCTTAGTGGATGCCTATGATATGAACCGAGTATATCCTCAAAATTTCAAGTCTCTTGGTTAAGCAGATTTGGCTGTGCGTTGATTCTATGTCAGTCAGTCAGTCAATCAGGACATTGCCACTTATATTATAGATGTAGTTATACATATTTTTCCATTTTACCCCCTCCTAAATGAAAATATGACAAAACTGTACATAACAACAATTACTGTACTTTTAAAGAGCTTTTCAACGATATGCATCATTAAAAGAATTCATTACTTTGACATTTGTACCCCGTACCCCTGGGTACAAAAATAAAAATTTCGCAAAATCCTTTCTTAGTGGATGCCTATGATATGAACCGAGTATATCCTCAAAATTTCAAGTCTCTTGGTTAAGCAGATTTGGCTGTGCGTTGATTCTATGTCAGTCAGTCAGTCAATCAGGACATTGCCACTTATATTATAGATAAAAGACACTCTTCATTTATATAAGATGTAGTTATACATATTTTTCCATTTTACCCCCTCCTAAATGAAAATATGACAAAACTGTACATAACAACAATTACTGTACTTTTAAAGAGCTTTTCAACGATATGCATCATTAAAAGAATTCATTACTTTGACATTTGTACCCCGTACCCCTGGGTACAAAAATAAAAAATTCGCAAAATCCTTTCTTAGTGGATGCCTATGATATGAACCGAGTATATCCTCAAAATTTCAAGTCTCTTGGTTAAGCAGATTTGGCTGTGCGTTGATTCTATGTCAGTCAGTCAGTCAATCAGGACATTGCCACTTATATTATAGATGTAGTTATACATATTTTTCCATTTTACCCCCTCCTAAATGAAAATATGACAAAACTGTACATAACAACAATTACTGTACTTTTAAAGAGCTTTTCAACGATATGCATCATTAAAAGAATTCATTACTTTGACATTTGTACCCCGTACCCCTGGGTACAAAAATAAAAATTTCGCAAAATCCTTTCTTAGTGGATGCCTATGATATGAACCGAGTATATCCTCAAAATTTCAAGTCTCTTGGTTAAGCAGATTTGGCTGTGCGTTGATTCTATGTCAGTCAGTCAGTCAATCAGGACATTGCCACTTATATTAGATATATATATATATATATATATATATATATATATATTTATATATATATATATATATATATATATATATATATATTCATATATATATATATATATATATATATATATATATATATTCATATATATATATTCATATATATATATATTCATATATATATATATATATATATATATATATATATATATATATATATATATATATATATATATATATATATATATATATATATATATATATGAATATAAAGTATATGATATTTAATGAATAATTAGTGTGTCAATCCTTACCTTGTTCTTATTTATTTTTACTTTTTCTTCTTGCTTACACTCTTCTGGCTTACTTATTCCTTTTTCCAAATATTAGTAATACTTCGTTATGAAAGCTTCCATCTTTGATGCCTCTACTCTCTCTTTGTACGAACTTATATAAGAACTTATTCGCCCTGGACGAAGCCAACAATTATATTTTAATATCTTGATTATTATTGTGTATCTTCTTAATATTCACGGTCAGTATTTGTTGAGCTTACACAGCTAAGCAAATACATTAGTACACAGCATGATTTTTACATTATGGTAGTAAGTCTATATTACTAATCAGTGTATTCAGTATGAAATGCTTGTGAGCAGCTGGTTCAAAAATCGATTCATAAATACGAGAACATCTGCCAGAAAATTCTAATTTTATGTGAAGGGTTGGCAGAAGGACTGAAAAAATATCGCAAATCTTTTGCCTATAGATTATAGATCTAGTGCCGTTTCGTCAATTCTAGGCCATAAATCTTAGATTCGTCAACTTCTTATCTAATCCCATTCTTCCATAGAATTATTTGCGACAAACTATAGTTTAGTCTAGCTAGTTCCTAATTTTTCAGCACTAGATTGGATTTTACTAGAGTCTAATTTTAATAGATTACTTTATTGGGTTTCTATTTCTATATTATAGAAGTATTAATGCTCCTATCTTTTGATTTTTGTTTTTCCTTTTTTAAATCTGTGGAAGTGATTTTTTAACCTTTTCTTTGATAATATACTTAGTTTCTTACTCTTTTCTCTCATTTACTCATAAATATTTGTGCAAATTGGGTTGAATGTACTCATATTCAAAGGGGTAAAGATTGCGGAGGTACTTAAGGTGGCGCGTAGACTCGGAGAATGATCGCGATTAACTTAGATCATTCTACAAATAAATATTGTTGTCTGACACCCTCATAAAACAATAAATAAATATTGACAAGGAAACAAGAGAATTGTGTCACAATGCAAAACGAATTCTGTATAATATTTCGAACTGCCTGATAGATATAGAAAAGTAAACAAACTTGTTATTAAAATATAAGGTGAAGTGTTACGTCATCCAAAGATTAAATGAACAAGGATTATGTTAATAACTCAGTGCCAGAAAACATTTGCCAATTGAAATGTCGTGTTTGATTATAGATCCTTGCTAATTAGGTCTGTTTGGATGGGAATATGACAGAAAATGAAACAGTTTAACCCGGTGTAGCTTTGAATGGCTGTATTCAGTTATTGATTTAGTTCCATTCAGAAACAGTTAGATATGGTACGGGCCTGGGATTCAATAGCCATATTATAGGACTAAGCCGGGTCCGACCGAAGCGGCGGCACTTGCCCGTACTCTACCTGTATACATACAGCTACAGGAGTCCTCACCGCTAATTACCCATCTCTGTTTAGCTAACTAATTTAACTGTTTCTCGCGTTTCTACCACTCTGGACCCTTGTACCGGAATCGATATATCGAAACTCGTGCGTTTGACCCCGATTAAATTAACTTCTTCGCTGTAAAATTTGAAATTATCCCTTGACTACGAAGAAGTAATTGAATTTTATTGTAGAAGCCCTTGGAAACCTTCACGTTAATTAAGGCCCTGCCGGTGTCATCAAGGTGGACATTTATCAAGGACTAAACAAATTTATCATCCTCTCTAGAAACCATGCAAAGGGTTAAAAACTTTTCGCTCTCTCTCGCATAAAAGTGAATAATGGTAAAAGATAATAAAGGTTCCCGACCCAAATATAGAAGGATAAAGGTGTCCCTAATTTACAATATGTTTGGATAAAGGTTAAAATTTATTACGTCGAATCTGTACTATATTTTCTACTACGCTTACAGTCAATATATATATTCCTAATCCATCTAATACATTTTTGTAATTTTATCTCCTATAATTACAAGATAATTTTAGTTATTAATATGATTTATATTTATTACTTTATAATGTGTTAAAATAATAATTGTTCATACTTCTGTTTTAAAAGCTAAGGGTTCATTTCAAATTTTACGCTATAACGGGGTGGAAAATTTTGTGTTGGATTGTGTATAATTTACATTACAATACTATTTAACTAAATAACAAATTTTGGCATTGACTTATATTGTTTAAAAAGTAGTGGCAATTTCAGTAATGCAGACGAGAAAGTGACTAGTGTGTCTGGACTACAATTGACTTCTAGTGTTTTATAGGACCCCCTTGATACCGCAGACAAAGTAGAGTTCTGCTGTATATATATTGAGTTTCTGGTACGTCTTTAGATAGTTACTCCCCTACCCTAAGCATTTTTAGAATATAAATGACTTTGACTAAATAACTATTAAGACAATGGGATGCTTAGTACAATGTACTTTGGGAGAAAGGAATATCACACTTCTGTTTTTATAAGGGGAGTAACAATCTAAAGAAGTGCCGAGTTTGTATCTTATATATTTTAGCACAGAATATGCTTTTGCGATGTCCAACCCCGTGAAATATGAGCGATTAAATGAGACAAGCCCTTAAGGGCCAGGAGCGTGGTCAGGGGCCTGATACCGGCAGCCTTGAGCCTAAGGCATGGGACATAGAGTTTAGGGCTTGTGGCCTAAACCTTGGGCCAGTAGCCTGGGGAAATGGGTCTGGGACCGGGGGCCTTGGGCAGTGGAAAAGTAGGGACCTGTACACCGCGAACGACGTACTTAACCATAAATAGAATATCTTAATGACATTGGAAAATGCATGTTCCATGTTTTATAGTTTCGGTCTTAATCTGTAAATAGTGCTTAACTGGGGGGTTCAGGGGAGCGGAGACCTCCAAATGATTTTTTTAATATAGTTTATCTATAAATTTTAATTAGCATGTGAATAAAATATTCATTTATTTTTTATACCTATTAATGTTTTAGATAATAGAGAAAACAGGAATAAATAAATAAAATATAATACGCTGCGGTTGTTCGTACAAGCATTTTATTTGGATTTGTAAAAGATCATACAGGTTTCGTGGTTTAAAGGTTAAAACTTTTTTGTTTTGTCCCTAATGGGGTGTATTTTTTTTGTGTGTCTTTATTTTGTCTCGCTTTGGTGTGTGTATGTGTTCAGAAATATCCTTAAGCATTCCAGTTTTGTTTGGACCTTTGTATAAAAAAGATTTTAGAGCCATTTCAATCCCCAATAACTGCTTATTTGGGTCTATTGTTATTTTGCTTCCGCGACAAACCCAGAACAAAGAACCAACTTATTATTCTGGTAAAACGCCTAGGGCTTTGCCGGTGTCGATAAGCGGAAGAAGAGTGTCGGTTTGCATCGGAACCCCGCTGTGAGTACGCTGGCCTTCTAGACCCTACGTCAAAGAGGACGTCACTTTCTGTCAGAACCTGACGGCTGTTAGTGATGTGACGGACCATATGCTCTCGTGTCATGAACACACCTGGACCACGCACGAGTTTACAAACAAAAATATCAAAATAAAAAAATATTTTTAATATCAAGAAATCTTGTTGCACTGTAAATATCACATATCTTCCCTCAAAAATGAGCTAGTCTGAGTTGAATTCTGCTTGACTAGAAAGTTCATTTTCATCCTAGTTCTTTCATCAAAAGTAAAAGAAATATATAAAAGTTCTAAAAAGTTTTTAATGACTGCTCATTGTTTAAATTGATCCAAAATATACTAATATACTTTCTTTGTTGTACCTACTTCCATCGTAAATATAATAAAAGTAATAAATAATTATATTTATGAATCTCGAAACGACACACCGGTTATTGATCACGCAAATAAATAGAGAGCATTTAATGCACTCAAACTGTAATGTCTATATAGAGAGAAGTTTGGAATTGCCAATAAATTATAATTAGCAATATGTACTTGTGTCTTGTCTCGGTCTTCTTGTACTTGTAAAGGTCGTATGATTTTCGCTCATCGAGTCCTTAAAATAGTCGAGAATTAAACGAGGAAGGGTAAACACTAGTGCAGCTCTTGGCTTTTTTTTTCTTGGTTGTTTAAGGATTCCTGAATGTCGGAGCTGACTAAGTTTCAATTATGAGCATATTTTAACCATACACTTTTCATTGATTTTTATGTAAAAGAAAATAAATCTTATTAACGTGTTGTAAGGATCATTACGTTAGCAATTATTTTCAAGTTAACTTTTATTATACCATATTGGTTGGTGAGATGATATGTTTGGCAATATTAACTCTATTTGGTCACGATCTTATTAGTCATCTATGTTCTTTTATTGAAGAAAACGGTTATGAAGCGCTTATGGTTATTGGCCTTATATTGCATTTATGTGAAGTTCAGTACTGTCTCGACCGTTACCATCCGGGTTAATGACCATTATCTCCGTAGCACAGATACCGCACACCGCCGAAGATGGCTGTCAAATATTGGTTCATCATAAAAGTAATCATTTGTTTGACTACGGTGTGGGAGGAGCTGACTGTAAAATGGGATAGGGAAGTAGTCGCAACCCTCTATGCCTATGCTTGAGCACGTAGTCCTTTCAATGCTATAATACTTTGTCATATTTTATCGAACAATTGGTTCGATACAGACCCTCGACACCCGCCAGAAGAGCTCGCCTGTAAGTCCAAATAATCCTTTTCTGTGCTCGACTGTGCAAACACACGCTAATGGCAGCCGTCTAAAGTATCTGCTTACCCACGACCGCAGCATACCTACAACGCTATCAGAGTTTAAAATGGTAGTTTACCCCTCTTCTGTATCTTTGTTTTACTTTATAAAAATTAACCAACAAACTTCTTATTATCTAAAAGAATAAATTATCAAAGCAAAGTGTTAAAAGTGTCATCTCAGGACACGTTCTCTTCCAAATCTTCTTGTACACCGTACAAATTATCTTTATTTATTATTTTTTTCAAGTCATCAATAAAGATAAAACGCTTCTTACACCGTTTCTTTAAGTTTTTAACAATTTTCATTCAAATGATGTTTTTCATTTAATTAAATCCCCTTGCGCAATATCTATAATAAACTAGTCTAAAAAAATCAACTCATTTGTTCAACTCAAGTATTTATTAAAAACGGTTCCGACGATTTAGATTAAAAAATTCATAAATGTAGTCCATTTAAATACGAATCCATCGATATAAGCCATTCTCCCGGGAAAAATATAATTCCTGAGAAAGTAGCTTTAAATGTGGATGGAGAGAACCCAGGTTCGATTCCCCGCCGAGGAGGTTATTTTTATGATGATAAAATGTACCAACAAAAATTAATAAATGGTAAACGAGTAAGTATAAATCGTATATGAGTTGTCTCGAACCGATTTTTTTCTTAATACGCTAGTTTATTTGTATGAGTAATAAATAGTTTGTTTTACTTCGTCGTTCGAAGCTACGTGGTCGTTCTGGAGAACGAAAATATTTTATGTCTCCGATTTCAAAAATTCCAAGATCGAAATCCGTTTCAGACATCAGGCAACATTTTTGGTTCCGTGTCTGTCTGCCGGTCTGCCCCTCAATTTTTGCGAACCAATATACCTTAAAAACTAGTCAACTACTTTATTGCTTAAATTAAGGTCCCATATAAGTTTCAACCATCTGTTCCCATTTTTACTTTCTTTCCTTTTCAACATGCGCACAAACATACTTTAATTCATACCTATTATCTTCAAAAATACTCATTTGATTTTTATGAAATTAGAATGATTTGTCGGAAGTAGCTCGCAGATAGCACCAACTTAATTTCAACCGTCTGCGCCCTTTAACTTTTGCTAAATTGATGCAAAAAGTCAAAACAATTTTGACGGATAGAAAAAATAGGGGAAGCAGTCAAATAAATTTAACATTATTGGGTTGTAATAGCATAACATCAATAAAATTCGTAATAGGATGCGAGGAAGCTATGTGCCACCCTAAATGGCCGGCTATTTTTACTTGTCCTCACCTTCAACTGTCTATTTCACGCATAACTAGTACTTCCTACTAGACGGGTAGGACGAACCACTTGTTCGAACCTCGCAATCAGGCCTACAGTGGACCCATTTTACTTTCCCCGTGGTGGAGAGTTCCAGCTACTTCACACATCATACATTTGTACATTGTACCGCCGAAGCGAGTATGATCTGGTCATTAGTAAGCTATATGAGCGTGCGTCAAAGTGTGGGGGAAGAAAACCCCTCAGGGGGTGCCCTCGCCCTACTCCGACCTCGAACCATAGATACATATCACATCTCATGACACGGATCGAACCCACTAGACAGCCTGGGGGAAGACAACCTCTCATGGGGTGCCCTCGCCCTGCTCCGTCCGCGATTCATAGATGCAATTCAGAGTATCACGGCCCGGGATGAAACCCACGATCTCAAGTTGCCTCGACTCAGTGATAGCTGCGTGGTGTCTTTAGCACCTTGGTCACCCTGGCTCCCCGTTTTACGCATAACTCTCACAGTTTTCAGCTAGAGAATTTAAACTTGGTACTAAAATCCGTCCTTACATGTAGTTGTGCCACCCAGACAATCACACATTTGTGACGTCATTGATCAAAACTGAGCAGCAAAACTCAAAAAATTTAAAAAATCGAAAACATTTCTGATTGCGCGGAAATTTGCATCAATTATACTTCTTTATAAGATAAGCGTCCCCACTGAATTTCATTTTGATATCTGCCGCCATTTTGAAAACATCGTCTTTAGAACTTTGAAACTTTAACGCTAAAATTCGCCGATTGAGCTGAATTCGTACAAATGATACCTTTCTATAAGATAAATAAGTCCTTCATATTTTATCTTAATATCTGCCTCGATTTTGGAAATTTTTGGTAAGGAAAGTTTCAAGACTCCCTGCGCCCTGCGTCTCGAATATGTTTTTAAAAAAACTATAATACGTAGTTTATTACTATTTTCGTATAGAAAATAAATATATTCTGGAAAATAAATATATAGCTATTTAGTTTTTTTACTGGAATTGGGTTGTATAATAATCTAAAGGATACACGAAGGTAAGAGTTTATAACGTCTAGTTCAAGTCACACTTTGAATTTGAATGATTTATTTGTTTCTAAAATCTATCGTAATAATTTTGAAAAGAAAAGTACTAACGCTCTTATTAAATCATATTTCTGATGCAGCAGATTCCTTTTAAATATTGATTCGGGCAAGTCTTAAAAGCTTTATTTATGCCTCTTTCGTGTAATATCAATAACCGTAATCATATTCTATTATATTCACATCGTATAATTGAATATCGAATATCAGTACGAAATTTTGATTTATTTAAGATGTTTCTTTACGGGAAAAAATCTAAAATGTAGTCCATTAAAATACGAATCTAAGGATATAAGCCGTTTTCCCGGGAAAATAGCTTAAAACGCGGACCGAGAGAGCCCGGGTTCGATTCCCCGCCCAGGAGAAGTTATTTTTATGATACATTTTGATGAAATGTTCAATAATAATTAAATGTACATACGAAAACTAATAAATGGAAAACACTTGGCTAAGTAATTATGAACTCAAAATTTGTCTGAGTTTTCTCGGAACGATTTTTTACTTTTCCTCACCTTCTCCAACGGTATATATATAGGAAAATTATTGTTTATTACTATTATTAATATACCTCTATAAATATTTTTGGTTATTAGTTTTGAAAAATAGTGATTAACTGTAAGCGTTAAAATAGTTTAAGATTACAGTTCTTTTTCCAGTGCAAGTTTAACTTCAAACAACTATAAATAGTTTATAAGTTTTATTATAGACCAGTTTCGACAATTTTTTTTTTTTTTAAATAAACAAAGTATCATTATACTAAAAATAAAAAATAAGCAGTGATAAAAATCTTATATTATCACTGATCAATTACTTCTAGTAACCAAAACTTGTGTTTTTGCGCTCTTTTTATTTACTCGTTTAATTAGTATATATAGGGAGAAAGGTACTCGTATTTTGATGACGTAAAAAATTCCTTTTTAAGATTTTGCTGGATGTTGAACATGGAGTCAGGTAGGTGTATGTAAACAACCACTTGCCACATTATTTTTGTATAACATTATTATTATTATTAAATTAATTAAATAAGATATTTTAAGTAAAAACAAAAAAATCACTTTGGCATGTTTGAGAAAACACGTGTGAGTCATATATCCCCTCAAAATAGTCTGCAGCTCGACATTACTGTAAAAGGCTTGAATATAAGCACGCTTCAATTAACACAGGTGTCACATGGGGAGTTGTTTAGACAAATAAATGTGTACGCGTTAAAATAGTTTACTTGTAACAAGTGAACTGAAGGTGGAGTTGTCTGTGCAGTGTGCTTGTGTTTGTGACGTTATTTATGTGTGACTTGAGTCCATTTGTGTGTATCCGTCGTTTAAAGTCCAATGAATGATTAAACGGGTCCATGGATCGATGGTGGTAGGGTAGGGAGGGGAGTCGAGCTACCTTTGGCCTGACCCATACCTGGCCAAACAACCAGCCAGGAATAAGCAAATATCCTATACTAAAACTAGTTTAAACAGGCTCTTACGAACCATACTTCCAACATGAATTCCACCTGAAATAAATTTATTTACACTTTAAATTAATATTATATGAATAAATGTATAGTATCCTCAATTAGATATTTAATTTGTCTCGAACATTAAATTAAGTTTGACGTTGTAGATAGTAGATAGTTTTGTAAATTTCAAATTTATTTATACTTCTTTTCACTATTTTTACTATATTATTTTTAAATTACAAAATTTTCTTTTCTAATTTGCTTAAGAAGAATTACAATAAACTACATAAGTTATCTTTATCTTGAAAGCAGTTAGATAAACATGTCTTCGTGTCTTTTTATTCAAAGATAAATCTTTTGGCGCACCTGCTCTTAAGGTGTTGGCTAAAAAATGAAACACCTGGCTAAACTCTTGTATATAGAAGGTGCTAGGTACTTAAAATGAGATTTCTCCTCAGTTGGCCTGATCTATAAACTACTCTGATTACTGAAATAGTTTTAAATTTTTTTCGGTTGTTGTCTACAATTTCTTGCTATTATTATTATTATTATTATTATTATTATTATTATTATTATTATTATTTCTTGCTATAATTTTGGATTTGGAGTTGTAACCGACTAACAGTTAGATGTATAAACAACCCCGCAGTACTGTGTCACCCTTTCCCCTGTTCAGATCAAGGGGGCCTTACAAAACGTATGTCAGAATAACTATTGTAATTCCGTTGACATTTTAAGATTTGTTAAAACCATCTTAACTCGTATGTCCACCAGGCATGATTTATTAAGATATGCACCTGGTATATTTACGATTCAGTCGTGAAAAGAGAAAGTGTAAAAATTTGGAATAAAACTCCTTTTAAGATCATCTTTATAAAAAGCGTTTATATTGGAAACTGCGTTAAATGCTTTTTCTTCGTTTTATCTTTTGAGTGTCTCATATATACACTGTTGAGCAGAAGTCTGGGTGCAAAATTGCCATTATACTGCAATTCATCAAACCCTGACTATTGTTCACCACCTGTATTTAGCTATTATTCGATCTCTTATTTCTTTGAATTTTAGATTTAAAAAAAAAAAACTTTGTTATTTGTGTCTTGTTTTTTTTCCAAAGTAAACTTTTCTTTTTTTTTTGTTTTTTTTTAGCTATTATTGTTGTGTTTTGCTTATTATAAAAATTATATTATACTAAAATGCTTATTAGTCATACATTGAAAATAAATAATTAACATAGTAAGGTGGTAACTGTGGGGTGGTTGTTTAAAGTTTGGTAATTTGCTGGATATCAAAGAAATTAGTGTGTTAACTGTCAAAACATACCTCCTGCTATATAAGATTCGTTATCGAAAAGTAAGGACCGCTTGGTCTTAAAGAAATGTAATCATTAGAAAAAGCTTTTATTGATAGTTTTAGTTTCTTCCAAACCTACTCCAATTTTCCATGTAATCGCCATTCACTTCTAATCACTTTTCGTAATGCTACAACAGCTTCCATAAACCCTCCATGAAGAAGAAAAGAAAGTGCAAGAAGAAATAGTCGCTAGGTACAAGGTTGGGACTGCGGGGTGGAAAATGAAAATAGATCCTTATCAAAATCTTAAATTTTCTCCTTCGTTCAGGCAGCTGTGTGGACGCGATTATAGGACTATTCCAGACGATAGTTTCCACAATTTTTGATATCTGAGCTTTTCCGTGACAATCAGTGGTCCGTCCAACAAGAGGAAATTCATTAGCCAGAGCACCATAATCGTCATCAGATCGCCGTTTTTGGTCCACTTATTGAAAGCTTTCATTTGTCGGGATGCTTGGCCTGCTAACTCCGCTCTTCATCATGCACATTTTTGAAGTCTCAACACTATTGTCTAACCTTTCCTTTACTTATTACTGTAGGTCCTTAAACTAGGCATAACTCCCGATAAATTTGTGCAACTTGTGGTCCTTATAGACTAAAAAATCGAGTCATAGATAGCATTTCGCAACTGGAGGGATTAACGATTTTCGCGGATATTGTTGTGTGCATTCCCCGTCAGGTAAACGACTGCTGAAGTAAAACAATAACTTCAACAATCGAACAATCAATAGCTGACGATGGATTTGAACAACCCGCCCAATATTTATATTTTAACAACAATATTATATCTAAACAAACGGCCCTTACTTTTCGATATACTTATCTATATATATATATATATATATATATATATATATATATATATATATATATATATATATATATATATAATCTATTACGAATTATTCATATAAAAACTTTCATTCCACTCACTTGAATACTAAAGAGGTAAGAATGTCTCTTGTTTTATCCCTCGATGCCGTGACGCCTTAATCTAATTATAGGTCCTCACAAACAACAGATTAATAGGCTTTGTAACACTCAATAAATCACTGCAACCGAATAGATTACATCAAAGACTTTTAATTTTATACAGCTATCTATGACATGGACAGCATTCTTTAATGCTAGCCCAATAAGATTAGAATTTATTGCTTTTCTGAATAGTATCAAGTATCAGAGATATTTTGAAGAAACTCAGTGTAACAATAATTTACATTTCGATCATTTCTCTTCTTTTCTTTTTCTTTGATTGGTTTTTAAGGGACAATACTGGTTAAAATGGTTGAGATGCTGTTATTTGAATACTAATAAAATTGTGGGGTCCCCATAAAAGAACTAAAGGCATATGCATTTAACACATAAAATAGTGGAGGAGAAGAATTGAGAATAACTCACCAAAGGCCTAATTAGTTTATATTCAATTTGAATTAGCAAAAAAATCATTTTTAATTTTTGCCCACTTAAAATTATGCTGCCCACTTTAAATTATGTTACGTGTTGTTGTTTAGGTTTTTGCTTAGCTCGTTAATTAAGGTTTGTTTTTAGGCACTGATGATGGCCTTTGAAGGCTTAATGCTGCTTTGGCATTAAAGTTTTTTTTAATTTACGTTGTGAGGCAGTTTGTGTTAGTCCTATATTTCTGCTGTTACTAAAAATATAAAATAAAAAATATGCGAAATGTGCCGTCTGCTGGGCCATAGAAAAAATAAGAATAGCAATTTTATCTGATTAACTGGGAATCCAAAATGGCGGGATTTTTTTTTTTAATTTTAAGTAGGGTATCAAATGAAAGACTAATGAGTAAATTACAAATATATATACAAGACATTTGAAAAAAATGTATTTCTTATTGCATTTGTTAGTCGAAATATACCAAAAAAGTCCCCCCCCCCCAACTACCCTATAACGGCTATTCCTAAAGGAAAAAAAAAAAAAAACCAGTAGTAGGGCGATGAAAATATCTAGAAAATAATTAATTTATCTTTTAGTTATTACCTATAAAAAACATTGTGACCTCTGGGGGGATCGAACCAGGAACCCCTTCCTCTAGTAACATGTGAAAATAATTACATGTGGACTATTACTATAGAAATATGCAAAATGTGCTGTCTGCTTGGCCATAGTAAAAATAACGAATAGCAATTTGATCTGATTATCTGGGAGTCTAATATGACGGATAGTTTATGTCACGGGAAAAAAAAATGAAATTTTGAGTGGGTTATCAAATAAAAGGTATTAAAGAGGAAGTAAATTACAAAAATATATAATACTTCTGTAAATTGTTTTATTTTCCACGCCATTTTGACAAAAAGCATCAACATTTTGCACCCCCCCCCCCCCTCTTTCTCTTATTCTAACTAATTTCTTGTTCAAAAAACCCTTTATTTTATGTATGAGACTTCACGCACAACCATTTTTTAGTTATAACGTAGTACAAGTATACCTACTTATTTTTCGAGTCTTACAACAATTAATGTATCTTTCACTTGTACTGAATAATGATAGAAAACATTGAACAAAAGTTTGTTCAAACAGAATTTGCTACAAATTTTATTTCTACATTATTAATAATAATTTTCCTTTTTGAATTGACTGAATAACAATTGAAATTGTAGTAAATTAGAAATTGTTCCTTGTAGCATTCCATTCTGCAGTAGTTGGGTCTATTAAGGAAATAAAAACTCACTTTTGCAATATTTTGACCCTTCCTTGGGTCATTCTCAAGCTGATTGACTAGAAGTTATCTTACATTATACTGTTAGATATGGAAGCGTCTACGGAGGTCATCTTAACGTAGTCTTACGTCGATCTCCGACATGAAGTAGGCTCACCACTCACCTTTCTTTTCTCTTTTTTCCTGTTATAATGTAACTCTATTTCTTCTTTATATTTCGGCACTGATGATGGCCTTATGAAGGCTGAAAGCTGATTTGGCTAGTAAAAAGTTTATTTTACGTGGAGAGACAATTTATATTTTCCCTTACATTATACTAGTTAAGAGGAGCTTAGTATCAAAGACGGACAAGAGCACATTTCAAAATTTTACAGGAGAGCCGAAAAACTATAGCTCAAATTCTACAGGTGCTAGAGCAATGATTTATTTTCTGTAGATTCTTAATAGACTCAAAACTAGTTAGAAGTACTGAAAACGTGGATTTCTTTGATATTTTAGCTGTTAAATGGAGTTAAAAAGTGGAGTTGTCCGCTTTTGAAACAAAAACAAGGTTTTGTCCGTTTTTGAAGCAAAATGACGTTGAAAATAATGGTTAGAATAATAATTTTGGAGAAATAATTGTTTTTCATTTTTTTCAGAGTTCTTAGGGGGTAGTGCCCCCAAATTTAGAGCTAAAATTGATTTCTCGATTTCCCCTCGGGGTATAATTTTTCTAAGCTTGTATGACAAAATGGTAGGAGTAGGTATTCAGATGCTAAAGCCCGCAGTGCATCATAGGAACGAGTTAGTAAAATGCAGCCTCCTGATTGGCTGTTTTGGTTATGTCCACTTTTGAAGCAAAACGTGTATTGACTTGTCCGTATTTGAAACAAAACTTTAAATATTATTGCATTTTTACCCCTTTTCAGGTCGTTTTTGATGCAAATGGATAGCAGAATCTGATGCAGCATTCAAAAATCTATAAGAATTAATCAATAACTGAAATTCGGAAAAAATGTCGAATTTCCGTCTTTGATACTAGGCTCCTCTTATATTTTAGAAATATTTTATTTGTATCTTTGCGATTCTCGTAATTTCTTCTGAAGTCAGGATAATGAATTGTTGTAATGATAGGAGAAGGAAGGCAATTTTAAATGTTTTAAAATATATTTTAGATAGTGTATTACTTGACTTCAGAAGAAATTACGAGAATCGCAAAGATTCAAATAAAACATTTCAAGAATATAACTAGTATAATGTAAGATAACTTCTAGTCAATCAGCTTGAGAATAACCCAAGGAGAGGTCGAAATATTGCAAAAGTGAGTTTTAATTTCCTTAATAGGCCCAACTACTGCAGAATTGAAATTATGTTTGTGTATTAATTGAATATTTTTTTATTTCAGGTGCGTGGGATGCTGAGCAGCGATTGTCTGGTTCTTAAATGTGCGAATTATATTTTATTATTATTTTATTTTTTTACGCGAATGGTATATTTTTAACTTGTGCGAAATGTAAAGAAGTATGTATCCTTTTTTAAAAGAAACGGGGAATATTTATAAAAAGCTTTTAACTTGTGCGTGTGTGCCTGGTCTTTGCGTTGGCTGCTACTTCAAGACTACAAATCTGGTGTGTATAACTTTCCTTTATTGTATAGTTAATTTGTTTTTAATCAAATTACTCCTTAATTACTTATAGTAGTATTATAATACATTTGCTTTACTATTGGTGATCAATTAAACTGGGAATTGGTCGCATCAGTAAACGTTAACTGTAGTTTTGGAACTTTATACTTTTTCTTACCTTAAAGGAAAAGTCTTGTTTTCACCCAAAAAAAAATACGAAACCTGAGATTTCTACGGAATTGTCCATTTTGGGTGTTTTTAAGGTGATGTGAGTGGTTTTTAGCTGGATGTCTTGTCTATATCACGCACAACTCACTCAGTTTATAAGCTAGAGAGTTGAAAATTGGTACAAAAGTCATCCCTTATATGTATGTAGTTGTGCTGCGCGGAAAATTATACATACATGAAATGTAATTAACCCATTTTGTTAAGACAGAAAAATTTTCAAAGGAAAAGGCCCGATTGAGCTGAAATTCGCACCAATAATTCCTTTCTATGAAATAAATAAGTCCTCATCTTTCAACTTAATATGTGCCTACATTTTGGAATAATTTGGTATGGAAGAGTTCCGAGATGCCTTGCGTCCTATTGTTTAATATGTTTAAAAACAATTTTAAAAAACTGCAATTATTCGTAGTTTATTATACCTACCTATCTTTTTTTCTAAGATATATATAAACTTTAATGTTGTTCAATGTCCATTTAACTTTTGATTCATTCTATTCGTAAAGGCCTCGTCTCTGAGCGACACCTTTTATCGGACAGGTCAAGACAACGAAACATGAATGAAACATGGTTCCAAGTCAAATGGGCCGAAGATCTGCTTGTCGTTATTTTTCTCCCTCCTATAATTAAATAAACAGGGGAACAGGTGTTGCAGGAAGAGAGGTGGAGTTCTGTAGGCCAAACCATACCGCCCACCATTTGCCCAGTTTAGTTTGGATCCGAGCCAAAATAGGCCGAAATAGACGGACCTAAAAACACTTGGAAACTCCTGCTTTCCTACACGCTTATTATGAGACGTTTCATTATATCAACCGTTTATCTTTAGATTAAAAAAAGTCGATGCCATAATTTAGTCTGATGGGAAGAAAATATCTCATGCCTCGTAAATGGGAACATTATTAAGACAAAATATATATTTAAAATGATTGACCGAAACTAAATAAATAGTATAATATTGAACATGGAGCTAAACTAAAATAAATAGCTGAAAATATTTTTGCATTATTTATAACCTATGCGATTTTTTTTTTTAAATATGCTTCAGTGTCGGTAACGCTTCGCGCTAAACTTAAGTAAAGTTTAACAAATTATCAAAAATTTGCAAATAGTTTTTTTTGTCAAACCAGAACGCTTCGGCGAATGTTTGAAAAACATAATTTGATTTTATGTGTTGTTTTTATAAATGGTTAAAGCTCCCGTCAGAAACCACTGTTCCAACCCCGTCCTATCTGTGAGTTTTAAGAGTAGATGAGCAGTGGAATCACTTTATAAGGAATAATAATACTTTTTATTTGCCAGATTATTTATTTTATTTTTCAGATGTTATAACTAATTATCAAAAACCACCGAAAACAAAAAAAACTTTGATGCAATAAACCTAACCTATAAGCTTCTCTAAATGTTAACTCCTTTTGTTGAAATTTGGCACATTTTTTTAATTTTAATCAAGCTTTGTTCATAGGACTATTCAAATCTCTTTCCTAGGCGTCTTAATTTTTTTTTTTTTTTTTTTTGCAAATAAAAAAAACCAGGTCCGTTGGCTATGTATTCAGTTATGTGTTTCCTTGAAGTGTCTCTTCGGTCAAAACCGCTTCGTTTGTCATAACCCTTTTGCTTGTCAGTGGACGTCGTTGGTAACACTGATTTGGAATTTTACCGTAAAATTTTCCTGGAAAATTATTGATTTATAAACCTAATGACTGACTTCTCATTGGTTATACATGATGATTATTGTCGTGATGAAGAGTTATTGTACATAATTATTATTGTCAATAATCGCTGCAAGTTTCAGTTATCTAGGAAGTCGGGAAGTGGGTCAAATATACATTACATATTTTCCTCTGACAGACTAGGTAAGCTAATTAAAAGGGTGTAATAAATTAAGGAAATAACAGTAACTGTTTAGATTTATCATTATGGGGTGGTGTTATTTATTTAATCAAAAGCATGGTAATTTGATTGCCTTTTTATCTACATGATAGTATGCTGATTTCACTTAATTAACGCTCATAGAGATTCAAGATGCAAGTTAATTTCTTGTTTTTTTTTTTCATGAAAATCTTTCTGTTATTGCACTATCGAATCAACAGGAGGTTCACCATCATTCTAATAAATTTGTTACTTTTTGTTTATTTGCTAAGAGGAAGAAACTTGATTGTGTGAAAATTAAATTCCTTGTTTTCCCCGTCCACGTCCCTCTGTTATTTTACCTCTGCTTCTCGTTTTAATCTACGAAGCTAAAAATTAATTTGAAAGTTAAATAGAGTGAGTTTATCAAGCAGCAGTTGGAATTGAGTGTGATTAAATTGTTAAACATCCTGCTTCATCTCTGTAGTTGATAAATATTTTGTTTAATTCAGGAACTTTAATTGCTCTGTACTTATTTATTTATTTTTGAATTCAATTCATTTATTTGTAGTTTAGCGGAACTTTACTATTTTCGTTGAAAAAAAATATGCGTAAATGTCCGTCACTACCTTGTGATTTTTATTTTTCACTATGTCGTAGGCTACGCAAAATCAGAAAGAAATATAATATATTCACTCCGTGTTTTAGAGTTAGTTTAAAAATCCCATCAAGTACTTGCTATAAAGCTACTAAAGGGGTTTCTTCTGCCATAAAAATTCATAATCCCTACAATATTTTTTTTTTTTGTTTTTCTTACTAAAAGACGTATAAAAAGTTGCACTTTGGAGAAGCAAGGTGTGCATATTATTCTTTAGCATTTATATTTGTGATCTACTCTTCAATTCCTTTAAAATGATACCCCACTCAAAAATTTTGGGTCACTAAGGTTACGCGCACCTAAAATTTGCCTTTTTTACATTTACTCCCGGAAATATCTTTGGCCCACAGAGATATATATTTGATTATTTTTTCCTCATTTTTAGGATCTGTCCTTATTGGGTAAAGAGGGAGAGGGGGGTAATTTTTTGGGTTTTGTTTTGGTAATTTTGGGAGAAAAATAATTACCGTTTTGGAAACGTGATATATATTTATATATTTGTGATATACCATTAAAACGATACCCTTACTCCAAAAATTAAAAAAAAATGACAAATTTTGCGAACAATTCGCAATTTCTCGCTGGTCGAAGAAATTTTGAGTTGTGAAGTAAGCAACATTTTTTTCTGTTGTTGGGAAAAAGTTTTACTTGTATACTAAATTTGAAATCTTTAGCTCAAATAGGTCGGGAGATATAATCCAAGATGCAACGGACGGACGGAGAAACTTCTAAAAGCATAAGGGTTTCTAGGATGACCTCGAAACCCTAAAAATTGCACTTCTCATAAATTATATAACTATGAATTTAGGTATTAAATGATGCAACTCTACAAGCTAATAAAGCTAAGGCTAAAATTTAAGGGGCTTATTATTAAGTCCTTTTTATATAAAGGTAAATTATTATTATATTATATGTAGGTACATAAGACCTACGTTGTCTTGTCTTTTATGATTATATAACTAAATGTTTTAAGTGACTTATGTTATACTATAATTGGGCTGGAAACAAAGTTATTATTAAAAAAAAAGGGCTTTTTGAAGAAACCCTCAATTTGTCTACAATAAATTAATTAAATTATCCTTAAGACAAAAAAACAGTGTTAACTAAAGTGTGGTCAATGTGCACCACAAATAAGAACTTAAGTTAAGTGCCATTATTAGGTACCTCTTTTAATATTGTTGTTTTAAGCTTGTTTACTTAATCTCAAAACAGTAAATAATATCCTCATATCTGTAATTTACTCATTGTATTTTCAAAAATTACATTAAAAATTAAATTCTTGTTAAAATTTTGTTGTAGGAAGTAAGAACGATAAATGTACAACAAATATTAATAGTTGTAAGGTTTGAACATTGTGATAGATGAATACAACTGTTTCCCTGAATCGTTAGTTAGTATGTTAAAGTTTTATATGGAGTATTTAAACTTGTTATGGCCTAGGTTTGAGTTTTATAACTAATGTATTAAATGACGTTTTATGAATAAATGATCTAGTATGATCGGTTGGTGACGAAGTTTCTCTCTTCTAGAGGAGGTATATAAGTTGGATTTGCGGTGCGTTGCTAAACCCTCGTCTGCGGTTTGAACCTCTTGCTCTCTGTGCTTTTAACAATAACTTCAAACCGGAAACGTTTCCATTTAGTTGTCTACATCGGTCACAAGATGAGTTCTCGAGTTTTCTGTTCTTACATGACCTAACATTATGTCATTTACCGTCGCTTCATGCCCTCCATCTTGAAAACGTGGGCTTTATGTGGACTGTGCGTGTCACAGCGATCACCCTTGTAATAACCCCCTCTTTCCTTTTTCTCTCCGACGTCGTGCGAATATTTCGCGTTTGTCGTTGATTAATAGTTGCTTGTAATTGAACCTTCCACTCCGGTACATTTCGAACCCGAGCACTTGTCAGCTACCGACAACAAATTGACTCGTTGTGATGTCCTATATAGTATTATTTATCTTTTTTTAAGGTACGTCTGTATGTGTGCAGGCAGTTCGGGATGAGTTGTTTTTTTGGAGGGGGTCCGACTGTCTGGATCGCTCTTATCCAGGTGGGTCTCTCCCCCTCCCCCCCTTTCCCCCACACTTTAACTGGAAACAATTACAAGTGTCTAGGGTTGTGGCTATAAGCCCGTTGTGCGGGGAATGGAAAAGTCTGCATGGGACACGGACAGAGATTGATTACCCCCAACCCCTGCACTCTAACCCTACTTACCCCTCGACTGGCAACCTACGTTAAAAACAATATTTAATTTCCATGTTTTCAAACGATCAATTATATATTCAATTTACATAAATACAGATACCACTAGGCACCGACATGAAAGAAAGAGCATGGAAATCACTTCATCGAATAACCAATAGGTAAAATGTCAGGTGCCTCCTATAAAACCCTGTAGATGACAAAAAAACCAAAGAAATTAAAAATCATTCTTATCTACGTGGCTTCAGCTTATAACTTGTTTTAATCAAGTATTTTATAATGCGTGTATTGGTTAATATTTTATTCTGATTGATAATAACGGAGGTTTCATCTAGGTAAGGTTTTTTTTTTATCTTTACCGTTAATAATTGAGATTCGATGCATTTTATTTTTTAATGGATTTTAAACTCCTTTAATGCTATACTTCCTTTAAAATATAACCTACGTTTTAATAAAGATATGGACTTTTTGGTATAATTTAACTGTGAAGTCATCCTAAATGGATAGATAGACATGTTAAACGCCCATCTAATTTTCAACAATTCATGCTGTAACTTCGACTTTAATTCGTGTGGAAACGAAATGGCAAATTCTTTACCATTGTTTTATTGCTGAAACGTGTCGGATATCTGTAATATGAAATGACTTTCTCTTTAAATTGGAACGTTTTTGAATAGTCAGATTAACATAAAGTTCAAATTACGGGAAATCTCGGAAAGGTATACCTATATTTTATTCATAGGTATTTCTGTTTTGTATTACTTTTGGAATAATATGTATGTCTCTGCAGAACGATATTTCTTCAGGCTTCGGAATATTCTCTATTTCATATTAAAAAATACGATGGAGAGGGAAAAGAAAAAATCAGTAGGTCTCCGTTTAATTTTGAGCTTCTAACCCGAAATGCGGCCTTATAGTGAGTGAATTTAATATCGCCCACCCGAACTGAATTTAAAGGGTTCCTCCCCATATTATATTATATATCGTATTATATTTCCTGGTCGGTGTTGTGTCCGGGTGTGTCGGTGTATAAGCAAGACAATAAGAAGGAAAGAAAGGGAGCCCCAGACTGATATTGAGATATAAAGGATGCCGAACAGGTGCGGTGTATGGGACAGTTAGGGTATTGGACACCACGAGGCACTGGCTGTAGTTAGGCACAGCGTATTGGACAGGGTACACTCAAGAGACTACTCCCAAGCAAAAATATATATGTGTATATAGCCAAGAGAAGAGGACTCTGTATATAGCCATGTGACACACCTTGTTAGGAACCTTCGCTTCAGCTCTTCTGGACCGAAAGGGCACCTAATTGGCCTGGACACACACCTTCGAGGGAGTCAACATTTAATAACTTTATATTGACTTCTCTTTGCGCTTTCCTACCTTTTCTTGTACTTTCTTTAATACTGAGCCTTACATATTTCATACAAGTGCTTTGGTTTAGAAAATAGCCTTATCAAAAGAGTTTTAAGTACCGCACCTTGTCCCAATTCTTTTATATAGACACTTTTCATTTTTCAAGTTTTATTGTAAAATCTTGAAATTATTATTTACTTTTAATAGCTATGTTACTAATAGCAATATTTTGCAAATAACGATATTAAAAATTAAAAACTTTAAAACTGTATTATAATCCTTATTCATGGAAGATTTTCTTTATCCTTGATTGCTCAAGCAAATATTTTTGACTTCTCTTTAATTTATTCCGAACTTTAACTCATACTTTTAAACTATTTTTTTGTCTTGTTTGCTACATTTGGTCCGGTTTGAAAATGTAAACTTAAATATTTGAGTTGACGTTCGATACGATTGAGTGAATAAATTATGCTGTCCAATTAAATATTGATTTAAGGAGCCAATGTATGTACACAGTGCTCAATTTTTATTTACTCTGACGTATGTATTACTTAAGCACAGTCTTTATGTTTATATGTAGTTGGAGGCTCAGCGGTATAAGTAAATCATTAAATTATTTCACTGTTAAAACGTTTTACTTAAGAGGATTTTATGATTTTATTTTTCTATCCCATGGTTAGGTTTATGTGTTTTGCTTGGATAGGACTTTATATGTGTCACACCTTTGCTATGGAGTTCCAGCGGACTATCTCTTATGGTGTCTGCTAACGGATGAAAGCCAGTTTCGAGTTAAGCTATTGATTCTAGAAAGACATTATGTATTTTATAAGGCTACACTAGTCTATAATAACTCTACTGCAAAATGTTTAGATATTTATACACATTTACATTTATTTCTCTACAAATATACTGTTTGAAGACTTCTTTTCAATGCCCGATCTTAAAGTATTATACCAACCAAGAACTTTATTTTTTGTGAAAAGAAGAACATACACCAGATTGGTAATGGTCCAATTTATTCGGTTGTCCATCATTACTGAAAGTGAAAATAAACTCTGAAGTTTTATATTTTATGCAATACTAATATGCAATAATAAGGAGAAAATAGTATTATATTTTCAATTATTAATTATAATTTAAATGTCTGTGCTCCAGGTTATTTTAAAGCTGGTTCATAATTTGTTTCATCACTTTACCATGTAGGGTCGTATGGTACAATTTGGATCTATGAATGAAGGAACAACACAATCTGTCTCTCCACGTAAATTGAAATGACTTTAAAGCAACTTTCAGCTTTCAAAGGGATCATTGCCTATTATGAAAGAAAAATAGTTACATTAAGACGTGAGTCTCACGTCGACCTCTAACATGAAGTAGACTCACCTCTCACTCTCACTAAATCTTTTTATTAATGTAACACTTTTTCTTTCGCAATAGGCTCTGATGATGAAAGCTGCTTTGATATTAAAGCCATTTCAATTTACGTGGAGAGAAAGTGTGTATTATTCCTTGAAGATTACCTCCGTAGACGCTCCCATAACTAACAAATGAATGAAGAGTTCAAATTTTGTTTACTAACAAAGTTTACCACTGTAAACAGTGATGGCGTGAAACAAATATGTCTGATGAAATGTGTGAGAGAGATTATTATTCGAGTTTTATATGATAATTTCATTAAGGTCTTCATCTGTTTAGTGTGTGATATATACTCTTAAAAGATGCCAGATAAGATTTTCTTGGTCCCCTAGAGAGGCCATAAGGTATTAAGTCGATTGAATTTATGGTTCGGAGCTCATAGAGGCGCAATGTTTAGGGACCCTTCTGTTTCTTGTCCTACATAATGTGTTTACAACCTTACCAGACAGACATTCACATCCTTAATGCCCGTAGTAAACTATAGAGGTTGCCTTTAAACATTCTCACTACAAATAAGATTATTAAAACATCGGCTTACTTAAAAAGAGAGCATTTTTTGTGTGACTATTTAATTTCTCTAAACTGGAGGTCGGCAAACTTTTTCAGGGTCGGACCGGATTGGTAATCTGTGGAATGTTCTCGGGCCTAATAAATAAAATTTTAGCATGTTAAATAATTTAAAATAGACTGTCAATTGGTGTGGCACATAGCTTCCTCGCATCCTATCCACGTACTTTATTGATTTTATGCTTTTACAAGCCATTATTGTCTAATTTGTATAATTGTTTCCCCCGTTTTTTTAATCTGTCAAAATTGTTCTGTTTTTAACATGAATTAAAGTATCAATGTAGCAAAAGTTAAAGAGCACACACGGTTGAAATTGATCTTAGGCTATCTGCGGGTAACTTTCGACAACCCATCAAAATTTCATAAAAAACCGATGAGTATCTTCGGAGATATAGGTGTAAATAAATGTGTGTTTGTGAATTTGTTAAAGAGAAACAAATGGGCGCAAGAGGTTGAAACTTATATCGGACCAACAAGTGGCCTAATTATGACCTACATTCCAAATTTCATTGAAATGGGACGTGTAGTTTTTAAGATATGTTGGTTCGCAAAAATTGAACGACAGACTGACAGACAGAAACGGAACCAAAAATGTTCCCTGATGTCTGAAACGGATTTCTGTCTTGGATTTTTTGAAATCGGAGACCTAAAATTTTTTCGTTCTTTAGAACGATTGTATAGCTTTCGTGACCTTCGGTAAGCTCGGAAGCAAAATTTATTTTTAAAAATGAATAACATTTAGAATATTGAGATTATTCACTTTTTGTAACATGCGCAAATTACAATATACTATATGAATTATTCATGAAAATGTACACCCAACAGGACAGGATTATTTATGGTCAAAATAGTATGTCTTTGTTGCAATGAGGTAATTTCTACGATTCATGAATTTATTGTACAACTTTTTTTTTTGATGCTGTTAGTTGCCTACCAGCAGCGTTAAATTGATAAATTCACAAATAAATGTAACCATAAAGTCGCTTTCCCAGGCAAAATCTAGTTTCCAAAATAATGGACTACTGTTTGGGGGATGGGGACTATTACAATAAAAATATATGTCCATGGTCAATGATACTCCACAATGGGGGAGCACCTTAGTAAACATTTGTATTTTGGAAAGGGTGTTTTTATTTTCTCAGACCTGTATGCTTTACTGTCCTTGTTTCAGCCGATATTTGAGCAGAATTCCTTAATGAACAAAAAGTACATCTAAATAAATCATATTAAATTAATATGTAGAGTAAATTTTATTTTTTTTGTATTATTGTTGTTAATCTTATTTTTCCTCTGTTATTCTATATTTTAATTAAAACAGTTCAGCATCTTTATTAATATTATTTTTGAAATGGCATTAGGACAGAATTTACGTAATTATTGTTAATGTGTCTACCATAAACCAAGTATAATTAACCGTTTACTAATTAAAGCCGTACTCTAGGTCTGACGTGTTTTTAATTAGTGCAATAAACTGGTTGGAAATTTCTCAGCGTTATAAATGTTGAAGTACTCTCTACCTTTTATTTTGTTTTTCTTTGCGATTTTAATTATGCTTATTTCGAGATGATTATTAAACCTGTACAATTTTAAAATGTTATCTCAGTTTTTAAATGAACATTTAGTTATATCCTTTGTTTAAATATGATGAAAATTTGAAGGAAAAGTAATTATTAAAATTTTTAATTATTACCATTTTTTAAAATCATAACTTGTTTTATTTCGTTTTTATCTATACTTAGATTTTTATAGAAGCTATCTAAATACATATTTTTATTTCACCTAACTGCGTCAGTCGCTGTGAAAAAAAAAAAAAAAAATCAGATTAAAAGAATATAAACATAAAATATACTAAGGCGATTAAGCATAAGGCGCTATATTGACGGTATAAAGCCTTTTTGTATAAATAACTTCTTATACACTTTATGTCTATAATAAATAACTTCCTGCTTACTTTATAAGCGTGCGTGGAATAACTTATGCAATTTATATTTAGTCTGGCCCTTTTGGGGGAAAATAGTTATTTATGTAACTAGGCAGCAAAATGGAATTTTACTGACGAGTGATTAGATTAGCCTCCGAACCGAAGGCGAGGACAGGCCATGATAATTAACTGCCGAGGCGAAGCCGAGGCTGGTAATTTACCAATTTGACTGCCGAGACAGGCAATGAATAATCGAGGCCGAAATGTGTCCCTTTGCTGCCTTGTTGCACACTATATTTTATGTACGGGCGGCAGAAAAAAACACTATCTTTATTAATATAACATAGTTAATTACTATGTGTCGAATTAATAAGATAATAACATATGTATTAACTAAAATTAATGTTGATAAAGTAATCAAATATGAAGCTTGGGAATAATAACAATTGTGAATAGCAAACTGAAGCCATAACAACAAAATACAAAACTCGCGTTTATAACATACATAACTTCTGAATGAATAATGCACGCAATATAAAATATTTAATTATGTTTTTACTAACAAATTACTAAAATTATTAAAGATATCTTCTACTGCTTAATAGAAAAGAAGTAACTAGGATAAATCAAGATAAGTAGCTAGTCTAATCTAGAATGACTTCAACTATAGTAATAATAATAATAATAATAATAAGGATGTAGGATGTTTACTTGAAGCTGCAGTGAGGACAGTGACTCCGCTATTTTTTTATTTAAAGATCTACTATTCATTGAACTTATTTACCAGAATTAACAAATATAAACAAATTATTTAAATATTAAAACGTTTATTTATTAAATTTTACTTATTAAACTATAATATATAATGTTATAAGATAGAGATACTTAATAGTATAAGCAGTTATTGCCAACATTATAACAATAAACATTTTGCTGCCTAGGCATCAAAATTTTTCCTCATTTTACCGCCTAGGCAGTAAAATTTCATTTCTCTTGCCCGAAATCAGTTCAATAATGCCTCATTTTGCTGCCGCAAGTAGATAAAGATTATTTTAGGGTTGTTTCTGTATTTTTATTATTATATCTAAATGTTGTTACCTATTTTGTCTATTAAATCTTACTTCTCGGCAGGATTCGTCTTGAAAAATCTTGACTTGCTATTGAAAACCACTGATCGATAGTGAATTTGTTTGCAATTGCTGACTATTTACTTATTAGTTAATAAACTCAGTGATCAACTCTTCTGTTTTGTTTAAAATTAATGTGTTAATATACGATATATGTACTTTAAAATAACATCAAATCTTTTCTAATCCACCATTGTTTTATTATTTTAAACTAAGCCACAACAATGAGGCGGTGTTGGTTCATTATCGTTAAAACTTGTATTTAACGAAACAAACAACGTATATTTTTCATTTTCTTCATCTAGTGCTTAGACTAGTTTTTTCTGGAATTCTGGATGTTTTCTTCGAATCAATTGTTATCTTCGACAATGAAAATATTAATATTAACTATAACAATCTATTATAAATGTATAACTATTAAGCCGTCCTCCCATACTCTCTTCGAAACGTATCGATGTATAAATAGGTGCTGCTTAAATTTTAAAGTAACTACATATTACCTTTCATTAGACCATACATGTTTATCTAATAATGATTCGCGAGTACCTGTTATGAAACTATGAGCCCGACATATAGTCAAGAGTATAGATGAAGATTGCAATACACCTCTTTTGTAATGCAATATTCTTTTTACTTTCTCATATAAAGAGAAAGTATTGTGATGGCGCAAAAATTCGATTTTGAGATTTTGATGGATTTACACGTTTTGAGGTCCCCTGAGTCCAAAAAAGTAGTTTTTAAAATTGTCTGTCTGTCGTCTGTGCAGACGCCTGGAGCCTAATATACTGGACCGATTTTGACGAAATTTGGCAAACATGTTCAGAAAAATCATACCCCGAGGCGAAATCGAGAAATGAATTTTAGCTCCAAATTTAGAGGCGCTGAAAGTTATCTCCAGATAACTTAGATTGCCAAAATTATATTTAAAATTTTTAATAAATTCTCATCTTTTTTCTTATCTCCCTCAATCAGACTATTATCAATTGAGACTAGTTTTTATTATTATTATATAAGTATTTGTTATTATTTTGTAAGCGTATTATGTTATGACTCAATTTTAATAACACGAATCGAATTTTTATACTTATCTTATTTTGTTGGTTCTTAATAGAATATTTGAAAAAAAAAAATCGATTAATTAATTGTGTTATTTTTTTATTATAATAGCTAATCAAATATGAACTAAGTTATAGCGAGCATAATTGATTATTATTATGATTTAATAGCTCTTTTAGATGTGGAACAAATATAAACCATAGGTTCAATGATTCGTTTTTATTTTAATTTTAACATTTTTTTTCTTCGAAAAAGGGTTTAGGTGGGTGGATCTGTACGTATACTCGTGTGTAATTCGAAGGTTTACGGGTCTAATTCAGGACCGAAAGGTTGCCCGCCTAATCCAATAATAATGTTGGAGTTTGCCCAAGGAGATTGCGGCTAACAGAGTTAGCGGCGGAGTGTAAGCCCGGAGAGGCAGCAGACGCCATGCTCTTCTGTAATTGATTGTGCTAACCGTTAGAATCAATTGTTTGTTTTGAGGGAAAGTCCATTGGCTCTACTCCCATGTGATTACACTTCTGCTAGGGCTGCGTTGAGGTTTTTTTTCTCACCCTATAGGTACTATGAGGTGAAAATGGATCGGATTCAAGTTGTAACTTCAAGTCTGTATCCAATTACCGAAAAACGTCCAACAACTTGTTCATTATGTGGTCCCTGATAGTTTGAATTGTTTTTAAAACGATCTTATTATTTCATATTTACTTCCGAGCTTACCGAAGGTAACGGAAGCATTGTTTTCACTTTTGAGAATGTCTCCGATTTTACAAATTCCAAGATAGAAATCCGTTTCAGACATCAGGGAACATTTTTGGTATCGTATCTGTCTGTCTGTCTGTCTATCTGTCCGCCTGTGTGTCCGTTAACCGTGAAACGTGGTACGATAACTTGAGTAAATGTGGACCGATTTTGATGAAATTTGGTGGATATGTTAATTTTACCAATACCCAGAACGAGTTCGTTGGACAACGTTATCCGCCTAAGCGTTCGCGCGCAACGCTCGCGTAAGGGTGAACTTAAAATTTAAAATGGGAATTTTAGGTCGGGAAAAAAATCTTACTTTATCTATTCAATGAGAAAAACATTTTTTTCAAATACAATTTTTTAATATAACCAACAGCTTCACCGCTATGAAGTGTTAAAGATCGCTAGAACTAAATTGTTATTATAATATCTCCCTCCCCGCTTTCTCTCCGTATACGGAGAGAACGCGGGGAGGGAGATAGACGAGGGAAATAGGAGGTGGTTTGGTTCCCCCACCTCTCTATTTAACCTTCTCTTCAATAGCACAGCGAGCCTCGAGACCAGGTGACAAGGCTTCATTCGGGAGGAAATTAAATAAATTAGACATTTTTGGATTTTAAAAGCCTAAAATCATTTAAGTGTACACGATAGGACGCGAGGAAGCTATGTGCCACTCTAATTGGCTGTGTATTTATTGTTCATCAGTAAAAGTACAATCACATTGCGGAAGGCGTAAATATTATTTGCAATAAAGTCCGTAAAAATCCATTCGTTTTCTCGATCGAAAATATTGATATTAAAAATTATAGTGATGAATCAGTACAGCTTGAGTTGGACTTTTTTATAGCTTTAATTTATCATTTCTATTTTACATTAAATCAGAATATATGTATAGAATATTTGAAAAATACATTTGTAAACTAAGTCTACCAAAGATAAGGCTATAAAAATGTTCCGCCGTCTAATTTTATTACAGCTAAAAGAACTCTGCAGGTAATGAATTTTCAATTATGATGTTTCTGTATTTTTTTGGGAAGGGCACATACTCCGTTTTTAATGTCTCCATGCCAATAGTCATAAAACAACGGATGCACTTAAGAATTTTATAACTCAATCCACCTGCATGAAGTAATTTTAATTTGGTTTTATAACTCAACTGAAAACATTTCCTAAACGGAAACGACTCGTTTCAAACTACATTGGATTCGTACTATTTCGTTTTAATGACGTATGTTTGCATATTACAAATTTAATGATATTAGTGATTACTCTTCTTTTCGAAAACATTGGATGTATTTTGACAACTGGATAAATATAATAATTTCTTTAAAATAATTGACTGCCAATTGGTGTGGCACATAGCTTCCTCGCATCGTATCTCGTACTTTATTGATTTTATGCTTTTACAAGCCATTATTGTCTAATTGGTTTGTTTTCCCCCTTTTTTTAATCTGTCAAAGTTGTTTTGATTTTTACTTGAATTAAAGTATCAATTTAGCAAAAGTTAAAGAGCGCAGACAGTTCAAATTAATCTGGGGCTATCTGCGGGTTACTTTCGACAAACTATAATTTTTTACTTTAAATCAGTCCCGGTGCGGGGGTCTATTTTTCTCTGTATGTCTCCCGTAGTTATTGATAATTATAATTTGATTTAAAGTAAATTTTAATCTTTCCGTAGTATGAATACTACCAAAAACTTAAAAATTTGAATATAAAAGTTTTATACAAATCAGATAATTACTTATGAAGCTTATGAACTTATGAAGAATATGTCAAAGAGACACAAATGAGCGCAGAAGGTTGAAACTAATATGGGACCAAAAATGGGCTAATCATGATCTACCATTCAATTTTCATTAAAATCAGACGTGTAGTTTTTAAGATATATTGGTTCGCAAAAATAGAGCGACAGACACGGAACCGGAACCAAAAATGTTCCCTGATGTCTGAAACGGATTTCTGTCTTAAAATTTTTGAAATCGGAGACCTAAAATTTTTCGATTATATGTTATTAATTTCCGTCTAGCGGGCCCTAACATGGGTTTTAATTATTGAAAATAACTCATACCATAGTTTAGCATATCAGCAAAATATTCCTAAATTTGTATTTGGACATGGAAAGCGCTTTGAAACGTGTCAACGTTTGTTTGCTTGAGGCCGTGTAATTAATCTTTATCATATTATGTACTTTAAAAATAATTACCTAATTATATAAAATAATTAAAGGGGATGAAACTGGTCGTATTAACTCTGAATGTTTTATTCAGTAAAAGCGAGTTCCAAACTTCGCCCGATATTGTTGAAATTCAAATACTTATTATGTGTATATTAAATTACAAATCTTAAAATTGCTTTAACCAATTAAAGTCTTAAAATTACGCTAAAAGAGAACTTAAATGCTTACAATACGTCGGTTTTGTTGACAAACTATTTTTCTGAAAGATCGAAAGAAGTAAAATTCTATGGAAATTATATTTCTACAGGAAATGTCGGGCTTGGAATAGGATTTCAAAGAAACCACTGTCAAAGAAGATACGAAGACACATTTGTCATTTTCACCTGTTAGGACATACAACCTGACCATGCTTCTTTTAGAAATGGTTTTAGGTTTATGGGTCGGAAACTTATTGTCGTAAAGGACCAATGCCACAAACATTTCGCTTCATTTTTTTCCATGAAGCTGAACAAAGTTTAATAAAAAACAGAGTTAAAATTTACAATACACTTAATTTTTATGTAAATACATAGTTTAATTATCCTGAATATTATGTGAAATATCATGGCGATATAGAAGTAGCTTATCCAAAAATTCTACATTACAGGTTCAGTAAAACTACTGCAAGGGTATATATGGTCTTGAGAACCTTATCATTTTTTACATAGGATACCTTAATCCTAAAAAGAGGATCTAATAATATACATTGCTGTAACTTTTTTTCCTAACTATTGTGCTTCTAATAATTGGGAAAGGAGGAATTTAATTTTTATTAAAGTACATGAACGAGTATCTACTTTTTATACATTACAACGGCTGTTAATGCAATTTTCTTATTAGTGATATTGTAAAGTAGAAAACAAAGTTGTGTATGTAAATACCCGTCGATCAGCACAGTGTGAGGGTATAGTACTGTTTTACAAGATAGGTGATCTGTCACTATTCGATGTGGTTGTCTGTGTGAAACATGTTTCGCCTCCCTGGTATTCGAACCCGGTTTTTGGACCTTGGTTGCTAACCACTCGACAATGCTGATCCCCGATAAGTTAGATTTTCGTTTATTCAAATATATTAAAGTTAAATAATCTTATAAAGATAATAATAGATATTTATGAGTTCATTTGAGATCCCCCCCCCCCCCCAACCATATTAATAGAATAATGAAACAAATAAAATATAATAGTACAGCTAATACGACGGTTCTCGATTTTCTCAGCTCAGGCCAGGGGATACCAAAAACTTCGGCGTAAATATTTAGTTAATATTAAGATTTGTTTTATTTTTTATCACAATTAAATAAATTATTTTTTACTCTATATTTATTGATAGTGAACAATAAAATGGGTCTAAATAGATTTTTGTTTAATTGTGGTTTGGTTATAAGCTGATTTAGCAAGTTTAAACTTGAATTGAATAACTTTGTTGAAATAAATAAATAAATTCTATATTTATTATACTTCTACATCAAATTCTAAAAAAAGGTTTTTTTTTTGTTTTTGTTAAGAAAAAATTCCACGATTCCTTAATACCTTTTATAAAGTTTTAGTTTGCTCTGTCACAATCACCTGAATATAATAAATGGTTAAACCTACCTAAGATAAAATTTCAAATCAATTTAACCGGTTATTCTGTATCAGGTCGCCAGTTTTCATGTATGCCGTGTATCTGGTGGCGGAAAGGGAGCATGCCCCGGAACTAGGTCCGGTTGCCCGGCATAAATCAGTTGACGGTAGATGCTCGTGCTCGGGTCCCACTGTCCTATGATGAATGTACTAGGGGCCGACCCACGCAAGGCACTTAAAGGAGAAAATACTGGAACGTTTATAAACCCTTTTTCTTTATAAAAAAAAATATGAGATGGGTTCTTCCGGTCGAGTCCACTGTCCAGCATCCTACCCTGTGTTTTACTGGGACCCTTGAAATCGGCTCTACTTGCGTGCTTATTTCCTTCGTGTTGTTTTAATTGTTTATGATACGCCCTGTTAACTGAATTACATTTTTATAAATTTGTTTTCGCTATTATTTTTTCTTATTTTTACCTCTGGAACTTTTGACCTGAATGCAGAAATTGTATGACCTTTCTTCGCGAGATCTCATAAAATTATTTCATTGTGTTTTAGGATTACAGAAAACCTTATTAAACATTTTTATGCGATATAAAGTAAAATCAGCGCAATTATACATAACCTATATGTGACATTTTTTGATCGTTTGCATCTGCCATAGGTTACGTATATTTTAAATTGTGATGACTTATTTTTTAAATATTGGTTATCCCTATAAGAAGTAGAAAAGTAATTCTTTAAACAGATAATGATTGTTAAGGGTGACTATAACCGCATATGTGATAGATTTTATTAGAAAAGGAAAAATAAATTACGTTTTTTCATCGATATATACTGTAATTTGAATGCTAAGCTTACTTTTCACTTGAAAAAGTCGAACTTTTGTAACGAAAAACTTTAGTGATTATATTATATTCTTTAAAAGGTTAAAATAAAATTATTAGGGCAACGGGTGTGGTTGTTTTTATTGCTTTTACTTAATTGGTATAAAGTAATAAAAAAGAAACTGGAATAGACTTGTATTATTCAATGCTCTTTAATAAGTTGTTCTTTCAATGAAATTTTTTTGCAAATCTTTTTTACATAACTTTAAATTGAATTTAACTCTTTGGAAAACGTTTTTAAAGCTGAATGATAATTATATCCTGGAAGTTTAAACACAAACTCTAAAAAATTTGTTAGTACAAATGAAAAGATTCTTCTCATGAATAAATAACTTTTTATATTTTTCCTTATTGGCAATTGATGATAATAAAAGAAAGGGTGCAGCTAACGTATTTGGGGTAGGTATGTACTATTAAATGTGTACCATCAAATGTACCTTTAGGAAGCTATAAGTTAAATTAAAATGAACACTTTGTAATATTTAGATTAAACATTCAATATTACTTCAAAAAACAAACTTGACATTCTATAAAAAATGAACTGTCATTAACTTGACATCAACATGTACAAGGTGACATATGCCTATTCTAGTTACAGTTGGGAAAAAATTATCTTAGAACTTCCACCATTGATAGAGTATTAGTAGTCTTAGGATACACCAAAGAAGGCCATGATACGCATTACCCTTTGGATAATACACCTGTACTTAACATATTGTCTGACCAATGACCAGAATAATAATGGCATATAATTGCGGTATCCGTACTGTCAACCTTGTTGAGGATTGGTTATGCTCTGGTCTTATAAATAAGGTTTCAAGACCAGACCATTATTATGGATGCTGTCAGAACAATTATCTTAAAAATTATCCCTACAGATCTCAAGAATTAACCTACATTGTGTTGTAGGAAATTTGAATTTATATTCCTTCTTAAATTTCATCTTCCCTATAATATCTTGATTTATGGTACACTAGTCATTAACGACTTCCCTACGATGTTTTATATTATGTTATAAATAATATAAAACATGTTTTATTTAAGTTATAAATTATTTTTGCAATTGAACTAGAAGCTGTTATTACTAAAAATAAATTTAAAAAAATACGTGTGGTGTCGTGGGACTCCCGGAAGGAACGAAGTTCCTTACATTTTTCATTAAATATAAATTATAAAATCATACTAATAAGTACGTTTACGTTCCTAACTACTTATACATGGCGGAGTTAAGAGACAAAATTAAAAGTAACTAACTGTTTGCACCTAGCTGAGTTAAGGCAAAATTAAAAGAAACAAGAATCATTATTTGTATCATTAAAGCAAGCGTCTTACAATAAATATGTATTGAATATTGAGAAAAAAGTTAATCATGATGAGTTTATTGTTTAAGAGTATGTTTGTAGTATATAGCCTGAGGAAAAAGAACTGTTTTCTACCTACCCGGCCTACTATTTTAAAATATTAAAAAATATATCTCTTCCCTACTCAAAAACGTCTGCTTGTTGCTCAGGTTGAAATTTTACTTGCCTGTTTGAATTGTACTTTAGGTGATGTGTAAGAAGTTTTATTAAAATCGTTACCTTAGAACGTTGGATATCGGGAAGAACGTTGTTTTCTTTATTTTAAACGTTTAGGTCCGCTTTAATAAATTTGACGATCTTTATCACTTCATAGCAGTGTCGGTGTTCATTTTACTAAAAAAAAATAATTAAAAAAGTTGTTTGTCTCATTAATTCGTTGAAGTTAGAATTTTTTCCCGTCCTAAAATTCCAATTTTATATTTGAAGCTTATGTTTACGTGAGCGTTGCGCGTGAACGCTTGAGCGGATAACGTTGTCCAACCAACTCAGCCTGGGCATTAGTAAAATGAACATGTGTACCAAATTTCAACTCACTCGGTCATCTTTTACTCAAGTTATCGTCATCGGCAGATTTCGTGACGCTTGGTTTTGTGACGGTGATTTTGATCGTTTTTTTTCTGATTCACTCCCGGGCTCCAGAACGTGCCATAAGGAACGTTCCAATAAAAATAAAATCTAACTTGGTATTATTAAAAGTTTTGATTCCCGAATCTTTCGTTTCGATAGTTGAGCCTTTGATAAAATTAAAATATGCGCATAATAACGAGAGGGGTTTGTATTTTTAGAAACTTGAGAAAAATCGACGACCCTGTGCAGAGGTTGTCATGTTATTCCACGTTTACATGTCCCTCAAGTTACATTGAAACGTATGAAAACGAAACTTTCCTTTTAATGAAGTTAAAAGCAGAAGTTCCCTTTTCCTTTTCCCTTCACGCCCCACGGACGAATCTAATTAATTTGAGATTCACAGGTTTATGCGTGCGGCGCAGTACATTCGCATGCGTTTTACTCACGCCTTACACCTAATTAGCACACTCTTCATACCAGATGTGCATATACCGTGCCGGCTGCTTAATCCGGCTTACCCTATCTCATTCACATTCACCGACACTTTTATTACCAGGATTCAACCCGAAGCTTCCAATTTTTAAACCGCCCTCCAAACTGAGATTTTTTTTTCTCCCTTTACGAATACAAATTGTGCTAGTGACAGTAACAGTAACACCATCTTTTGTCTTAAATGAGAGTGGGATAGATAGATTTTATCTTCTTTATACTCCTAAATTCCATTCAGTTTCCCATAAAAGTAACTTTCGATGACCATATTTCTTCTGGCGAAAGAATTTTTTAACGCTGATTTTACAAATGAAGTTTATAATTTTGTGGGATCAAATATCCAGTATTTAGTTTATTACTCTCAATGATTTGATTTCAATCTAACTTTTAATTAACAGAAGTTATTACATTTAATGTTAGATTACATGAACTGAAGCAAAATTATAATTCTGAGAGGCTGGTTAATATAATGTTTTTCAAAAATAAAAGAAAGATTCTTAGGTCAAGATTCTGCGTCACTCGCCTCATGATTTTAATATTTTTGCCCTACGCTTGAGTGTTTTTAGGACATCTGACCGCCTGGCGATGATTTAATTCAAGTGTTGTTCGGGAACAACACCGAACATAACATTTGTACATTCGTTCATTCAAGTACGTCAGGTCTCTTTTAATAACTTTATTATATTAATATTATATTTTGCAGTAATGTAAAACAAAGCTGTCCTTTTGAAATTCTTATTATAATCGATTACTCTGTATACCTATTTATATTCTAGTTCTGACATTTATTGATGATTTCATAATCATTCTTAAAATACCCCTGATGTTTTGATCCGGTAATTTTTTTAATATTATTTATGCTAATAGATTCTAAGATGAAGTTTTTCTAGTGATACAATAGAATTCCGTACGTGGGCCCTTTATATCAGTTAAAGTATGGTTATTTGTAAATGTTGAAAGGGAGAGAGGGATTTCACATGACAGAGGATGACAGGAGAATGAGGAAGGGGAGGGCAAAGTGTCCTCCTGGACCCAGGGGACCAGAAGGTGAGCATTCAAGATAGATGGGGATTTGAAGAATATGCGAGACTGGACGAGGTCCCCCATTCAAACAGGAGTTAAACGGGTACCTCTCCGTTTTGTCCAATTTTCTATTCACTGAGCCACGAATAAAAACCGGTAATGTGACTCTGTCAGCCAATTTTAAAGTAATGTAACAGGTCACTAGGTAATTGACAGATCATCAAAACAAGTATTATTAAGACTTAGACTAGTTCACATGATTGTCAAAACTTATTTCCTTTTATGTGTGCTTTAAAACCAATTTCTTGGTTAATGAAGTACAATTGATTAATCATTAACCAATTTCTTGGTTATGAAGTACAATTGATTAATCATTAACCAATTTCTTGGTTAATGAAGTACAATTGATTAATCATTAACCAATTTCTTGGTTAATGAAGTACAAGGTTTGGGTAGGCATCCAAACCTATTAGTCCAGGAGATAGCTTGCAAAAACGTGTTTGACTAACATCAAGCTACTAACATCATAATCATTCAGAGTATAAGTTAATCTTTTAGAGCCTTTCAAGAATATATGGTCAGCTAAGTTCGTGTGCGGGACACAGCTTGGCAATAGGCGTTTGAAAAAAACAAACAGGCGTACAGGTGGCCATTTTGGTGGACAATTTGATTTTTATGGTCCTGAGTACAAAATTAGTTAGTAGACCCAAAATCCAGTTAATGATAGTTTTTCCCTTAATAGGGGATCACTTTGATTTGGAGTAATATTTGAATAGCTAACCTATCAAGGGACAATCTAACATCAACTTCATTTTCGGCCTACTAACTAATTTTGTACTCAGGATCATGAAAATCAATTTTAAAATGCCTATATTGTCAAGCTATGTCCCGCAGACGAACGTAGCCGACCACTTATTCCTAAAAGGCACTAAATGATGTATACTATGATGATGTATGTATATGACTTGTATACAAAATTCTAACTTGATGTTAGTCGCTATCTCCTGGACTATGTGACTATGTCATTTATATAGATATTTTTAGTTTACTTAATTGTATTGACAGATAATTAAATATTGTTTTATGTACTGGAAGCTTAAGAAGCTTTATTGTAAAAATTACTTTTCGGATTTGTTTAACTCAAAGTAACTATAAATTGAGTTCCCCCACACTTAGCAGCTCAGAAATAATACTAGCCCATAGAAACAAAGTTTTTATTATAAATCCTTTGTATTTATGCATTTTGGTTCTGTGAGTGATCGGCAAGTTTTTGTTAATAAACTCACGTTTTCAACATTTTGTGTTAATGTGGGTGACCCTAACATTCATTGAATGCATTCCTAACATATTCGTATTGGTGCAGAGGCTATGTGCCAAGTTTCAGCTCGATTGGATGACTGGTAGAGGGTTAATTAGCCATCCGAAGATTTTGACGACAGGCAACCAGCCACTCACACACAAAAGCAAAAATTATATAAAGAATTCAAAAATCGAGATATTGTCTCACCTCGATAGCTTTATTAAGACGAAACCGTCTTTTAACTGTAAGCGGTTATCATCAACGCTGGAGAGAATTTAGTCTAGTACTAGTAAAACTATGCGTCTGTGAACTTTACTAATGTTGAGTCTCGTTCATTTTTATTATTGGTTAAATAAAGAATATTATTATTTACTTTTTTAGAACTTTAGTTTAGTCCTTTCTTATCTGAATAATAATATACTGAACATTTTGAAAACACTTTCTTCTCAGCTTAATATAATTTAATTTTCCGTTCGTGCTTCTTCTATGTTTCCGTTTTTACTATTGTTGACGAATACCTTTTTGTTCTCCTTTGTATTCTTATTATTGTTGTACATTATAGTAAAGAAATATTCTTTATAAATTACTCTTGGCACTCTTAATAGACAATTCAATACGGCATATTTCCGCGTGGTTTCTGTTCAACCAAAACAGTGACGACGGTTGTAGAATAGCAATTTAACAGCGTGATTTTGCCGCGGCGATCCTAATGTGACACATCACATGGTTTTTCTGTGTGTTCTCTTTTTTTAACCATTTCTTTAGTGTTTCTTATACATAAAAAATTCCAGGATCGTCAAAGCTTAAATAATTAAAATTGTCTTTTGCTCGACGAAATTTTAAAAAAATGCACAAATTTGGAATCTCTTACTCATTTCCCTCCTTCCTATTCCTATAGACCAATTAGTTCACTTCCACTGCTGGGAATGATCTCCAGCGCTTTTATCCCATTCTTAACTCTCAGATTCACCACCAGTTTAGATTCAGATCCTATCACTCAACAGTGTTTTTAATGGCATGGTGCTCCGCAAAAATTGAGTGACAGACAGACAGACAGATAAACTCGGAACCAAAAATGTTCCTGACGTGTCTAAAACGGATTTCTCTCTTGAAATTTTTAAAATCGAAGACATAAAAAATTTTCAAACGATCACATACCTTCCATTACCTTCAAAAAAATCGTTCCTATACTGGTATCTCTATAAAATTGAAGACCTACTATTCTTATAACTTATTCTTATTAGACAGGATTAATAAATACTAACAAATTATTTCATAAATTAAAAGGTTATAATTATTAAACTATAATTGGGGGCCCTGGGGCAAGATTACTCTGGGAGAACCACGGGACGGTATGGAAGAGTCCCTCCCCCATACTAAAAAAGGGGGGTCCGGGGCCCTCCACCGAATTTTTTTGGGAAAATATCCCCTAAAAACGTGTTTTAATGCATTCTAGAGGTCATAATATATTTACCCACATCTATAGTTTTTTGCACACAATGTTTAGTTTATCCTCTGTATCTAAATCCTCACCTACCTCCTGGGTAATTTAGTTAGTAGTTCGGCTACAACATAAATACATCTATAACTTATAAGACCTCTTCGTAATAATTTAAGAAATTATATGCTGTACTGTTTTCGTAATTAGTTAATAGTTGATATTAAAATATGTAGGTAAAGATAGGCCTGATAGATAGTTAAAGAAAATAATAAACATGAGCGTGGAACTGAAGAAATTAGTCACAAAAGTAAAGTAAGTAGGTAAATGTATTTTTAATACTTATATACAAAACAAAACAAGTTGAAGCAATCTTCATTTATTAAAATTACTTTCTTCTTACTTTTGACGAAGAAAATTTATTAATAACTTGATAAAAGACTTCTTGCCTGAAAATATTTTTTTGATAAAAGGTTTTAAAATCATATTTTTATTTTTTGCCCATTGAAATTCAAATAGGGCTGTAGGATCGCAGCTGCTCTTGCGTGGCCCCCGTGGCCGGGGGCCCCGGGGCACTGCCCCGGTTGCCCCGGTGGTAGTTACGGCCCTGCTAGTATATAATATTATTGGGATAAAGATAATGTATAAAATGTTATTGCAGACATTATAACAGTAAAACATTTGCAGCCTAGGCGATAATGTTTATCTGATTTTATTGTCTAGGCAGTAAAATTACATTTCCCTGCCCGAAATCAGTTCAATAATGCCTCATTTCGCTGCCACAAGTAAATAAAAATCATTTTTGTATAAAATGAAATCAATAATCCATAAAATTAAAATTTTCATTTTTTTTTCGCCGGGATTTGAACCACGGGTCTCCTGTATCCCGGCGCTGGAGTGTATTTTTCTCTGTCTGTTTCCCGTAGTTAAGAATAATTATAATTTTATTTAAATTAAAATTTAAACTTTCCGTAGTATGAAAACTACCAAAAACTTAAAAATTGAATTTCGAATTGATTGTACAAGGTACAGGTACTAATTGAGTACTTTATAATTATAAGCGTTAATTCTCGGTTTAGTTCTAATGTCATAAATATTGACTTTCTAAATGTGTATGAATATTGAAAGCTTAGATTCGGGACTAGTTATCGATTACGGCAGTGAAAAATCATTCTCCTGCGTAGCTTAGTTGGTAAGAGCATCTGTACCTACTGGAAATACAGGAGACCCGTGGTTCAAATCCCGGCGCTGGAGTGTATTTTTCTCTGTCTGTTTCCCGTAGTTAAGAATAATTTATAAAATTGTTAACTCTGGTTCTACTCAATATTTTTCGATAAAAAACCAAACCTGCAACACCCGCCATATGTGTGCAACACTGCATCAAAATTAATATAATTTTGTATTCATTGTGACATACATACAGTCATATATACAGGAAAAAATCCTAAGGCCGATATGTATATTTTATTAAATATATTAAATTTAATAAAATTTTATTGCTATTTTTTTAATTTTTTAAAAAATATGCTATTACATCCGTATTTATATAAAAACATAACAGTTCTATGTAGTTGAAAAAGATTCAATGTTAACGCTACAATTTCATTGAATTGAAAGCAATTGATTTGTCCGAGAACGTCCTAGAACGAATTTAACTTTAGTTAGCTTGTTGACATGTTGCAAGGTAAAGTCGTCGGATATTTTTTGTTGTCTAAATGCAATTTACCAATGTAATACATTTTTTCTTGTAATTGCACATCTCTTTTCTTTTGTACTTTATTTCATTTTTTTAATCCATGTAATATAAAATTTAAAATCGACGTGATATGAAAGTTTGTTTCTATTATTTATAGTCCTTTACATTTTTCTTTAAACTTGTATATTTTTATTGATTTCTAAAGTGGATTTTTTATTAAAATATATTCGAAGGAGTTTTTTCTTGATCTCCCATTCACCAAAATTATGAGATTATTTGGAAAAAGAATCTTTCTAAGAAAACTGGAAGTACTCAGAAGCAAAACCAGTTTCTCGAACGATTGTTAATTCTTGCTAGATACAAAAGGCTCAGGGTGACGAAAGGCTATGAATTATTACCCTGGACCATGTAGCAGGACGTGCGTTCTAGGGAGGAGACATCCTTTATAACAGCGACAAGCTTAGGAGAAGTTGAAGATGTCGTACACGACTTTAAATAGTTATGCTTGAGGCGCACACACGAGGACTTGCGACCCCAAGAGGATGACCTCTTCTTGTACGTGACCCTGATGTTTTTGCGACCCTAGGGTCAGTGTTTAGAAAGGCTTTACTTGATGGATGAGCTTCCCCTGTCTACACCTTACCATCCCATTCTGTAATTCTTCTACCAGCTTCCAAACACGACTCCCTTGCAGCTTCTCCACTGTCTTTTTCTTCATTCTTGTTAATATCCGCCAACAAACGGAACGCGTGTACAAAACAAAACCCTTAATTACTCAATGTCACAACGAGCTTGCGCCGAGCTGCTAATTATAGCCTGTTGGAATCTTGACATCGTTTGCTTAACATTAAAATAACTGTCAGAATAAAAATAAACACCGTATAACACCGTCCACTGTACAATTTTATACTCTCTGCTTTGACGGGCATAATTTTAAATTAATTAATGTTCATTCACATGCGCATAAACTTTTTCCTTGTATACTGTTTTTCTAATTTGTTAAAACAACATAAAAAAGTAAGAATATTCTAATATTTGAGAATAAAAAAAATGAGCGTTTATTATATTTAACTAACATTATTACAAGTAAGATAGACCTACAACGATGTCCGAAAAAGACAAAATTCGTCTATTCATGAAACTTGGTCGATGACTTTGTTTTGGCAGTGAAAATTGTTTTTTTAGGGGAGGGGTAATTTATAAAATATTAAATAAATTTATTTTAAAGAGGTGTCCTTTTATACGTATTTTATTAGTCTTAATCGAATGAGACAACTTTCAGGTCGATTTAACCATTACTTATCGAGTTATGATTTTGATTAATTTTTATTAGGAAGAAATACTTAGTTCCTCCTTTATATCTCGAAAAAGAATGATTCAATAGATCTAAAAGTTGTTCCATTCGATTCAGATTGATAATATACTTATTTAGGACACCTCAATCTCATTTAAGTTTTTAATAATTACTCCTCTCCTCTTCCCTAAAAAACATTATTCCACGCCCTAAAATTTTCTCTTCAGGTATTCAATTCTACTGCCAAGACGAAATCAAAATCCAAGTTTCATGAATGTACGTATTTTGTCTTTTTTCAATCTCCTATTTTGCCCTTACTATACTTTGTAAGCTCATGTTTGAAAAATGTATATATGTAATGTCTTATGGAACTAGTTTATTTTAATTTTAAAACTGTTTTTGGTAAATAAAACTCAAGTAGAAGAATTAAAAATAAATTTGTATTTAATTGAAATTTGATGTTATTTGTATTAAGCAATAAAAATACATTTTGTAAATACAAAATTTAATTTAAGTTATAATATCAAAACGAGCCCTTAGACCCGTGCATGGCATCTGGCTTAATTTTATATGTAAAAAAATGTATAATTAATTAAATTAATTTAGATAATTTATTACAGATAAGTTAATATATATATATTTAGAGACCAACAAATCAATATTAGTTATTATAGATAAGTTATTATATCTATTTAAAGACGAAAAAATCAAAACAAACATTTATTTTGTTGGAATAGATTTGGTTGCCTTAGCTTGGCATTAGCAAATCATTTTAAGGTGAGTAATCGGGACACTACACGCTAATCGAGCATATAAAGGATTAGCGTCGATAATAAAAGTTATGGAATTTTAAAAAAACTTTTTTTTTTTGAGTATATTTATTTGTTATGAGTCGTGGTAAATTGTACGTAAAAATCTGACCATTCAACATGGTTAGGTAAATTAAAATGGAAGAATAATTGTTGTCCACTTGTTTAGTCTTTTACTTTGGTCATACGAGATAAACAATAAAACAATATTTTATATTTAATTTGTGATTTATGATCTGTTTTTAAAATAACAAAGTTACTTTGCTCTTAGATTTCATCTTATCCAAGTTCTGAATGCTCTTCAGTAAAAAAAAAAGCGAATAAAATAGCGGTTGGGAATTTTGATGAGGTCCAAGGTACACTTGTTGAATACTGGCTAGACAAGTAACCTTAACTCGTACGACAAGAGCCCATTCCTCTCCGTTGCAGAGGGAAAGGCTGTAGGCCGACAGGCGACAGCAACCAACATCCGTTACTTGATGCTTCTTTCGACTACTTCTCCAAGAGCAGGTTGTTCGAATCTCGGTAACCGATGCATCTGCATTCCCCATTAGCAGAGAAAATAACTGGACAGTTTTTCAAAAGGATAAGATATGCATTTGAGTTTAACTACCTCAATAAGAGGCCTCCATACACTTAAAGAACTTCTTAACTAAACCAACTTTTTCTCCAATCTCTTTTTCTAATAGACTTTTTCTCTAAGCATCTTACACACGCTCTTCGCTTACTTTTTGCAAAGTTCATCCAGTTAATTCCATTCGTTTCTGTACTTTGCTCGACTTCTCTCAGTTTCATGATTTTATTTATTTATTTTAATCTAGAAAAAATAATTTTATGATTTTATCCCATAGGTACGAGGAATAACTGTTCCATTAATATCAATTTTTGCTTCTTGCCTTAATGCGCTATGCTTTGAGGTATAAAAAACCTTTTTACCTCATTTCATTAGATTCTAAAAGTCACTGGGTTGAGGTGAATATCCTCCTTTACTATTTTTCCATTTTCGCCTAAGGTATATGAGATCTTTTATTTTATATATTAAAGTAATTTTAAAAGTTATAAATATATTTCGTGCTTTTATAAGTTCTTAAAAAAAATAATCATTAAATTTTTTTTTTTTTTTGACATATCCCATCACGTAGCAAACCAGACTAACTGGATTTCATATAAGTTCAAAAAAACATTTGCTTCAATCATACGGTTGTAATTTATTTTTACATGTATAAAAATATGTTTAGAATCTAGATTAACCATTTCAGTTAAAATCGTTTTTCGTAAGTGAGTTCTAGTCGTAAATTTTTGTTCTTTTCTTTTACTCTTAACAAATTTGAAAAAATCATGTAATGCTTTTAAAATTCTTGTTATTTCTGTATACATGTAACACGGAATTCGTGGGACAATTTTTCAATATTTTCATTGGATACAGCAGATTAGTCTTAAAATAAAAATATGCCTTAAAAGGACAACTCTTTCCTTTTTATAATTATTCTACATTAAATTTTATATTTTATGATCTTGTTTTATTTTTAGTTAACTCACTTGTTATATTTTAGTTAATAAAAATGTATAGATACGAGTACAAAACAGATTGAAACTTTTTTCTGTATTTATATACATATAAATATATATATATATATATATATATATATATATATATATATATATATATATATATATATATATATATATATAAATTTAAATACTTGATATTGTTCCGGGTGGGTCAATCATCGAGATTTAAAAGTGAATAAAACAACAGATATTTCTTATGAAAAAAAAAAAATGGGGTCGATTTAAAATAATTTTTTATCAAACAGTGGAAAAATATTTGATTATTTACACTGTATTAAACAATTGGTTTAAGAGTCTTAGTTAGTAAGTTTGCGTTGATTAGTATTTATAATTAAAGTTTGACTCTTTTAATAAACTAGACTTAAAATTAGTGAGGTACAGTTTAATAAAAACCTGCATAGATTAACCAACTATACTCTTACCAATAATACTCTTTTAATAAAGCTAATACACTGAAGCTTTTATCAAAAAATAGGGAAATCGATTTAGACAGAAAAAAGCAAAAACAAGAAAAAATGTGGCTTACAGAAACGATGATATGAATCTCAAATTATGGATGTCTCATTAATGGGAACAAAAAAATCCCTTTTCATTTTCAGGAAAGCTATTTTCATTTTGGCAATTTTCATGAGTAGTTCCATTGGAAGGGACTGTGAGTTTGTTAGTTTGTTAGAGGTCGGTTTACAAGGGAACCAAGATAGCGTCGAGTTGAAGTGTTGCTGAGGAAATAACATTGAAAGAGGCGAACCAGCCAGGGTAGAAGGCTTTTAGTCAAATTAATGCAAATCTATACCGGACTTATCGAAACCGTATACAGACTGAAACTGATAAGCAAAGGCATTCATTCTCTTTTATGTTCAACTCATCCGAATCGAAAAACCTTATTGACATGAATTCACCCTAAGATATTACTTAAGGAAAGAGACATGCTTATATAAAATGGCAAACGTCAAATAAACTGAGTTTACCTAGACTTTAAGTAGAATTCTTAAATATTACATGGTTCATTTGGAGGGTTTTAGTCAAAGTAATTCTCATTTTTTTATTTTATCTGAATTTTATTTTTACTAAATCAATATAAAGATTCAAATTATCCCTTCTTATATATCCCATGTATTATTCATAATACATAAATCATTAGTTAACTTCCATGGTAATTTTAAGGTGGTGTTTAAGGTGATATTAGCACGATAAAACAAATCATTTTAAGAGAATTCACTCTTGATTGATCCCATATATATATATATATATATATATATGTGTGTGTGTGTGTGTTGCGGAGCGAGTGGAAGGAATTTTGTATTATTTATTTATTTCATTATTATTTTTTGTTTTCGTGTTTTCGTTGGTAAATTTTATTATTATTGAACATTTCATCAAAATAACTTTTAACAAGACAATTTGGATATCTTCTGGATATTAGGACGCAACTCGAAAACACCGATTTTTTTTCAAAATATCCTACCACAATCAATTGAAAAGAGAAATAAAATTTTAACATTTAGTGATTTTTGCAGTGTTCCTTGGGCGCCAGCGATGCCCATTTTGGTGCTTTAAAGAACTAATGGGTTAATAAAATGTTGCACCTTCTGATTTGAGAGACAAAAGTATACATACATGTAAAAATAATAAAATACGTTTGGCCAAATTGTTGCCCCCTCTAACCCATCGCCGGAGTAGTCCCCCCCCCCCCCCCCCCCCCCCCAAGTTACGTCACTGGCTGTTATTATATTTTGCTACTAATTGTATGTAATAATAATGTAAAAAAATATTTAATTGTAATTTTGGGGCCCCCTCTAGGTTGGCGGTCCTGATTCTTTAGATAGAGCTCGTGTTGGTTTGTTAAATACATAGCTGATTCCTCCTCGATACAAACCCTTGCCAATTAGACATTAAAAAATAATTATCATTTTAAGTACCTTATACGAAAATATGTTTTACTAATGCGTATGTGAAATATCAAACTTTCTTATTACAAATAATTCGCTAAATGTTTAAACTTTTATTGTTATAGAGAACTAATAATAAGAATAGTTTTTTAGTTGAATTTATAACTTTTTATGTTTATTTAAATTGAAGGATTGTTACTTGTTATATACAGTCAGGGTTTTCGTATTTTTAACCATTCATTATTATACCCCGAGCCATTGTTTTAAATTTTCTCCATTTTCCAGCAAAATGGTCGGAAAGTTTTGCGCGTGCCTCCATTTACATACAGCACAGAGAAAGTGGGAAGGGAAGGTCGAGACTCGACGGGTGTTAGTAGAATATACACGACATACGAGAAAAATAAATTATTCCAACACAACACTTCCCCCAACCTAAAAAAAGAAGTATAAACACTTAATCATAAAATAAATATACAACAAGCAGTAGCTCCCAAGGTGTGACGTATGAGAAAGAAAAGTCGTATGAAAAGGGAAATTATTATAGGCCTTTTTTTTCTCTTTTCCACGTATTTTCTTACTTGTCATAAATCCGTGTGAGAAAGCGTATTTAAGGCTTCTCTTTTCAAAATATGACAGGTTGATTTGTATGGAAATCTTGTTGAAATTTTCTAAAAACAAGTACGAACCCTTTATAAACAACAGAACCCTTTAAAACATAAAGAAGAAATTATATGAGTCCCTGAAAGCCCTGACTTCCTTTCCAATTATAATATTTTCATTGCTTAAAACCTAATTCTCTTGGCAAAAACTGATTTGAATTTTAATTTTTTAACACTGTTTATAAATATACTATTATCAATATAAATTCTTTACAATTTTTTATTTTATCATTATTTCAATTTTTATATTATTAATTTATAAATCTTATACCCATAGTTCTTTTATGACTTTTATTATCTGCATGTAAAATAATAACCAACCCTTTGGAGGAGCTGAATAGTGAAGTACATATATCATAAAGGTACGTTACACTGTAGAGTGAATCTACCTAGAGTGTCCTAGAAGCCCACCACTCCTCCTAGACTACCCTACCTCTGTATCCATATCGTAGTACCCAGTACATCAAGCGTTCTAGGTTCTGTTAAGCGGGGAGCTGAAGGTGCCATGGTACCCCTACTCGGTTCACCTCAAATAAATGCAGACTTATTGCTGCTGCCATTGAGATTGAATTACTAAAGGGACAGCAACAGAAGAAAAATAAATCGGTCCGAGACAACTCAGACAAACTTTCTTTTATTCGAGGTCATAATTATTTGGCCCAGTGTTTTCCATTTATTAGTTTTCGTATGTCATTTAATTATTATTGAACATTTCATCAAAATTTGTCATAAAAATAACATCTCCTGGGCGGGGAATCGAACCCAGGCTCTCTCCTTCCGCGTTTTAAGCTTATTTCTCAGGAACTAGATTTTTCCCGGGAAAACGGCTTATATCGTTAGATTCGTATTTAAATGGGCTACATTATAGAATTTTTTAATTAAAATCATCGGAACTGTTTTCGAGAAATAATTTATTTCACGTTTTTTCAGAGTTTTTGGGAGGTAGCGTTCCCAAATTTGGAGCTAAAATTCGTTTCTCGATTTCGCCTCGGGGTATGATTTTTCTGAACATGTATGCCAAATTTCGTCAAAATCGGCCCAGTAGTTAGTCTCCAGGCGTCTGCACAGACAGACAGACAGATAGACGACAAAGAGACATTTTTTAAAAACCACTTTTTTGGAGTCAGGGGAGACCTCAAAACGTGTAGAGCCATCCATCAAAATCTCAAAATCGAATTTTCGCCATCAGAATACTTTCTCTTTATATGAGAAAGTAAAAAGTTATGGCTAAGACATTGTATGTAGAGATGAGAGCTCAGGAAGAACTCACTCCAATCTGACATAAGATCTATTTTTCAAACCAATTGTCATCATGTTTTGTTCTGGTTGGAAGAAGGTGTCTAAACAGGATAAGAAAAAATATATAATCGTGTTTATGATTTAATTTACTTCTGGAACCAAAGCGGTCTAAGTCACATCATTTTGCTGGTTTGGTTTGGTTTACAAAAAGTTTATTTCATTGAGATCTATTTGAAACCCCCCTTCGACGCCCTTTCGCTTATCGAGTATTCTGTAGTATACTTTTTGTTTGACTAATAGGTTAATATCCCGCGCTTCTGTGTTGACAACTAACATGCTTTAAATACCTTTTTTCTTCAATTAATTATTATAGGTATGTTTAAAATATTATTTCTGCTATTACTATACTTTTTTTGTATTATGTATTTTGAATCGATCTCACTTATTAATTTTTCTATATCTCATAAATCAATTCAATACCAATTGCCAATTGTAAAAACCTCTGTCTCTTATTTATTCAAAATAAAGTGCTAAGTAATACTTATAGATTAGACGTATTTAAAACCAGTAGTAAATCGTAAACTCTGATTTACAAATGTTTTACCTAAAATATATTCCTCGGTAAATTCTCTGACTAAGATAATTTACATCTACTTTTGTGAAATTGAATAGATTGATTTTAGTCACCTTAAGATTTATACCTGTAAGGCCGAGACAGATTTTGTCAAAGTTTGTTTTATTTTTTAACGAATAAAGCGGTAGATCCTATAGTTTGGAATGTAAGCAAAGTTAAAATAATAAAAAAAAGTTAAGGGATAGGGAGGAAATAAATAAAGAAAATGGGATTGGAGATATAGATATAAAAGTGTAGTAATCCAGAGTGTAGGAATGAAGAATGCTTGGAGCTAGTCCTTGCATTATATATGGCTAACCGTTTCTTGGATATTTTGCGAGGCATGGTATTGTAGCTAGGGATAAAACTGGGCTGGGATCAGCCTTTAGACCTCCGGACCCACACGAATTTCCTATATTTTTTATTTATTTATTTATTTTTGTGGTTGTTGATTTTTTTTTACTAGAAGAGAAAAAACCAGTTATGCGTAACATACGTGGGGGTTTAGGGAAAATCTGAAATTCCTCAACAACCTACCCCTACTTGCATCGCACAGAGAGGAAGGGGTTGGTAAAATATCCGAATTTCTAACTGTTTCGTCGTTAACTCACCTGGCGCTACGAGATTTTTTTTTTTTTTTACTGTTTAACCTCTCAACCTTTTTCACGAATAGTTCGGAAAACAACGGAACGTTTGTACAAAACAATTTTCATGGAAACGGGGTAGAATTGAATTTTTGATGTGACTGCTCCCTCCCCCCTTCTCTCAACTCCATTTTTGTGTGTGGTTTTATTGTGGTTCGAAGAGTAAAGTTATACAAGCCTTTTTTTCTCCTCTCGAAATATCCCATTTATATTTAAACAATTAATATTTTAAATGAAACACGTCATGAATCAAACTAGGTTACTTGTTATACTCCGAATTAAATTGTCAAGAGGTTTCAGTTATTGACTTAGCGCTAAAAATATCTTTGTCTCGTTGGTTTTATTTTATTTTAAAAGGCTTTTTTACTTAATAATTTATTATATCCCAGGCTTAGAATATTAGAGGAAAACCTTCTGATTGGTCTCTCTTTTAATTGCCTGAGCCGAGAAAAAACACCTCAAAAATGGATCCCCTGTGTTTTCCAACTTTATTTAAAATCAAGCCAATATTACGCTGGAAGCTAAAAAAACAAAAAACAATGATGTTGTATTTTTTACTCATCAGCGTTATTAGACAATTCAAAACTTTATTCCAAAAGAAGAAAATTCTTTAGTTAAAAAATTTACGATTTATAACTCAGCTACACCCACACTACATATTGTATATTAACATCTTTCTTTGTGATCTAATTTATTTTTTTGATCCTATATTCTTCTATAACTATTACATATTTTCAAGTAGTATGGCTTTGAGGTTATTTCTATACACAGGGTGGTCCAAAATCTCTCCCCCCCCCCCCCCCTTGTAAAAATATACACTCCAATTTGAATTGAAATTTTGAGGTTGGGTGGCCTGGGGGCAAAATGGGTGGTTGCTCCAGGCTCCAACTGCATGCATCCCTTTTCATGGTACAGATCCCTTAAGTTCCATTAATTTATTCCAAACCGTTTAGATTTTATATAACGACATTAGTGTTTTTTTTAATATTTTCGGAAGGGTTATTTTCTTTGCAAAATATTGGAGATAGAAAAGAAAAGTTACTAGTAAAATGTTTTATTTTTAACTGTAGAATCCAAATATGCTATCAAAAATTTACACTCCGATTTGAAATTTTAAAGTTGGGTGGCCTGGGGGCAAAGTGGGTGGTTGCCCCTAGTGCGCGATTGCATGAACACAAACTTCCCTTTACATGGTACGGATCCCCCCAAGTTTCATTAATTTATCTCAAACCATTCAAAAATTAAGTGGGGGTGGGGGAAGACTTTTGGACCACCCTCTATAGTAGGACTATATACGCTGTATAAGCAGCACGAGGATACAAAGTTGTATACGACACTGCATATAATTTTATTTAAAAAAATCTTAATATAAACTAAATAACAACAAACTGTTTAACCTATTTGTGCTGTTATTGCTCACCAAATCAGAAAATGTTTTTGAATTTAAATTTGTGTAGTAATTTGGAAAAGAAAAGTGAGTTTGAGATGAGATTAGAGAGGGGGGACAGACTCACAACATCCCTTATTGTATTGGATCTATTAGACCTAGAAGAACTTACTTGGACAGGGGGAGACTTGGCTAAACCAATGATCTCACAACGTTTTACACGAGACTCAGCTTATTTTTTTACACTAATATTTTTCTTGGGATATTAAATAATTATATGGGTATCCTTAAATCTTTTATAAAATATTACCATGTTTGTTCTCTATTTAACCTAAAAATCTTTGAATACTCACAACAAAAATTCTAACTATTCTTTGTCAAAAACATTATATTGGCCACCTATGGAGTTGTGATCCCTAGTTGAAATAACTGTGGCCCTAGCTAGGTTTTCTTTAAGGATTATCCTTAGATCCCTAGCCATCACCTTGCAAAGACAGGATTTGAAGTCTGTTTGGTTTATTTCGTCCTACAAGCCATCTGGACTGACTTTTACAGCAGCACCCATTCATGAGATCTCTAATCCCCTTAACAAAACATTTCCTTTTTGTACCCTCGCATTTGTCACACAAAAAATGACAACAAAGGAAGTCCCTAGTCCCCCAATCCCTGTCATTCTAGTACCTAAAACCAACTGGACTGGTATTCTATTAGAAAAAATTAAGAATTTGGGATAATAAACTGTATATAATTTGTGCGTTTAAATTATTCATATGATAAATATTAGCTTGTTAAAACTATATAAATTTTTTTAAATATTCATACAAATGTATTTCTGATATATGTTCTAATATATATATATATATATATATATATATATATATATATATATATATATATATATATATATATATTATTTATATATTATTTATATATTAGTGCTTTATTTCATCGAAAAATATTGAGTGCAGCCTGATTTATTAAATAAAATATTTTTATTTATTTTATGCTTTAAATGTGTATAACAACTAGGCATCGCGTGGCTCTATCATTGAAGCGAGCGTATAGTAATAAATATGTATTGAATATTGAAAAAAAAAGATAATTGTGAATCATGATGAGTTGATAGATAGTGGGTCTGGTAGTAGTGCAGCGGCTAGTAGTAAGGGAACCACCCCGCATTCTTACTATTCCTCTAACCACACATCTCTATTTCAATATTTATAATTTGTATCTCTTTGCTACAAACAAACTACTGCATGTATCAAATTGAAATTTTGCATGCCTGTTTCAATTGTGCATCAGATGGTGTCTATGAAGTTTTATTAAAATCGTTACGTTAGAACGTAAGATATCGGTAAAAAGGTTGTTTTCTCTATTTTAAACGTTTAGGCCCGCTTTAATAGTTTTAGCGATCTTTATTAATTCATAGCGGTGTCGCTGTTGGTTTTACTAAAAAATGTTATTTGAAGAAAATATTCGTCTCATCGAATAGATGATGATAGAATCTTTTCCCGTCCTGAAATTCCAATTTAATTTTTGAACCTCTCGTTTACGCGAGCGTTGCGCGCGAACTCTTGGACGGATCACGCTGTCCAACGAACTTAGCTTGAGTATTAGTAAGAGGATCATGTATACCTAATTTCAACTAAATCGGTCAACTTTTACTCAAGTTATCGTCACTCGCGTGAACGTTACTGACAGACAGACAGACAGACAGACAGACAGACAGACACGGAGCATATTTCGTTGAATGTAGGAAGCTCGCTACGCTCGCTTCAATCAAGGGTATTGACGTAATTTTATTTATTTTTTTAATATTATTATTATGAAGTTTTTGGGCTTTTGATTGTCATCGGAAATGCCATGAAAGTTTCAGCTTTCACAGAAGGTAATTGATAAGTGGGCTATATAAGCGTGTATAAAATAAAAAAACAGGTACTGGCTTTTGTGTCAGTGGCCTTAATGGTTTTTCTTCTACATGCGCACATTAGTTTTTTTTTGTTTTGTTTTTTTATTTATTTTATCAAAAGAAGTGGGAAAATTAAATAAATTAGATATAAGGTCGTAAAAGCAAAATACAATTTAAGTGTACGCGATAGGACGTGAGAAAGCTTACTTTTTGGCAAACGAGACCCTTATGCCGAGGGTGATGTGTCTATCTGTCCGTTGCTCTTTGGTTCATATTATCTCCCGAAACATTTAAATTAAAAAGTTGAAATTGAAATACTGACGTAACTTTTTGATCCACAGATAGGAAAAATATAGAGAATATAAAAATTGAATATGCGCAGAGGTGATTAGAGGTTTTCCCAAAAAATGTGGTAAACCAAATATTATAATTTACGATTGAGGATTGAGGTATTAAATGAAAGCTGCTGATGATTAGGCTACAAATACATATATATGCTTTTTTAAATGTTGCATTCCTTATTGTTTTTATTAGTTAAAATGTAGGTACCCAAAAAATCCCCCCCCCCCCCAACAACCCTATAGCGGCTAGTCCTAAATTTTTGAAATAATTCATGCAAATACCTTATTATGGGGCAATAAAAATATTGGGAGAAATTCTCAATTTTTTAACTTTTTTAAATTTTGAGTAGGTATATAATGAAGGCTCCTGACTTGGGTTATTAAACCAGAGACTCTTTAATTTTATGTTTGATTTTTGGGGCCTTCCGCCTAAATTTGTTTATATTTTTTTAATTTTCATTTAGAGCAGGATGGGGCAATTATAAGTTTATTTCATAATATAATTACGTATATGCTTAATAATCTACGAAACACGAAAAAGTACTTCCCTGTGATTTTTTAATCTGCCTTGTAATTATGTGGAAAGAACAACTATATTATTTTATTTTTTTTATTTTTTTTTAGCTGTGTATATTATAATAAATATATTGATTTCAATAATTATATATTTTAGACCACGTCTGTAATGTTAGGACGGATTTGTTTATTAACGATTTTGAAGTGTTCTTTTTCTGTTGATCCAATGTGTTAGAGTCACCGAACACAAGGCACTAGGCACGTGCCTTGTGTTCGTTATACGTAAATCCGCATCTAGTTACTTACCTCCTCGAGGCGGAAAGCATTCTGACACCTGACACCTAAGTGCTGGCAATTGTTGATTAAACAACGATGCATTCATAGTTAAACTCTACTAAACTCTAAAACAAACTCTAAACCTCACAAATACCCAATATATTTTGAATCAAAATGGAGTGTTTCACGGTAAACGATTTAAAATAAAAATTATCCAGAATCTTTTATTCAAATTACTTTACGATTTTATCACCCATTTTTTTTTGAGAAGTTAAAAAATTACTATGCGTATAAAATACGTACGTATGCGGTAAGCTCAAATATTTTTAATTCTTTTAAATTTCGAGTGGGGCATTCAATGAAAACTACCGGAGAGTAGATTACAAATACATATACAATTTTATGATTAGTGTGCTCTTTACCGCCAATATTGCATTTTTAGCACCAAAATTGGCCCTCCCAACCACCCTATAACAGCTAGTCCTAAAAATTTTGAAATAATTTATGCGCTAATACCTTGATAGGCCAATCATAATTTTCTTTAAAAAAAATACCAGTTTTTACAATTGCAAATTTTGTGTAGGCACATGCGTGCACCCTTTATATTGCGCCAATTTTTTTTTTTAATTTTGATGAGGTATCAAATGTAAGCTACTGATAAGTTCATTAAAAATATAGAAATTCAAATTTTTAAGTTTTAGGTAGTATTCATACTACGGAAAGATTAAATTTTACTTTAAATCAAATTATAATTATCTGTATGTCTCCCGTAGTTAATGATAATTATAATTTGATTTAAAGTAAAAATATAGATTAATATAGAAATAAAGATAAACATTGCATTTTTTATTAGTTTTATAAGACGAATTATACCCAAAATAATGTTTAACCCACCTCAACCACCCTATATAAAGGCGAGTCAACAAATTTTGAAATAATTCCTGTTCATACCTTATTATAGTGATAAAAAATTTCCCACTTTTTATATATTGTAAATTTTAAGTGCGCACCGCACGTGCGCACACATAGGGTATCAAATAGAACACATAGGAAATAGAACACATAGAACAAATAGCGCACACATAGGGTATCAAATTAAGAATTATTAAGGTTATTCTTACTATTATTAATATTAATCTCAATAACCTATGAACCCCCCCCCCCTCAAAAGTACTTGGATGCATGTACTTCCAATCACTTCCCGGTTTTTTTCTTATACATTCCCATATATTATAGGCAATACCAAAATTTTAATTTAAAAATGTTACGTTTCATATTAATGTAAAGTACCCAAATAATTTATATTTTATTATACTCCGTACTTTTCAGTAATATCATAAAACTGCACCCTTTAAAGCGTATATTAGGGTCAAAAGACTCATTAAAAACTAGAAATACTCCTAGACCACGTTTCAACACTAGTTACAAACACAGCTATGTAAATAATTTACGCATTTAGATATTCTTTTCTCACGAAAGCTATAACGAATTCTCTTAACGTATTCAACTTATAACCATTTTAAATGACAAAATACAAAGAAGAAGAATTTATATTACCTCAAATAAAAGAATATTTTCAACTCTTCAAGATCTTTCTGTTGTGATATTCTTCCTTTTGATTTAGATATGAGAATGAGATATTGTCAATGTTAGATTTTTATCTTGACAGAACCTGGAGGGAGATTATTATTTTTATTATTATTATTTGGGTTACTCTTTTTGGATTTCGTGATACGTGCTGTTCCATATTTCCCTTTTTTTCTCATATCGTTTCTAAGAGCGCTGCGGCAATATTTCCTTTTATAATATTTTATATATAAAGTAAACATAAAAGCTTATTATAAATCAGGGCGTTAAAAAACAACCAAAAAACGAGAAGGTTTTTCCTTCAGTTCATACACGTGTATCGAGGGTGGTCCTCACGCAAAACCCCCACACATATTTTACTGATTAACTTACTTCTCATAGATATTTCCTCTTTTTTTTAAAAAAAAAATCTAATACATTAAATATATAAATTTGATCTTTATAGATTATTCAAGTTTTTACTGGAACATTTTTAACTTTATTCTTTAATTTATATAGTTTTTTTTAACCTGATATTATGAAATCTTAAATCTCTAAAAGAACTTGTTTTTCCTAGACGTTTTGTTAAAAGTTATCTTATTCGTTTTATTGAATATTAATATTTTTATTTTCTGTACATAATATTAGAGAAATTTATGATTATTAATTTCTAAAACATTTTAATATTGAAGTTTATCTTGTAATGCTGCTTATATACACTCATTAGTTATGTTATAAAAACAGAATAATATTTTTAAATGTTACTAGCTTATTGGTTTTTAATTTGTTTAGTTTATCGAACTTTGTATCATAAGTACATTAATTAAAGCATTAATATGAATCCATTAGGCACTAGATTAGTAAAAGACTGGTTACCAGTCTTCCATGACTCAAGTTCTTTACTGGAGTAACTTAAGCCTTTCATTTCTTTCTAGAATTTACCGTGAACCTTTAATGGGAAAGTATCTGCAGACTGCAGGTACAATAAAAAACCTGTTTTGCAAGTCCTTTCCATCGAGTATTTCCTTTACCTCAGTTTACATACATGCATTGAAGATTTTGAAATTTTAGTACTTAAAATTTTATTATTTGAAAATTGTCTGTTGAGTTGTCTTATCACTGATATCAACTCCACTTTCCTATATCTCTTATACTAAACTGTGTGTTTTTCTTAAAGTCAGTATCTCGGTGCTCAACTTTCCCAATTATGCTTCTATCTGTGAGACATCTAAAACACAAAACACCTTTCTTATATTAAGAACTTAAGTACTCTTTATTTTGAAGCACGGGCCTATAATTTTATTTCGTTTATCGTTTTTATTAACTACTGGTATTTTCTTTCATTTTATTAATCTATTTTAAGTCTCTTATACAATTATTTTTATTAACAACGAGCTTTTTCTTGATTAGAAAAACAGTCTACTTAAAAAAAAATGTCACTTATTATATTCTTAAATTTCAATTTTGTTCCTAATTTTAAATGGATAGCTGTAACAAGGCGAAGGTGCAAAATAGAGCTCACTCAGTTTTATCTTGACGTATAAAAATTAAGTTACCGTGAATTAGGAAAATATTGTTATTAAATGTTACAGTAAAACGTTGTCTTAACTGCTGACTCGCTGACTACTTGCATAAAACACAATTTGTTCATGCTTAAAAATACATATATTTTTCTAAGCACAATTTACATTTATAACAATCAGACAGACGATCGTTTCAGTCTTTTGACTGTCTTCAGTGACACTCTTTTATATAGACAAAATTGTTACAACAATTATAAAATTGTCTAAATCTATAATTGATAAATAAAAATGGAGCCTATATAATATCTGGCAAGGTGTTCGACAAAGTAAGAGGTGTTGGATTGTAGAAGGTGTGTACAACTGTTGTAAAGGCTTGACCAGAATTGAGTTGTTTAGATTGGTTCTTTCATTGAAACATCCTAGATCAGGGGTGTTTAAGGCTCCAATAGGTCTAGTTTTTTACCTTGTCCACAAACGTGGACTATAGTTCATAGCTATCTTTGGTAAACATATGGTTGGCATCTATTAAATGCTTAGCGAAACTGGATGTGTTGGTTCTTTTAGTCCAAGCCGCATGATGTTCTGCGACACGTTTTTATATATTTTTTTTTTACAAGCTTTTATTTAACTTGCAATGTTTCTATGTGTGTATGTATGTCCGGGTCAAATCTTGCTACTGAATTTTAAAGCATTTATCCTAAACCGATTGAATTGAAATTTTGCATACACGTTTAGTTTGGATGACAATTTATGGTTAGCTAAGTGACGTCGTTCTAAATCCAATATGGCGGAAAGCCCAAGATGATGGACTAGTTATTTCTTTAGCACGACCATGATATGGGTATCAAATGAAAGGGTTATTGCTGAGAAGAATACGAATAAAAGCTTATTTTTATATTATTTTTTTTATATTTTTTTTTTGAATCATTCATTTTACAGAAGATAATTGTTAAACTAAGAAAACCGTTTTTTTTTTTTTTTAACATTTCTTAACTGAAAATTGCAGTTTATTATATTATTTTAAAAATCATTAATTAAATCCTTCGCTTTCTTTTACAACAGTCCATTAATTATAGCTGCATCCCTTGCATAAATGCTCGCATTTAGATAGTTGAATGAAAAACTAACTGCAAATTTAATATTTTTTATCTGAGTCTGTCTGAGGATTTAATTGTTAAGAATGGGAGAGAAAAAGGCGCAGATGAGAGTCGTTAAGGCCATAAAGAGGACCACTAGGCTTTTAAAAATGATAACGACACCAGTACTGTTGATATCACGCATTGCCATGCCACCTCTAATTGCTGCTTGGCCTTTATGACTTCCCCTGTATAGTCTTCCTCTCTTGGATAAATTAAATTATTTATTTATCTTTTCATTACATTACTTTATACATCTTTCTTTAATGAAGTTCTTTTACAAATTTATTTAATAGTCATATTACTTCTGAGCTTACGAAATGTAACGGAAACATTGTGATAATTTAAAGAACTTTTTTTTATCTCTAGATTCAAAATTTCGTCTACATGCATTCATTTTTAGACATCATGGAACCTTTATGGCGCCATGTTTGTCTGTTGGGTTTTCCATCAATATTTTGCGAACACCTCATTTGAAAACTACTTGTCCGATTTTGATGAAATTTGGATGATATGTCGGAAGTTAGTACCCAGAAGAAAGTCCCATGTAATTTTTACCTTCTGTGCACATTGCTTCCTCTCGCACTTATTTCTTATTGGCACATAAGTTTGAAATATAGCTCATTACACTATATTTATACTTACGTGATCATTCGAGCAGTGATGGCATACGAAGAAGTTATATTATGCTACACTAATTGGCGATTGGCGTGTAAACTTTCTTTAATTCTATATAGGTATAAATTAATTATTACGTTAAACAATTATTTAATTGATATGCATTAGTTAATTAAATAACTTGTTACTTTTAAATTATTTAGTCATTTCGTAAATAGTTATAAAAAACCGAATTGATTTTCTACTGCTTCTATTGAGAAGTGAATTTATTTTAATAGTTTTGGGGGCTTCATACTACATACATTTTTATTTCTGTAGAGGATGCGGAGGCTAAAAATAGGTTTGGCACCTTTTAAGAACTACATTTTTATTTTTATTTATTGGACAGCCTATAGGTAGTGCCTTGTCGGCTTCAAGAAATCTAAAACTTTATGCAGGTATTTCTTAGAAAGGTAATTAGGTTGACCCAGATGAACTTAAGGATAAGTCGCTTTCCTTATATAGAAACATTCTAATTATATTAATCAGTATTATGAATTCATTTTATCTTCTGCTTTAATAACCACTGTACAATAATTCTTAGTGTTACACATCTGCAGTAGAAAAAAAACTAATAAAATATACCTAGTTTTAATTTTATTAAGTAAAAATTATAAGTTATTTCGTCACCTTTAGAGCCTGGAAGAATTTTAATCTAATGTAACATTACGAAATCTTTACTACATTACTTCTTTCCATAACCTAAAGTTAAAAGAACCGCGATTCTTTAGCTTTTGTTTTTATCTCAAACATCGTAATTGAGGTTAAAAAACCAGCTGAACTCCACGATATTTTAACAAGTGTTAACAATTACCTGACAGCGTGATCTGAGCCAGGCTTTGAGAGAAGTAATCGTACGGCAAATAAATATAGCGGTGGGTGCCTCACGCCTCGTTGTTAATCTACAGATCTCTTCACGATTCGATTATCCATTCAACTATCTTGCAATCTAGTTAACTGTCGCCTTAATTAAGATGTAACTTGTTAATAATAATTAAAGCTTATAGTATTTTTAAAATGAGGTATCTTGATAAATGATTAACAAATTAAATTCGGTTACAAATGACCGCAGATACAACATAACTGAACGGGTAACAGGATACATAACATAACTTTAACATACAATTACTTGAGTACCTTTAGACCGACTTTGATAAAATTGAAACATACAGATCTTTGGCAAATAACCAATGCTCGCGTGTAACGTGGGTTACTTTTCGTTGTTTTTTTTTTGTTTGTTTTTCAAGTCCACTATATATAAGTTATGAGATACCACATGCCAATATTCATATTTAGCTTTTATTAATTTACTTTTTATTTCGATTTATTTATATTTTAGTAAGTTTTAACGCTTAGTGTTTGTTTATAGGCTTTGATGATGGCTTTATAAAAGCCGAAAGCTGCTTTGATAAATATACAAGTATTATTTTTCGTGGAGAGACAGTTTCTTTGTATTCATTTAGATGACCTCCGTCAACGCCCTTATTCCTGAAATACTTATTTAAGTTCATTGACTCAGTTGACATGATGACTAGGTACTAAATGTTTGGTTATCCCTTAGATTTTAGATATTTTAAAAATTATATCAGTTTTCAGCTGATTACTAAAAAAAGTGAGATCTGATTACCATTCTTAAAGTCAAAACATCCGAAGACATTGAGAAAATACAATTACAAGAGTCACTACAAATCTCCTTTTCCCTTGAACGCTAATGGAAACGGATAGTAATCTTTATGGAGCAGTTGAAAGCGCTTACTTTTAACCCTCACAAGACTTGATTAAACGATGGTACTCTTTAATTAATGTTACCGTTAAAGTTGAGAGATGCTGTGAGGTTATGTTTCTAAATTGACCTATTGTTCCTTCAGAAGGGAATAGTATTACTCTGCTTGTAATTAGTGTTAAGGGAGGCTTCCCTTAAAACTTCTTATCAGAAACTACAAGGGACTTGCGCCTTAAACTTATTGTATATTAGAATAAGAATAGAATGTCCTGTTATATTGAAGAATGATTTTAACTCTTCTTTTAGTCATCTTTACCGCTTGGTCACGCCAGAATTTCATCAATTTTACATTTAAAGTAAAATTAACTGTGTTTACCGAAGCAATGTTGGAGTCTTACTTGTCTGTTATTACTTGCCAGAATAATGTAAAATATTGATATACGTTATGTAGGTCGGTTTTGTCTCGCTGTAGTTCAGTACAGATCGATCTCTACGTCGACACTGCTAGAGACACTGAATGCCTAATGTTATACAAATTTATTTTTAAAGCAAAGAAACTTCATAAACTGTAGACACACTCCTTTAAATAATATAGGTACACACTTCAATCTTAACATCAAAAGATTCAAATATTACTCCTATTCTACAGGTAGGTAGGTATATTACTAAAAGTTCTGTGAATGAAGAGTGGACCTCGCCTCCAAAAAAAAGAACGTACACCAAATAAATGATGAATGAAAAATAAATGATTTCATGGAAAATACATGCCAAAATTTTAAGAAATTATATTTATATCTAAATATATTTATATATTTTCATCTAAATAAACCATTTACAACGATTTTAATGACTCTAAGGAACATCCATGCCAAATTACAGAAAATAAAATTAATAATGAAAAGAAAAACAAACAAACCATATACATAACAAACCATATAGATTTGTATGCCTTCAAGGAGCATCCACGCCAAATTTGAACGAAATAAACTACGCGTTTGGTCGTGACTACGTAACTAACAAATTTATAGACGCAGACAAACGAAATGCCAAACGGTTGAGTCTATAGAGTTGAAACAGAGAACGCTGTTATAAAGTTTTATTTTAGTTATTATTTTTTTAGATTTAATAGAATAAAAATATAAGGTAAAATAATAAAACAATAAATATAAAGTACGTAGTGAATAAAATGTGTAGAGTAATACGTAATCAGTTTGTTTATAATCCATTTAACACATCCAAAATGTTGAATAAATGTATTTATATTGGAACATTTACCTACTTATTATAGTATTTAGTATATTTATTTACTGAATAATTTTATTTAAGACGAGGTTGAAATTTTAAACTTTAATCCTAATTAAATAACATCGACCCACAAATTTTAACAAGAGGAGTAAAGCTAAAATTACATAAAATATTTATAAATTAAAAAATTTAATATATAGTTTTGTTGGCGTTGCGTGTTTTTAACAAAATAATTAGTTTATTATGTAATTATTATTTTTCTATCTTCCTTAATTGATTAAAGTTTGTAGCTCAGGTTAAGAGAGTATTGTGAAATGAAAGGAGATAAAGTAGGAGGAGGGTTGGGGTTTTGATTATAAAATGCGGTATACCCTCACAGCTATCAAGGTGTATTATGTAGATAATATACATATATATTTTATATATGTATATATAAATGAACAAAAAAAAACAACCAACATTAATTTTTGTGCGAATATTTCGCTAGCATACGCTATCAGAGGGGTTGATAGAAGGGTGGTATAATAAGCCCCGCCCACTTCTACCCCCACCTTTAGTCGGAGTTAGCCCGGCGTTGGAGTACCGGCTTCAGTCCTCCTCCGGCTCTTGCATGAAGTGCATGACGCTCGTTTCTTTCTCTCTTCGTTTACGTATCGTGAATCACTAATAATTTTCCTTGATTCAAAAAAAAGATAACGAAGTTTTTTTGGCCTTATTGCTCATAAACAATCAACGAGAAAAAGTGCCAACGGTCCTTGTGTTGTGATTCTAAATTCCGTTTTTTTAATAGTTAACCTCTTAACGATTTTTATTTTGTGATGAACTCGCTGTGTTTATAATTTTTTTCGTTGTTTTTTGCCATATATTATTTTTTGGAGATATCATATCTTCGATAACAGGTAGTTATAATTTTAATTAAAGATTCTAATAATTAATTTACAAAAAAATACAGCATTAATATTATAACATTTAATTTATTTTCTTCTGTTTATTTTTTTATTTGCTATTTTCTTTTAGCAATAGTATGTAACATCATCAGTATACATGATATCATAATTTTGCTTGTACCTATATTAAATTGAAATACACGTTTCTTATCAGTTATGTTATATATGCTATCACTTTGGAATAGGTACATACAAAATAAGTCACAGATACCCCTGATGTTTCACGGTTCATTTACTAGTCCTTCTAGATTTTAAAATCATTGTAGTTGGTAATAGAACTGATAACACTATCTCCATGTATTGATAAATATTTATGTTTAGTATACAGTCTTATTTTATGTATTCGTCGACTGTTTGTTCTCTTCTTCTGATTTTGATTCGATAATAATTAATCGTGATTTTATTTTTATTAATGAAACTTTTAATGTAAAAATAAAAACCTAATCAAAGGAATAAATTACCATATAGTCATTTGTATTTTTATTTAATAATACAAATAACATTTTGATAAAAATAACAAGTTAGGCTTAAGCTGATGAAATCATAATAACTAAAATAATTGTGTTTTATTATGAAAATAATTTTATATGAAAAAAATTATACTTTTGTTTCACTCCGATGGTTAGATATATTAAATATCTTATGTATATACTTATTGATAAATAAATTTATATTTAAAATTGTTAGGTATTATTTGCTGATTTAATTTAAACAAATAGATGCACTTATATACAATTTAGAGTAGTTTAACGTATTAAGTTAGTTTATATTTATTAACCGAATTATTATTTAACTCATAATATTGTTTAATAAATATAATTTTATAAGTAATATATTTATTTAGTTTATTATTTACAAATATGTTAGGTAATTTTATTTTTAAACTTTAAACTCTACTAATGATTATCAACTATATCCAAATCAAAAACATTTTATTTATTTCTTATTACCATTTTAAAGTAGTTAACGTAAAATATAGGTCTTTTACTTTGTATTTTGTTTTAAATCAAATTATAATTATTATTTACTACGGGAAACAGACAGTGAAAAATACACTAATTGTATTTTGTTTGTTATAAATTGATAAACATTAAGTATGGTTTAATTTTTTTGTTGAATATATGATTTATTTAATAGGATTTGTTTATTATCTTTCCCAGTATACAAATAAAAGTATTGTTTATATTAATAGTGCATTTTTTTTTCTATTATTATTATTTCAATGCGTAGATAACAGCCAATTTACCGTAATAACTATGTAGTTTGCACATCTTACAGAAAATGCTATAAATAGAAAAATGTATTATCATCTTTGTTTATTATTTATATCAGTGTATATTGTGTATATAACTAATGCTAGTATACATTGATATAAATATATATTCAATACTTTGCTTTTTTTTATTATCCATTTCCTTTATTTTATTTAATTGACTTGTTGTTTAAACCATTAATGTAAATTTTAACTATATAATTCTAAAGTGAATTTATATCATTTTTAAAGAGTTCTAACAACAGAGCCTCAAGAAGATGCTAATTAAATCCAGTTAAGAAATTTTATTGTTCAAAATTTCTTTATATATTTTAAGTTAAAGTACGCAACGTTCTTGTTTTTAAACTCGAATTATTGTAAATTTATTATTTGCATTCATTAGTTAATATTCAATGACATTTCAATAATTATAATAACAAATAATGAAAATAAGCATGCAAGTACGAAATTATTTTATTGATATTTGATTCTATTTTGTCTGAATGCTTAAATGTTACTTAGTGTCATATTGTAAAACATAAATATTAGGTTTATGAAGTATCTTAAAGAACATTATCAAAGTTCAAAACTACGATTATATTCAATGGTTGTTTTAACCAGATGTCTTGAGTCATATTAACATAATGCTACATTGTTAATTATGTTAATGTTAATATAGCTTCCCCTCTTTCATTAATCTTGACCTTTTTTTTTTAGATAAAATCATGACATTTTTTAACTATACTGTTTTATTTTATATGTATAGCATTATTCCTTTTACTAATTTTTATCTAAAGTACATAAATACATGTATTAATATTATTATTTTTCTTTTTTTTTTTGAAATAATAATTTATAAAAATAACATGACCTGATCATTTTATGAATTACTGAACTGACTGATCTTTGCTTATTTATGTACTTCTTCATTTGTCAAATGCCTAATCCGTCAAACCAAAGAATGAATCCAAGTAATAATTTTACATTACTTACGCAACACGATATAAATTGAAATACCTCTATTAATATTATTTAACCAGGTTTTTACTATCTCATATAAGTAGTGCATATATGGAGAACAAATATTTCGACGCAATAATTTGATTTTCAGATTTTACAGTTGTATAAGCTTAGATTATTTTACTAGCACCTATACCTATACAGTTTATTCGATTTCGATAACATTTCGTATACTCAGAATAGTATGGTCATATGTGTTAAAAAATCAATTTCAGATTTCAGGCCCTGTTTATTTTAATTACTTTAAATTAAAAGCGCAATGTAGAAGCATAATCTACGAATAACTTAATAATATATAAAGTTAAAGAGTCTCTATAATGGTATAGGTATCATTGTTTTTCTCTCAATCGGTTTCGACGATGTTAATAAAAAATAAATAAATCAAATTTTAAAAATAATCTATTTAAAATGCTTTCTTTTTTTTTACGCGTTATATATTTTGTATACTTTAATGATTTTATACTAACCTATTATTGTCAAATTTATTTAATTTTCCCCCGTTTTTTAGCGAATTTCCAATGGGAAAAATTCGCTAATGGAGCCACTGGCATGGCGGGAGTTAGAGCCGGGACTGTGGCCAAAATACGTTTCATGGGTCCCTGATCATGAAAAAATAGGTTTTTTCAAAACTTTATATATATGTATGTATAATACATACATATAATATAGGTATATATGTATTTCTAGCGGATTTCTTGTAAGCACGATAGCTCTCGAATGATTTGACTTATCAAAATGAAACTTGCACCGAAAAATGAAACTCGTTGAGATGAGGATCCCTATTGAAAATGGAATATTTATGACGTCACTAACCCCTCCTGACGAGCCAGCAAAGATTAAAAATAATCCTACCGCGGGGTTCCGCTAGCCGAGCGAATTTCCATTGGAAATTTGTAGTTCAATGTTGTGCAGTTTAAACTTCTTTTAATAACTACTACGATTACTATTAATGTTTTACTAAACAATATTCTAAAAACCCTAATCCAACTAAAATAATTCTTTTAAATTATCTTAACTTAAAATAACACACACAATGGTAGTAGTTATAAAGGAAGTTTAAACTGCACAACATTGAACTACAAATTTCCAATGGAAATTCGCTCGGCTTGCGGAACCCTGCGGTAGGATTTTTAAAACTGTCATAATTTTTTTGATTTTTTACAATATTTAAAGTATCAATTTAGTAAAATTTAAGGAGCGTAGGTGGTTGAAATTATAATCCGGGGCCTTCTGCGTGCTACTTTAGGCAAACTATCCAAATTTCATAAATATTAGATAAGTGCTTATGATAAGTGTATATAAATGTATGTTTGAAGAGAAAAAAATTGGTGCAGAAGATTGAAATTTATATGGGACCAACAATGGGCTAATTATGACATACCACCCATATTTTAATTAAAAAGGATGAGCAGTTTTTAAGATATGTTAGATCGCAAAAATTGGCCGATAGACAGACACGGAACCAAAAATGTTCCCTGATGTCTGTAACGGATTTCTGTCTTGGAATTTTTTAAAGCGGAGACCTAAAAAATGTTCGTTCTTTGAAATGATCACATATAGCTTCCGTTACCTTCGGTGCGAGCTTGGAAGCAAAAGCAGTAAAACTGTTTCCTATAAGGGTAACTTTAATAGTTTGTTGTAGAAAGTTTGTCTAGAGTTTTTTTTTTAAACTGATTTTTAAATAATTTACAATCATGTTGTCATGAATATAAATAGATTATTTTCTCATCTTCCTTTTTGAGGTAGGTATCTGGCTTTTTTGTCACCTTCTGTCAGTTCAGTATTAGTCTTTTTTTTAAATTGACGTACTTTTGAAGCTCGCTAAAACAAAATAAGGTCACGTACTGACATCGCTAAATTTTCTACCTTGAGATAATATTTGTGTAGATGGGTAAAGAAGCTTGTTATGCAGGAACACGTTTATATTCGATCACAAATGTATTCAGGAATAAGAACAAAATGTTATTGTTATTATTTATTGTTTAATGTCTGGTTTAAAAAAGTTATACTTTTCCATATTATGCTTATGCTTATTCTTATATTTATTGTTATATTTTTCGTTGGTTTTGACCCATTAAAAAAATAACTTGCTAACATGGTCGAATAGGTTTGTATTAAAATATAAGCAATTGCTGTTATTTGACAATATAAGTTTGTCGTTATTGTACTATTGGATTTTATTAACTGAGTAAGTTAAAATCAAATGTAGGTAGAAACAGAAACAAATAGCCTAATCTTATAATATTATTTTAAAGTATATATTCATATTTATAACGTGCAAAGATATAATGAAATGTGATAAAGTTAATTATTATAATCTTAAGAAATGTTTATATATGTGCGCACCTGCTTTAACTGGCAAAATCGTAAATCATTCAATTCTATTAACAAACTAGTATTTTATTTTTATTTGTAATTTATAAGAGTTTTTATTTAAATAAAAGGCATTTAAATAAAAATTACAGTAAAACTAAAATAAATAAATAACAGTAATAAATTTTACAGTTGGTTGATTAATATTAGTACAATGGACTGCAGAACTTCACTTAAAGGTTTTTTATGCGATCAGCCGCGAATTATAACAACGTTACGATAAAATTTGTAATTTTTATGAATTGTCCAAACAAATCCAGTAACGATGTACGATCCAGAGATGAAACGTGCAATGGCTTCGGTAAAACACAATGTCAGTTTGATACAACGCTTAAAGGCCTTGATTATTAGGCAGTGTTTACCCACCCAATCATTTTCTGTTCAAGAAACCGAGTTAATTCTCAACCTATGATTAGTGGTTTAGCAAGTTCTTGCTACAATATTTTTGTGCAAAAATTATGATGTGATATGGTGTATACATGTGTACTTTTTTAAGGTTTCATATATGATAATTTTTTGTTATATATTTACATCGCCTACATAAACTAATTAAAGCTTTCCTAGGATGCCGCGGAGTACCCACTAGTAAACTTGGAAATTATTTGGTTTTTGGTCTAAGGATTTGTCTCTTAATAAACTACCTTATGTACTACTACTAGCTTATAGGACTATCAGTAATCTTGGTTTTTTCTCTTGGACTTTTAATACTGGAACAAGATAGGTTAATTTTCTGTTATTACAGCTTTTAGGAAGAATAATCACTTTTAAAATCCATTGTAATAATAATTGGTCTTAAACTCTATTCGAAAAGACGGGAACTGATTATCTGCTCATTTTCCTTTCTATGTTATTCCAGCATGAATAAAGAGGTGTTTTTTTGTTTAGTTTAAAGCGATATATTTCTAGAGCTTCCTCCTACATACTATAATGAGCTCTCGGCTTCCCTCAAATTGTTTTTTTTTCCTTTTACTACACGTCTCATTTCGTTTACCTCAATGTTTACATCTGCGGATTCCATGTAAACTTCTAAATCCTTGGAATATGAATTAAACATATTTTTATCTCTACATAAAAGACTTTTTATTGTACTTCTTTTTATGTTTGTAAATATGTAATGGTAAAGAAAAGTAACGCTTATTTATTTAAACACTAAAATTAGATTTTATTATTATATTTATTGCTTGTAAATACATATACATGTGTATTTTTAAAAAATATTTTAGTACTTCTCCAAATTATAAATATTTACTTTGACTTTATTTGACTTCTAGGTCTTGGAATTTCTTAACAAATTATTATTGCTATATACTTTAATGAACGTTATTTTTTTTTCTACCCCTAGATTGGCTGGCCATGCAAGATTTTTGTTTTATTAGCCTTCCAAGGAATATAGATGGTTAGGTCACATAGGGGTATATTGTCCTTATCATGACGCGTCGTCTTTGTGTCGCGCCACAGTGTCGCATGCTCAAATCGTAATAAAGGCAGTGATATTTATAAAACAATCATAATAAATATTATGAATATTGACTAAGAAGTTCAAAGCTATAAAAATAAATATAGACTTTCAAATTTATATTTTTATATAAATGTCCTAAGGTATTTGGACATTTATAATTATATACATATATAAAATGCTGAGTGACCCATTTTTGACTTTTATATACTTTTATCCTACTGGAGATATATTTATCCTCTTAGTGCTATTCTACTAAGGGGAAGTTAATAGTATAGTATCGGATCTGATTGGTTGGGTATGTATCAACAGTAATGCTTTCAAACGCAATCATGTTAGTCTATAATCTTAAATCTAACGGCATTTAATGCATAGAATCTGCTTATCATTAGCTATGTGATAAATGAATTCAATTAAATTTACCATATATTAATTAATTCCGTAAATTTTGGATTGATTCAAATAAGTTTTAGTATATTTCATGTTATATTTTACATGACAAAATTACCTGTGTTAGTTTTATCATTTTTAAGATGTAAACCCCTGATATCTCTATTTAAATCAATTATAATGTTAACCTTGTATTTAATGATATACCGCACTTACGTGAATTTAGACATTTCTGGGTACTCATATACATTTTTTTTTCAAAAAAGTCTGTTACATATTTGTTTCTAAATTTTTAGGCTAAAGATATTAGCTTCGATAAACGACGTATAAATACCAACATGTTTTGCAATAGCACGAGTAACGCACCTCAATAAATTCAAATATGAGGTTGTAGACAGTGATCTAGTGCTGGAATCAAAATCAAAACATGCCTTCTTCGACTACTAGATTGTTAAGATATTTTTAACCCTAAATATTATTAATATATAAGGCAAGTGGCTAATCAATTATTATTATATTTCTTCTCTAATGCAAAGGCATTTATTTCGATCGGAATATTAAATAAACATAATAATGAATAAAAAGTTCCATATGATGATAAGTTAGTAAAGCCACATGAGCTATAAGTATAATAAACCTAATATATTCTTATCTTTCTATGTGATGGTAAGAGCAGTAAAGTTCTTTTAGAATAGTAAAAATGTCTATTACAAATTCGTTTCAAGCGTCTATATCTCAATAAATTTTTTATTGCTTTCAACATACTCCTACAAAATAACTTAAGTTAAACTGAGTGTTTGTGTTTTTAAATATACACGACATAAATAAAGAATTTTTAAGTAATCGTTTTCTTAAGTAATTTGTTTCTATTGAATCGCCAGTTTATTTATGATGATAAACTAAAGTTTTCTAATCCGTATGAAATTTGAGGTAATTTAGTCTTTTTATACATTTTAACTGATTAATTTTGCTATTTGAATTTTATAAACTTTTATGTCTCTTGTTTTTTTATTAGTTTTATTTACTATTCGAGCTCCTGGTATAACTTCCCATTTTTATTGTTAAAATAGTATAAATTATTATTTTTGGAATAAATTTATGAATATGTAATGAAATTGAAATTATGGAGTGGAGAAATTTCGTTAACACATCAAAATGTATTCTAGTTTATATGTTTTATTATTTAAAAAAAGTTACCCCCATGTTTCGGAGGCAGTAGTTATATTGTACTTGTGACGTCTAGTGTAGAGTAGTGTGCTATAGTAAGGTTTCTATCATAACGATTTTTACTCTATGAACATCGAGGCCTCATGCTAATCAGATTAGGGATTACCTGGGATTCCCTTATACACCTTACCTTTTACATCCATTTAAACTCTTTGTATATAGTTTCTAGTCAGAAACAATATTTTATTTCAACCTTTCTAGTTCTTTAGCCTTTGGGTTTAAGGCTTTATTGTTAATCCATTTTGTTGTTTTGATTAGGGATTTTATCGGAAAGCTTTGTTTTAAGGATTCGTTTAACTTATTGATATTGGTACACAAAAAGTTTTTTTTTTGTAGTTTCTTTTTTGATAGATTAAATACAGAGGGCCGAAGAGATTTATATTAAAGTAATAGGGTTAAGTATTTTCTATAGTATAGCAGTGTAGTATACCGTCCGCGGCATAGTCTCGGGCATGCGCAATGGATAAAAGCCGTTCCAACACGACTTGTGACAGTTTTGTACGGTCCTCTAAACTGTTCCAACCCGCGCAGGGATCCTTTGCGAACAGTTTGCTGTACCGTCCATAAGTCCATACGATCCTCTGACAATACCAAGAACTGGTTTCTATGACATGCGCAGTTATGTCAATAGTCAAACATGAAGGTTCCTTAACTGTTAGGTTCCCTTGAATTTGTAATATACGGTGCGAATTACAGCCTTAAACCTGTTCCATACTGACATGATTTTATTAACATTACAATGTTACCGCATACGTATAAAACCTGTCCTAAACAATTCCAGAACGATCCGCGGGACGATACTATGGACGGTACAAATAGGGAGTTGGAGCACTACTATCTGCAGTATCTGCTATATAGAAATATTCTCAATAATTTTCAGCTGTATATATACGTATTTATCATTTTCAAATCACTGCATTTATCAACTCCTCTCCTACAAATCATAGAATGTATAAATCATGGAGATTATTTTAACAGATGTCAGTCGGTCACTTGTCATAACGATTAAAGATTAAGTACTAGGGTAGACTATCATCAAAAGATAACCAACATTATTGTTTTGACCATCTCCTTAAAATACCACGAAACGGAGGAAATTTTTAATAACCTTAAATTGGTTTTAAATTGGTCTCAACGAACCTTGTCAAAACTAAACTGCCTTCAATAACAAGCTCTAATATGGCCCATTAAGTTTTTTTTTTTATATTCACTGCCCTATCTCATTTTCTACTTCATCCTCATTTGTTAAATACCGTGCTTTTAATCCTTAATTCACTGTTATTACCAGAAGTAAGGCAGCTTTCTCGTAATATTTTATTTGAAATTTTAATTTGCCTTGTTACATTTCTCATTTTTATAATGTTTGTAATTTTCATCATTTGCTGAATGTGATGTTTCTTTTTTAAGTCCATGTCTTGAGGGTATCAGTAAATAGGTTGTTGGGTGAGGTCAGTAATTTTGACTTTTCTCTACCAAATCCTCATTACATTTATAAAGGTTTAAAAATATACTTCAAATTTACATAATTGCTTATTACTAATTTTTTTTTTTTTTTTTTCAAACGTCTTGAAGACCATTTATGACCAAATATCCTTTTGAAGTTATAATTTGAATGTAAGGCTAATTTAAACTCTCTCAAAAAATATAAAGTCAATGATGATTAATGATACTTTATTCATAAATTTATTGTAGTTGTCTGATTATTTATTGCCCCTATTAATGTATCTTATTTTATTTATTTTTACATTTTATTAGTTTAGTAGAAACAAAAATAATTAATTAAAATGGTCAAAACCTCTGTGTGTAAATATTTACATTTATGGTTTTCTGTTTATTTGGCTTTTTAAACCTTGTTATTTATAGAACAGAATTTAATATTTATCATATCATAATTTATATTCAAGTTATATTATTTTTAATGGCAGTGGCATTTATACATACCTCTTTAATAATAAAATCTGTGGAACATGGTTGAAATTTTATCTCTAAATTAGGGGGATTGCAATTTATCTATTGTCGAATGTTTTGTGAATATCTACATTGACGTAAAACCTAAACCATCTTTACTAGTAAAAAATATTCATCGTGATCGTTTAAACTGTTTTAGTGATAAAATAATCCTGTTTCATTAATTCAATTGTAAAGAGAAATCCTTAATTAGTGTTTATTATTTATTTGTAAGAACGTTAGATCTTTTGTAGAAGAATTGGTTTCGAAAAAAAAAAAAATCTCAAAAATATTATTTTTCTTCATCTACAAAAATACGACTTTTGAGCGAAAATGTAACTCTATATTATATGAAATGTTGGTTTTATGTGTTCATTTTCCTTGTGACTAGATTTCTTTCATAGAGGAATATTGTACTGTAAAAACCTAGAAGCCGGTGCTCGAGACGGCCAGTTTGTACGGCTGCATTCGTTCCATCATATTTCATTGCTTACGTCCGCTTGTTTAGGCCGCCTTGCCGTCTGCTGATTGCCCGTAACCAATTTAATAAAAACGTTACGTACAAAATAGTCGCGGGTTAGTCACGCTACGTAGAACTGGAATGCTAAACAGAGTCATCCGTCACTCTAGTTCAGCGTAATCAGGTTGCTCAGGGTCCTTGTCTTAGACTGACTAATGCCATCACTCTTAAAGAATTAGTCAAACAAAGAATGACCAATGTTCCTTACATATTATCTTAACCATTCTTTATCATTTTAAAATATTAACAGAAAAAAAAATAATTCACTAAAATAATATTTCTGTAATCTCAGCGAATTTAGATTTAAACCTGAGTTATTTCTTTTTATTAGTACCATAATAACGTTAGTAAATTAATTTTTTAATATCATTTTTACTAATCTTGCGAAGAAAGGATTTCTTTGTTTCTCGTAACATTAATTAAATAGTGAATATAACTCAGAAAATATTAATCCTTTTTAATATTATTACTCTGACACAAATTTGTTTTCAAAAGGTAAATATTTTTCTTGAAATAATTATTTCTGAACACGGTTTCACCATTAATTTGTTCAATTTTCTTTAAGTGGCCATAATTAGGTAGTACTTTAGAGTTTACTATACTGAATTAATAATTGTTCTCTTGAGCGAGTTAGAGTCTAAAACTAAGTTTTATGAAATCTCTGTCAAAACTATAGTGACATACAACTGTAAAGAAATTTGCTTGGCTTGAATTTCATGTTATGTAAAAAATACTGTATTTATCTAGAAACAGTTTGAGAGAATAAGAGGGTAATGGTAATAACATTTTATTTATTTATATGTATAATATTTTTTTTACGATGCCTACTTTTAAAACATAGAGACAACTTTTTTCTTTTGTAATTTCTTTAGTCTTCTTTTGATAATAGTTATTGTCATTGTGACAATCTTATCCGTCATATTCTACCATTAAAATGGTTCTAAATTAAATATATTTTTATAAGCTTTTATTTAACTTGCAATGTTTGTATGTATGTATGTATATGTATGTATGATCTGGTTCTGGTTAAATCTTGCAATTGACTTTTAAAGCATTTCTCCTCAACCGATTGAATTGAAATTTTGCATACACGTTTAGTTTGGATGACAATCTATGGTTAGCTAAATGACGTCATTCTAAATTTAATATCTCGGACAGCCCTAGATGGCGGCCTAGTTATTTTTTAAGCACGCCCATGATATGGGTATCAAATGAAAGGGTTTGCTGAGAAGAATACGAATAAAAGTTTTTTTAAAAAGGTTTTTTTAATAAAATGATTATTACATTTAAACATTTTCTGTTTTCTTGTCAATCCTGAAGTATCTAATCCATTATTTACGACGAGATGTGTGTCAGAAAGTATAAAACAATTTGTTAAAATTAGAAAGTATGAAACTACTTCTTGGTACAAAATAGTTAAGTTCTTGGTATAAAATATTTTAGTCTTCCGTTAAGCTTTACAAACAAAAATATTACTTTTAATTTAAATCAAATAATATTATTTCCCGGCGCTGGAGTGTATTTTTCACTGTCTGTTTCTCGTAGTTAATAATAATTATAATTTGATTTAAATTAAAATTTAAACTTTCCGTAGTATGACAACTACCAAAAACTTAAAAATTGAATTTAAAATTGACTGTACACGGTACAGGTAAAAATATTACTTCATTCCTTCCAGCATCAAATCATCAATTGATCAAAATAGTGAAAATGTAATTAATCAATATAAGGACATTGACATGAGTATATTCTTATTGCCTACTTAAGAGGTGTCGATTGTAAGTGATTGTGTGAAGTTATGTCTGATAGATATTGATTCAAAGCTGCCGGTTTGTAATTACGTTAAACTTCTGGGTTGCATGACGGGAGCTGGGCCAGCCCCTAGTTTTGCTTATGACTCACTATTGATCTCACTCCTTAATGTGTTCTGCGGTATAAAAATTTGCTTATCAACTGTGAAAGAAAACAAGCAACACTTTAGGTGTACTCAGGTGTTAACAAGTCAAACCAGTTATCTCGGTGTAACAATTGACTGAAATGGATCCACCCACACTAGATCAAGATATGTACTAGATCAATTGCAAATTAAGAAAAATGACATACTTTTCTTAAGTTTAAGGAATATCTGTGACATCAAAGTGTCTACTCAAACTTATTATGCCTTAGTCTATCCTCATCTACAGAACTGTGCAATAGCCTGATCGGAGCTGCCTTCCCTTCAATAGTATCAACTCTGCAGTCTGCTCAAAATATTCTTATAAGAATAATTTGGCACAAAAATAAATACGTCTCTGCATCACCTCTCTACAAATGGCTCTGCTTATGGCTAAAAATATAATATATTACATTTGCTCAAATTAAACATAACTGCGGATACGAAGTCAGACAAAGAAACTACTTGCACTACCCATAGATCTAGAGCAACAGCAACTATACACTGAACACAGATAGCTCCTAAATTACAACTCCCTCAAACGTTAAAATTAATTTAAAAATATAACTCCTTCAAAACACAACTTTAGTTATATTTTACTAATAAATAAATTATAACTTTAAAAACCCATTAACAAAATAATATTATTTTAAAACATACAACCAAAATTGAATATGTAATTAAATATACTTTCATTATGTATACCTACTTAGATTTTCTTAATTCTACACGAAATTTTTTATTTTTATTTTTTATTTTTATTTATTTATTTATTTTTTTTTATTGTATAACACAACTACAATTCACATGTTATGAGTGTTAGCGTTAACATTGTTATTTAGCTTGAATAGTAGGAAAAGGTGATAATCCAGTGACTATCCCTTTTGGCGTTGATATTACAGGAAGTAATTAATATCAGACATATAAGTATAATAATATCAGACTGTAATACAAAACAAATCACTAAATAAAAGATAATTAGAATTAGATAAAGCCGTAATAATTAAATAAAAAATAAAGTAAATATTGAAGTATATAAATTATTATACTTGAACGTTTAATAAATCCCTTGGCCACTGTCTCTTCAGGCGTCGAGGGGGGTTATCTGGGATAGGTTGGGAAGTGAGGAGACGTACTAGAGGATTAGGATGAGGATTAGGATTAGGACGAAATTTAAATTTTAAAAAATTTAAGAACTCTTCTATGCACGGGCAACCTAGTTGAGGTGTATAACAACCTTTTGTACTCGTTATTAATATATATATATATTATTTTTTTATTGTTAATTACATAAAAATTACTAATATGTGTGTATAAATATTTATTATGTATTATACAATAATGTATGTTGTAGAGGGTTGAAACCTTTACAACTATGTAATAATTCAAATCGAGAGTTTTATGTATGTAAAACAATACGATTGTCTTAAGTTTTTGCCAATTGGTAAACATATGTCTTAAAAATTTATTTTCGTATTTTCGCACTACCTCTTTTTCTTTCCCTATGAAGTATCCCTATCTAGGTCAAATAGATTACGATATCTTTCTTAATGCTTATACAATTACTGAATATTTTTCCAATAACATTAGTTAACAAATAATATTGTAAAATTAAAATATTCAATTAAGGTTAATCGTATGTCTTATATTTACAAATAAATGAGGGAGTGGGGGGGGGGGGGTATCAATAAATTACATATACTCCCCACTTGATAGATTTGTGTAGGTTACCTACAAGTAAGTTAAATAATGATGTAAATGCTAAATTCACTCATTGCTACCCACCACTAACCTGTTTTGAATATGCCCTGATTTTTAATAGCGAATATTTATTATTGTTTTATTAACAAATAGTATTATTGTTCATTAAAAATATATTATATTTAATTAAAAAATTTACTATATTTTTCCAGAAACAAATATGTGTTGTTATTTAACTATAAAATATATAATAAAAAGTTTTTTAATTAAGCTAATGCAAAAAATTGTAATACGATTTAGATTTAATAAAAATATTTTTAATTAGCTTACTCGTTTGATATGTAATTAATGTTGTCCGTGGAATGTTGGTATTATGTATGTCCGAGTCAATTGATTATGAAAATATTAATATTTACTCATGAATTTATGAAGTATAGGTACATTTACGTGTACGTCTACTTTTATTTAATAATTAAAAAAAAAAAAATCTCCCAGAATTTAATTAACCAATACCAATTATTTATTTATCTTAATTCCTATTCCTATACCTATAAATATTATTTATTTTTTGATTATACAAATATTAATTTATACATGTTTTTTATTAGCTTACATTATTTGTCAGGGAGAAATGTTATCTATCTATGATGTAGATTTAACTCACTTCCCGACTACATAGAAATCAGAAACTTGCACAAATTATGAATTTCCAATGAAAATATATTCACTAATATAAACGTGTTGGTCGTGAAAAATAAATAGTTTTTGTCGTTTGTTGGTACCACCCCACGCTTTTATCTTTAGTGACATACGCATGTAATGTTTACTGTGATCGTTCGTAGTTCTACGACTGTATTTTTCTCACCTTTTTAATGCTTGTTTTATAAATCGTGCTTTTATTTTTTTACTGTTAAATAAATATTATTTATAATTTTACTGTAAAATAAAGAAAAAGCATGGTTTTCCTGCTAGAAAATATTGAATTAATATTTCATTTTAAACTTAATCTTTACCAATAGTTCAGAGTTCAGCTCACAGTCGCACATTTTTTTTATATTTTCTGTGAATAAAACCTTTTATTATTTTTAATTTAAATGCTTTTTAGTTTGTTTAACAAATCAAGCACATTGGGGGCTGTTGCTTATAGACTGGTGAGTTATGCATTATTTGAGACTGGCTGACCATAAGGCTGACAGGTTTTGTCAGCCTTATGGTATTGTTTTATATGTTAAAATGGGCTTTTTGTTAGGGTCTCATTATTGAAACCCCTTAATTTTTTAAATTTAAGTTTTGTAGGAGGCAAAGTACAATCCTAAAATATTGTTAAGGAAGATGTCAAAATGTTTTGTCAAGGGGTTTGGTATAAAAATAAAAAAGTTACATCAAAATGACTTCCTCCAAAACTCATCCATCAATACTATCATGGATTTTGTTTTGTATACAATATGAATCAGTAATGTGGAAGTATGTATGTTGTGTTGTAAAAAAAAAAGAACAAAAAGAGGCAGAATGTTAATGAAACGTGTCGAGACGCAGGAAGCCCCAAAGTGTTGAGTGAACACGACAAAACAATACCTTTCTTACTGACAACCTTCCTAGAATTAGAAAACAAAACCCAATCAATTTTTATAACTCATTTCTTTTACATATTATTTTAGCCTTTATAATATAAATTTCTTAGAATCGTCTAAAGAAACTCTGTGTAATATGACAGAAAGCAAAATATTAAGGCAATGCAATGGTGTGATTATCTTAAACCTGAGAATGTAGAGTTTGAATTATTCTAGAAACATTTCATATTGTAGTTACAATTACCTGATGATAATGAAAACCGACTGCGGCCCAGTTACATCACATCAATGTGTATACTTATGTCTATAAATATAAAACTAAAGTTTTATCTGTACATTGATTAGAATTGCAAAATTGTTGGGTACTTTTCATTTCATACATTCCGAAAACCGAATCCGGTCTTAACATGTTTTGTCTATGTGTTTGTGTATCTGTCGCTTCTAGTCGGACTTTATTGGCTCAAAACTATTATTAACATAATTATTAACAATTTTATAAAAGTAATCCGATTTTCATAACAATGTCGGTTGAGAAAGAACAAAAATGACGCATTACCCTACAGTTTTTAGGCTAGAGGTTCGAAACTTGACAAAAAACCTTTCATGTAGTTTAGCCGCCTGTAGAATAATAAATTTGTGATGTCTTTAACCCATTTTGCTTAGTTAGCCAACATTTCAAAAATTAGTAAAAAATTGAAACATTTTCCGAAAGCGCTGAAATTTGCACCAATTATACATACTTCTTTATTAGACAAATAATTTCCGCTGAATTTTGGTTTGATATCTGCCGCCATTTTGAAACAAACGCTAAATAATTTCGGCATTATTTCGCCAATTGAGGTGAAATTCGCACCAATTATACCTCTCTATAAGATAAATAATTTCTCTATATGTGTTTTAACTAAATAACAACTGCGATTCACTGTATATTTTATTCTTAATAATGGAATGTATAATATATATAGTCTTTTCTATGAAGGCTTCGGAAACGAAACTATTAAGCCGTTTATTTTATCGCTTGACGTGCATGATAGGAATAGGAATAGGAAACCTAGCCATTGATTCCTAGCATGTGGGTGAAGTGTGAAGGCTAGTATAATCAATATACATCTGTATTGTATTTATTGCTTCCGAGCTTACCAAACCGTAAAAGAATCATTGTGGTCATTATGGAGAATGGAATACCTTTGTTAGCAAATTCTAAATTTTATAGACAGAAATGCGTTTAGACGTCGGGGAAATATTTGTTTTTTTGTCAGTCGGGAAGTCTATTTATCCCATTTCTTAAAAACTACTAGTCTGGTTTTTTAAAAGTTGGATGGTACGTCACAATTAGCTCACAAAAGGACACTTATTATTTGTCTTCTTTTCACTTCACTTATTTTATGTCTTCGATTTCGAAAATTCCCTGACAGAAATCCGTTTCAGACCTTAGGGATCATTTTTGGTTCCGTGTCTGTCTGTCAGTCTGTCGCTTAGCCGATTGTTGGTCCTATGTAAGTTTTAACCATTTGTGCCAAATTGTTTTTTTTTAGCAACATACTTTATTGTATAATAGATAAAAAATATATATTACTATAATAAATACAGTATCAACATTGGGGTAATTGTGACATATCATACAAATTTCATTAAAATCCGTCGTGTAGTTTCAAAATATGTTGGTTCGCTAAACTTGTGGACACACCGCAGACAGGCACGGTACCAAAAATGTTCTCTGATGTCTGAAACGGATTTCTGTATTGGACGATCTGTTTTCGACAAACCATCAACATTTCTTACAAATAAGGTGAGTGTTTTTAACGATATAAGTGTAAATAAAAATATGTTATTTTGATGTGGGGGAAAAGCAAATGGGCGTTGTAGTATCATTATTGTGATACTATATTTATTATAGTATCAACATTGGGGTAATTGTGACATTTCATTAAAACCCAACGAGTAGTTTCTAAGATATGTTGGTTCGCTAAAATTGTGGACAGACCGCAGACAGACACGATACCAAAAATGTTTCCTGATGTCTGAAACGGATTTCTGTATTGGAATTTTTGAAATCAAAGAAAAAATATTTTTGTGCTTCAAAACCATCACATAGCTTCGGTAAGCTCAGAAGCGCACAAATTTGTTCGTGCAAAGCTTAATTTAACAAAATTGTTACAAAGTACTGTCATGCAAGGCACATTTTTAAAAAATTAAAAGGATGATACATATTTATGTTCTTGATTCCTAATAACATGTATTACACCTTCATTTATAATAAATAATAAGTTTTTAATTACATGTTATTAAAACACCAAAATAAAGAATTTACAGTTACAATTCTAAATGTAACATTAGTTATATATATATATATATATATATATATATATATATATATATATATATATATATATATATATATATGTGTGTGTGTGTGTGTGTGTGTGTGTGTGTGTATAAATGATAATAAATTGGAACAGGATTTGGAGAAAGTATAATAATTTCCTTTCAAATCCTCTTCGTTCTTTTTCTTAACGACAAATTAAAAGTTAATTTAAATGTAAAACAACTAGTTTCGTTAAATTGAATACAAAATAATATTATATATTCTTCTCTTTTTTTGTACATAAATATGAACCCACTTATTTATAAAGGGTAGGCAGAATGGTTCAAAGTTAACGATTATTAAGGCGTGTCCTTAAGTTATTTCTTTTGATTTATTTTTATTAAAATCTTTCTGGAAGTGAAAAATACAATGAAAAATATGTATCATTTGTGTCATTGTTACCTTTATGATATAGTATGTTTTGTGCACCTTGTGAAGAGGCGTTAAATGGACCAATAGACAATTTTAAAGTCGACTTTTTTTTTAATTAAAAAACTGATTAATAACTATATAAATGAAATAAAGAAACTAAACCTGTTATATCAAAGGTCTTATCATAAAGGAAATATAGTAAAAGCTGGAGATAAGCGTGTGTTGATTAGTTACTTTTAATTATTAGATCTAGGTTACAGATATGAGAACAGTCAATTCTACAAATATTTTTTATCCTCACTTTGATGTAGGAAACAAGCAATTTTAGAAGTGTTGACGGGTGACTATAATTACTTTATCAGTTAAGTGGATCTCACTCTAAAAATTGGATGTGATTAAATGTTGAAACTATTAAAATTTATTTATTTTTTTAGAAGAACTATTAGAACAGAAGGTTTACTTAAGAATTTTCACAAGTAAACCTTTGAGATAAGATATGATTTAAACAATCGTATCGCTGAGATAACCAATAACGATTGTTAAAAATTGTGAACCATCTGTTAAAAAAAACATTTTCTTGTGATGATTCTCCACCCAATCAGGGAAAATCCGCTATGATTATGTTTTATTTTCTCTACTTTTATTTCTTCTTTGTAAATTTAGTTGATAAGATCATTTGATTTGTGCCGGTGTTAAAATCTGTGTTGACAAGTCAAATAAGGCCTGTTTTTTTAATTTTCTTTTCTTTTGATAGACCAACGACTAAACTAACTATATTTACCAACCTACTCACCTTTTTTATCTTTACTCTTTTATCTGCTTTAATTTTTTTCTCAACATTCAGACGCCCACTATCTAATATAGCAGTCTGTAAAAAATTAAAAGAAAGATTGCGCCGAACAGATAAAAAATAAATATGAACGGTATCATTACATCAACACATCTCTCAATTGCATATTTCTTTATTTTTATAAAAAAAAATTGATATTTTTACGTAAACCTTTTGGCCCATACATAAATGTTGTAATACTTTAATTATAGCTTATAACATAGAAATTTTTATTTTAAATTTGTACTCAAAAGTTTTTTTTTTTTCATAAATGAGTCTATATTACAGACTGCAGGTGGCTTTTACATCTCAGTTGCACCTACGCATTTAAATTCCGGATATTAGTATGTTGAAATAATGTGGGCTGATTGATATTTTTCATCTATTATAAAATATGAATGTAGTCTTGATGCACTATTCGTATAATTATTACGAAATATTAGTTATTTACCTACAATCATAACGGAAGGAATATTAAATTATCATTATTATTGATTAGTTACATTTATAAACGATTTTATACTCAGCAAAGACTAATTTAGATTTAATTAATATGTAGTTTTTATTAATATATTAATTATTATTGTGTTGATAATCATGAACACATAGTTTATCTATCTTTATTCTCTAACTTTTTTCATTTCAAAATACAAAATTAATCTATTTAAAGTACAAAAATAGTTATCATTAAAAGTCGTTTAGTTCTAAATCAGTGTAGAGATGTAAAATACGTGTTTATAACTTCAGTACCATAATGAAAGACTAATTATTTAATTATAGCTGAAAGTTTTTACGTTTATTGCTGTTTATGTCTGTCTTAGGGAGAGTTTTGAGGGTAAATCACAGGGAATCTTAGATGTCAAAACTTTGCTGGACCCTGTAGTCTGGTAAGTTTTGGAGCCACCTGGTACCCTGGCACGCGCCAGTGTCCCCAAGGGATTAAACAACTGTAACCCCTTCTTGTAGACATTTTTAGAATTTTCGGTTTGAAAGGCAACACATGACTTGAATATGAATAAGGCTTTAGACTTAGTCTTAAGTGAAAATATGTGAAATAATGTTCTAATATTATTTATATGTTCTAAACGTGTATTTGATTATCAATGATAATTCACTTATTTTATCTATGGAGGAAATAATAGCTGAAACATTTATTATTTATTGCATTTTTCTTCCGAGCTTACCGAAGGTAGCGGACGCATTGTGGTAGTTCTAAAGAACGATATTTTTATGTCTCTGAATTCCAAAATTCCCAGACAGAAATCAGGTCAGTCTGTTGTTAAACATTTTTGGAAACCATTATTTTATATAAGTAGCCCATTGTTGGTGCTTGTAATTTTTAACCGACCATTAGTTTTCTTTTATATTCGCTCTAACATTTTTTCTATTAACACCTCTATCGTTAAAAGTATACTTATGATTTATAAGAAATTTGTATAGTTTGTTGAAAGTAGCCTACAGATCGTGCTATATTAATTTCAACCGTTGTTTACATTAAATATTGTTAAATTGATATTTTTGAGCGAGTTTTTTTAAAGAGGGGAGGGAGGGGGATGACATAAACTATATAAAAAAATCTAAAAAAAAAAAATACGTGTGGTGTCGCGGGACACCGGGTAGGAACAAAGTTCCTTACATTTTTCATTAAATATAAATTATGAAATCACACTGCTAAGTACGTTATACATTGCTAACTACTTAATACATGGAGAAGTTAGAAAAGAGACAAAATTAAAAGTAAATAACTGTTTGTACCTAGCAGAGTTAAGGCAAAATTAAAAGAAAATCATTATTTGTATAATTAAAGCAAGCGTCTTACTATAAATATAAATATGTTGAATATAAGAAAAAAGTTGATCATGATGAGTTAATAGTGAAAGAGTATGTTTGTTAAAGGAGTTTGGATTGAAATAGGACTGTTTTCTACCTAATAATTTAAAATATTATAAAATATATCTCTTCCCTACTGTACAGCTTCTGCTTGTATCAGGGTGAAATTTTACATGATTATATTTTATTTATTTTCAAAACAAAGTGACATTTTTGACATATTATAAAAAAATAATCAAAACAAGTCAATTAACAGGCTTCCTTAATAACACTTTTCCCCGTATTTTGAAGCTTACGTTTACGCGAGCGTTGCGCGTGAACGCTTGGGCGGATAACGTTTTCCGACGTACACAGCCTGGGCATTGGTAAAAATGAACATGTGTACCAAATTTCATCTAACTCGGTGATCTTTTACTCAAGTTATCGTCATCGGTAGACTTCGTGACGGTTTTTGCGTGACGGTGATTTTGGTCGTTTTTTTTTGGATTCACTCCCGGGCTCCAGAACGTGCCATAAGGAACTTCGTTCCAAAAAGAAAATAAAATAAAAATACTAGGCATGTATGGTAAGTATAAGGAAAGTATTGTGATGCCACACAAATTTAGTATACTGAGTATTAAAAGATGGTTTTTTAAAAATTGGCCTGTTATTATTGCAAAAGCGTGTAGAGCTGGACTGAAATTTGTTGGGTAATATTTAGTAAACACCTAATGGTGAAATAATTTAACACTGTATGCATTACCTTCAACATTGAATTATTATGAAGATATGTATTTGCTTATTTGATTTAATATAAGCAATATTTGTGCACCTAGAGATTAGTTTAAAACTAGGTATTTTTTTAAATTTAGAAGTCACTCATTAACAAAATAAAATAATTTAGCGTAACCTAGTCACTAATTAAAATAAAGATTACAATAATAACAATATTCTCCAAATAAAATGAAAAATTATTATATAAAATGTTTTTTTTAAAGCGTGGTTCATATTAATATTTAAATTTGCAAATTTTATTAAATCGTCAGCTTATATAAGAATAATTAATTCTTTATCCCCATCAATATTTACCCCTTTAGCTTCTCAGTTGTTATATCTGGAAGGGTTCACTACATCATAAAAAAATAATTTCGATGTTTTTATATACCGTCCTTAGTTATTTAACATTCGTTTAGCTGTCATAAGTTATTTTACATTCTACAATGGTAATTATCTTGTAAGATCTTTAATGCAGATCTTGTCATTGTGTTACTTCACGCATATCTTAACAATGAACATTAGTCATCAGTGAAATCGGTTACATGACATGTATTCCATTTTTATTTGGTTAACGAACAAATTTTTAAAAGGTTCGTTTAAAATATATCTTTTGTTTACAAAAATTCGGTTTGACAAACGCGAACTAAATTTTCTCGTATGCATAATGATACTGAATTTAAATTTCATAACATTTTATATATTAATTTATTATTAAACATAAATATTCCAACAGGTGGTTTTATTTAATTTGGTTTCAGCTTGAACAAATTTAATTTATCAATCATTTTAACATTATTATGTTATCGTTATAAGTAAGTGTCTATGGTATTAATTTCAATTTAGACGTGATAATATAATTCTAAAACGGTTTTAATCAATTAACTAGATTAAGATAGACGTTTAAGATGTCTGTTGAGGAGTTTTGTTGGCTGTAGAAAGCCACTAATCCACAGACTCTTCTAAAATCTATTTTCAGATTTTTTTATTTCTTTAAAAAAACTCAGATTTAAATCTCTCCAGTAAAAGGAAGTAGTAATGATCTGGTATCATTAAATAAATAGAGTGGACATAAATAAATCATCTAAATAACAAGACGTAAACATTTCTTGATAAATATTTACCGTGTTTTTACTTTAGCTAAAATATTATACATCAGATTCAAACGGAAAGGGTAAATAAAACATAATCCAAATAGAGGATGAAGAATACTTGTTTGATGTTTTTTTTATACTTTTGTTTTATCGGGATTTTACTTTTTTGACTTGAATTATACATACAAGGCATTTAAGTATAGTTGCTATTGTCAGGTGTGCTATTTATTTTATGAAATGACGCTATTACAACGACTCTAAAACCAGCAGCAAATGTAACTTGCGTATTTTGCCTTACTATTTTAACTCCATAAATTTATAGTTTGAACGTACTGCGTCTATTCGGTGTCATTTTTAAAGCATATCTCACCAATTAGTGCTTGGATAGTAGCTACGTTTTGGGAATGTTTATTTAGAAATTGAAAAGGAAAATATAGATTTTTTAAAAGAATTTAAAAGGTAAAATAATCCTAAAACAATTTAACTCAAACGTCAAACGTATAGAGTCTGTATATGCTACTCGAACAACAATGGTTTTACTAAGTTAACTAACGTTTTATAAAAACCCAAGGAGTTGACGCTAAAATCAAACGTATAGAGTTTAAGCTTTCCCTGTATGACAGCATGTCCTGTAGGGTATGTCCAATTGTATGTAATACATCTTCTTCAAATTTGAGGAAGCAAGCCCTGTAAATTATACTCTAACACAATTTTGAGTATGTTAACATTGTTATAAATAACCGAGGAGTTCATAAACCTCTCGCTATTATTGTAAAAGGCCCTGTAAATCAGCAAATCTAACTTTTCACCTTTTTTTTAATTTACATTTATTTTTCATGCATAAAATTTTTATTAAATTTGCATTTAAAAAAAAAAATCAGACAATTATCATTCCGATCTTAAATTACGCATATTGCATTTTAAATGAAGTATTGTTCAATCGAAAACGTGTGGTAAAAGATGTTGCAACGGTTCATCTGTTTTTAATTCGTTTTACAGAAAATATTGATAAGAGAATATTTCCCATGGTCTGTTTTCTATGACTTGTTATGAAGATGTGCAGTCGTGACTTATGTCTCTTTTCTTCGATGATAACTGTTGAAGTTATATTCCTTTCATTAATTGAACATTGAACAAGAAGAGGAGAAAAAGAACTTAAAGAAGGATTCCTACTCGGACTGATACTTTGAGACCCCAGTGCATGACTTGTATCACCCTTTTGCCGACTCCCTGACCTGGGTCGACTTTACCTTTTGAATCGGATGACTGAATTTTAACGCTATCAAAGCTGCTCCACGCCTGACGCCTGACTCACGTTTTATCCTGGTTTACAGGGTGGGAGGAAAGTTTTTCCTCTTCCCTAACTTTCGATTAACCGTTGACCATACCTCACGAAATCCATCCTTTGATATATTGTCTTAATATCGTATATTTTTGCAATTGGTAATGGGGATGTAACGAATAATGTTTTTCCCCCTTTTTCTTTCTTTTTAAATTGATGTTCACTTAATTCTAACAATAGTAAAACAAGAAAGGAAAAATCACGATTTATTCTACAAATAAGGTTAACATGAAATAAAATATAACTATAATAGTATTAACACATGTCGAATAAAAATATAAACTATACTTTTTTATTCTATATTAAATATACTAGAATACCCTTTAGGCATTATAACCAATTACTCTCAGTAAAAACTTTATATAAGTAACATTTTGCATTAACTTTTAAAGGCCCTATATATGTTTACAGTTATATCCTAAGATTATCAGATTCTAAAAGAAAATAAAAAATAGCTTTTATCCAACTTGATTGCCTCTTATCGACTTTAGATAAAATTTTAAGTTTATATGTGTGTTTAGTTGGCTACGTCTGCATTAAATGTCATGTCTTTAGTGAAAGGTCGGGAGAGATATAATTCAGAGAGTTCATACACATACATGCATTTTAGATGGGGATGTAGCTTCTTTCATGTATAAACCAGTATAAATTTTATTTTTTATTAATATTATATTTTATATTACATTCTCGTCTGCAAATTATTGGGAAACATCGCTTTCTTGCGTCCTATTACTAGCGGAATGGCCACGTGAGTATAAAATAAAGTACGAGTATAATGACGTAGATATGAAAATTTGAGTTAAACTAAAATATCAGTTTGATGCGCAGTTGTTGGGAAGTATTGCGTATTAAATTAATTAAACAAACAGAAAATAATTTGGATACGAAAAAGAAAATAGCTTTATTAGAATAGTCGTAATTTTTACGCCACCTTCAGTGAACTTAGAAGCAATTTAATTATACATGTATGTAGGCTGTAAAAAGCTATACGTAGGAAATAATAAGGGGCTGTGAGAACTCATTACACATTTTTATTTTAGCATTTTATCTTCATTCTGCCCGCTACACACAAATAAAACAAAAATACTTTCAAGCTGTGATAAAAGTGAAAGTATTATTTTCTAATACTCATGTCAGAAATATTTCACGATTTTTCTAAGAACTTATTCGTATTTTTGTAAAAAAAAAAAAAATCGTGTTAAAACTTATTCAAAATTAAGGACTGATAAGCTCACTATCTACTTCTTATATAAATGTAGGTATAAATTTGTTTTTTTAACATCATGTGGAGTTTGTTTTGTTGTAGATTTTCGTATAAATTTACATAAACACTGCTCCTAAAAAATATATTTAAATTTTTAAGACGTGTCAAAACTCTGTTATAATTGTCACGTGCCAGTTGAAATCTCTTTATCCCTGTTCCAATTAATTTATATAATACTTATATCCTTATTCTTGAAATCAAAAATCCACTCATCATAGTAGTTATTTGATTATAAGTTGTAAAGCAATTTTTTGACAGATATTTGTTTAAGAGAATTAGATTATGCGTATTAACATTAAATTTTGGGTGTAGTTCTATTTCAGGAAAGAAAAAAATGTAAATTATTAATTGATTCTTATGTAGATACGAAATAATAAATATTTTCGTGATAGTATCTCTCTTGTGTTTTTTTTTTTTTACTTTGTAGGTCTATAATTTAAATAACTTAAGGTTTTTTTTTGTATAAAAGGTTGTCAACTTTATAAATAATACAAGGATTTACTTGGTTTAACATTATGTAGATTGCAGTGATCTTTAATTAGACCAATACAAAAATCATTCCTAATATGTTCTTGCGTAGGTTCTCTCGTTTTAGTTTGGTTCTTACTCAAAATATTATTATTATTTGTGTTTTTAACAAAAATTAAGTTATTTAACAATTAATATACCTAAATATTATGTAGATGTCACTTTCAATTTATTACTTTTTTCTTGCTCGGGTCCAAAAGGAAGTAATATTTAATTTAACAGCCACTTTTATTTGATGAGCATGTCCTATTAGTATATATTTTAGGAATAAGTGTGTTTGAGGTGTAACACGCTCGCCTAAATCCTCTGCCTCACAACTTTAGCACTGACTGAGATGTGTAACTTGGCTGAATTTCGTGTTCTTTCAGGTCCTAATGAGTGTTTCTTTGATCAAAACGTTAATAAAGAGATGAGAAAACTATTTTCTTACCAAATATTTTTATTCAAATGCAAAACTGTATCTTGTATAAAAAAAACTGTGAAAATCAAATATAGTGTATTTGAAAGCTTTAAAATTCGACCACATTTTGACATAATATATAATTAATTTTTTTATCAATACGGATGGCTCAGTTCGTTTGGCAGCTGAATATATCTACGCATTCACGCGCAACGTTGGTGATCGTTGGCCTGGAAATTTCAAGTTTAAAATTTCAACCGAACAAAAGCCTATTATACTCTAGAGACAGAAATAAACAATTTGGTTAGTTTTTATCAAATTAAAAAAAAATTGATCCAATAAATCACAACAATTTTTTTTATATATATATTGATATACTGTATTTAAATTCTATGATATTTCATGTAATTAATTTATTTTACACATTTTAAAGTGTTAAAAAATCAACGTAATCGTTTTTGATAAATAATTTCCCATGTTTTCTCAGAGGTTACCCCTCAAATGAAGGGGGTAGCGCCCCTTAATTTGGAACTAGATTTAGTAATCTTTCGATAAAGTAATTGTGTGTTGGATTAATTGAATTTTTAAAAAGCTATCTATTAAGATGAATTTATACTTTTTTTAACTAGTGTGACATCTAAAGTAAATTTAAATGGTTCAAATAAAATAAACGGTCAATAAAGAGCAAATGTTATTACATATTTGTTTTACAATTTAGCTAGATAACTTATATTTTGAAGCCATATTTGAATAAACAGACAATTCTTGTCTCAAAGGTGGTATAAAATGGTTGCTTCATTATATTTGAGTGACTTCACACGTCAAATTCTTGGTTTTAAAATAATAGTTTGTTTTCAGTCCAATTAAGGAGATTTTGTGACTAAAAATTGCACGTGGTTAGTTGTTGACACATGTGTATATTAAGGGTTGTATCCACGTGTCCTATGTTTGTCTCGTTAAGACCACATTTCCCCCGGCTGTGCATGTGCAACCACAGTCTCTAGCTACTAGTTTACAGCTTTACGTGTCTCACAGAGCAGCTGATAAAATAATGTAGGGAACACCTTGATATGTGTTTCTCTACTGGCTCGCCTACTCTCCTCCTTAACGACTTGTTCGTTGGACTTAGTACACTAACAAGCTCTATAGTTTGTTTCCTTGCTCTAACTCGGTACAAACTAGCACCTTAAATCCCCTTCCTTAGCTCTCCTTAGCAGTTTGTCCCGAAGTCTTCTTAAGTGTTTATATTAAGTTAAACTTCTATACTTTAGTACATTTGAGATAAATTTGCTCTTCTCCTCTTAACATTATACTGAATTCTTTTTTTTTTTTTATCGTTATTTCAAACAATATCTATTATTAAAAATGAAGTTGAATATCTTCTACATTTTTATATACAGATTGAGAATTGAAAATAAATTCCTGAGTTATAGATATGAAATATTTATTTTGTCTATCGCACAAGGGCCCTGATCATTAAGTACAAATAATGTTATGGTATATTATAATAATGTAATTAATGCAAATTTTACTATAAAATTGAGGGGTAATTAATTGAGGGGGTTTAATTTGACACTTGGTCATAAGAAATAAAAGCTTCAAGCGATCCTTATAATACACACCCACATACATATATATACAGTAGAACCTCGATAAAACGTGTCTCAAGGGGATTAGGGAAACAGTCTTGTTATCGAGGTGCTCTTTTTGTTGAGGGTCGTGTTATCAAGGTTATTTTCGCTATCAGTCGTGTTATCGAGGTCGAGGTTAATGGACGGGGTTTTCAAATCTTCCTGTATAGAGACGCGTTACAGAGGATGACTTCTCAAAACGACTTGTTATAGAGGTTCTGAGTTACGTTGTGAATTGGAAAAAATCCGTGTTATAGAGGTTGTTTGGATAATAATAGTCGCGTTATAGAGGTTAATTTAATATTATGTGTTATGGCAATCTCAAGGGGATTTGAAAATTGCACTGGAAATTGAGGTTGTCGTGTCATTGAGGGTCGTGTAAGCGAGGTTCTACTATATATATAAATATGTGTGTGTGTGTGAATGGGTGGGTGTATTTAAATAATTATATGATTATATGACTTGTTTAATTGTTTTAATATTGGTCATTTATATAATTATTATATCATATGAATGTTGTGCTATTTATCATTGCTTTTCCATTAGGACAGACAAATTGAGATTAATAAGGATATGCAATCTAAAGCTGTGTGTACTTTATTACTTATAGTTAGACGTATACAACAGTCCAGTTTGCTTTACAGTGTAGATTGTGTCTTACCTCTCGAGATTTAAACCTAAGACACGTGGGTGTTTAGACCTTGATTCTAAAGTAATTTAAGTAGCTCTTGGTTCCATTTAGAGCAGACATATTAGATCACTTGACCACGTCTTTGCTTTACTTACTTAACATTATTATATTATCGTATTATTTTATCTTTTATTTAATAGGAACCTTAAAGTATATTTTGTATAATATGCTGGCGAATGAATTATTTTATTTTATATTTATTTCTTTTGTATAATAATGTTCTCATAGTATGATGAAGTCGTGATGAGCCATCGCCTCCTACATCTTGCAGATTAAAGGAAGCGATGTATTTCCATTGCTTTCCGATTATTACTTTTTTTCTTTTCTGTCGAGTTTAAGTATAAGGTATTGGTGGTGTTGAGGTTGTTTTATTGCGGTTATGAAAGGGAGGCGTGCCTGTTGTTATTAAATGGTAATTTGCTAATCTGCTGTTGACTATCTGTAGCGGTTCGTTTTGATCGACTTGAGGTGATCGGAACTCCTACTGAAGCTAATGCCTCCAGGCCTTGTCTCTAAAAGGCTTTAATTGCTTTTCCTTACCTCCATTACTCGTCCTCCTTACTGCCTCTCTTTAAACCTCACAACCAGACTTAGCTTCCGATTGATTCCCCCTATAATTTAGACTAAACAAGTGTTTATATATATATGTATATATAAATATACATTTTCTCCAATTTTTCTTTTTTTTTTGTTGTTATAATTTGATTCTTAGAACGCTGGACTTTATGATTAAATTACTCCGAATTTCTTACTCTTTAACTTAACCATAATCTGTTTGTAAGTGTTAAATAACAGACCTTAATTTTTACCGCCTGAATTTAATATAGCTTAACTAAAGAAGTTATACATATAACCTTAACTTCTACAACATATTATCTTTAAAGGCTTTTTTCACTTCTTCAAAAAACGTGTTTCCGTGCTTATTTTGTGGTATACGCCTCTTATAAGCTTACCTATTATTCCTACTATTTTTTAAAATAAAATAAATCAATTTTATTACTACTATCTTTTGTTATAAAATTAGTTTAATGTCTAAAAAGAATATTTTAATATATTTTTTATATTATTATTGATTACTTTTTTCTGGTTCTTTATTAGAACTACAGCATTAGTATTCAAGGAGGTATAATGGTTTTGTTTGTTTTTCCTTTAAATATTGAAGTTCTTGAAGTATTATCATTGTCTATTGACAATTATTATTATAGTCTATTGACAACCTATTATTATAGGTTGTTTTAAGTTGTATTTTTAGTTGTTTCAACCGATACTTTATAGAGCTTACTTCAGAGTTCTCTTATAAATAATTTACTAAAGAAGTCGAAACTAGCCTGAATTAAATATAAATAAATATTAATATATTATTTAATATACATTTGTATTAGAAATAACGCTGGTTATTATTGTTAAACATTTTATAATAACCATGAATATTGTGACAATTCCCACAATACAATACAATGGATTTTGGTGCAAACTGTCTAGAATTTAAAATTAAGAAAATTATGGCTTACTTTCGGAAAGCGAAATGACTAGTCGATTTGTGTATTTAAACTACGTAGACTCTTGCTAATTCGGACTCCGCTATCTGGTTAATCTGGACGGACCTCAAAAGAAAAAAGTGTGCAATACGCCTAAATTAACTTGCTAAATGCTTATTACTTGGCGCGAATGCCTGCTAAAAAAAGTACTTTTTATGATAGAATCATCGCTTTAAATAGTTTTTTCCAGACAGCAATTTTAAAACTGATTCCGTTTAAATCCGGACTTAAGGTGATCCGGACAGAATCCGTTCCCATCAAATCAGAATTTGCGAGACTCCAATTTCAAATATCTGTTTATTTTGCCTGATAATTTTATATAATGTATTTATTTATTTATTTGTTTTTTTTTCAGGTACATATAACATTTCGACTTTCACATTATGCTGTAATGTAAGTTAAATATTTTAGATTTGATTTATTTTAGCTATCTTTGTTAAGTTCGGAATCATTTTCATCATTTTAAAAATGAAATCTTAATTTTTATTTTTTCATTTATTTAGTTAGACTAGATGTATTAGTCTGTAAAAGGGACATCAATTTATTGAGTTGAAGTCACTAAATTTTTTAAATCTATAAAAAAAGTAATTTTGAAAAAAAAAAACTTTTATTGATTTTTGAAAAATTGTTTGTAAAACTAGCAACTGATAATTGTATTGTCCTCGGAAATACTTAATTTGTACAAGTTTCAGCTTTCTAGGAGGTCGGAAAATATGTCAAATTTAAGTTACATGATTAAACGAGACAAACAATCATTAAAGAAGTGAAGTCAAATTAGCGTGTAAAAACAAATACATAAAACTTTACGTTGCTCTACGATATATTGCTTTGTATGATTTATATCTAGCAACTCTCAGATCACTCTATATTAAAATTCTAAATAACCTTTGCTCTAAATTAGATAATTATTTACTTGTTCGCGAACAAGAATTTTTTATAATTTATGCTCCTCTCGTTAATTTCGTATGTAATCAATTATGACATTTCATTTGATCTAATTAGAGATTAAACTATAGAGATTTCGATGGTCAATTGAATTTCTTTTTAATAGATATAAGTTTAAATTGACAGTCTTAAGCTACAGTTTCTTACTGTGGTGTTTATAGCTAATAGTTATCTTATTTAATTCAATACCATTTGCAATTTGTTTACAATCTTTAAAAAACAGAAAAAGAAAGGCTTCTTTCATCTAAGATCTGTAGGCTTTTATTCATTATTGCTATCAATTCTTACTAAACGTAATATATATATACATAATATGTATTTATTCATTCATGATTAATTATTGAAGTGTTATCAGTATAGGCATATAGAATGTTAAGTGGATGGTCTGAAGATAATTACCAATCTTAATGACAGTAATTTAATTGATTAGAATATTTATACGATTAATTGATTTAGTTGAAAGTAATCAATTACGTTTATTTAAAGTGTTTTTTTCTTTCTTTCTAAATAATCGTTTTACAGTGAGTGTCTTTTTACTTTTGGAAATACACGTTTCAACGACTAACATATAATGGTTTAATAAACTTTGGGTATGAAACCAAGGGAAATTTATGTTACACTCAAACAATTTTTTAGACTCGAACACTTAACAGAAATATTATACTTTTTAACTGCATTTATTTTTATCCTATTTTTTGTTAATTTTTTGTTTACTGCTTTTAATCCTAACGTGTCAGAAGTTGTATAATATCTGGATTCCTCAAAATGCATCTCCCCTTACATTTGGTTTTCTGAGGGATGGTTTGAATGGAATGGGTGGGAAATCTAATTCGCTACGCGATTATCATAATAGAGAAGAGAGAATGGTCCTGACACCTCCATAACACATCTCCCCCTTGCATTAGGGAAGGATATCCATTGGAATATATAGAGATATGTATACATATGTATGCTATCTGATAACGGTCTATAACATGACAGTATATTCCAGAGTATCTCTTGAAATGTACTAGGACAGTATATATTGGTGATGACGTTATCTTTGTACCATGTTAATAGAAACATGTGACTATGATATCATTTGGCCCTTGGCCACGGTTTGCTTTTGTCATACCGAATTGTGATCCTGGCTTAGTGGGGGGTTCTGTTTAAACTCTAAATGCTTCTCGTGGGTTTCGAATGCGAAGATTATGGATTGTATAATGTATTAAAAGCTCGAGTCTCTGAACGGAAAAAAAATTCGCTAAGCATAAACCTGTTTACCTAAACACTCTTATTTAGATCAGGAAATGCTTGTGATAAGATTCATTACCTATACACTAGTAATATTCTTAATTCTTAAGGTCTAGATTGAAAAATGTCTAGAGGTTCTGTGTGTAGTCATTTTACTCTCTCATATATAAGTATTGTGATGACGCGAAAATTTGATTATGAGATTTTGATGGAATTACACGTTTTGAGATCCGCTGAGTTCAAAAAAGTTTTTTTTTTAATGTTTCTCTGCCGCTTGTGCAGACGCGTGGAGCCTAAACTAACGAGACGATTTTTAAAAAAATTGGCATACATGTTCAGATAAATCATACCCCTAGGTGAAATCGAGAAATGAATTTCAGCTATACATTTGGAGGCGCTACACCCCAAAAACTCTGAAGAAGCGTGAAAAAATGTATTTCTCGAAAACGGCTCCGACGATTTTTATAAAAAAAAATGTTTTTAAATGTTTTCCATTTAAATACGAATCTAACAATATAAGTCGTTTTCCGGGAAAAATCTATAGAGGCCGGGTTCGATTCCCGAGAAGAAGTTTTTTATGATAAATTTTGATGAAATTTTCAATAATAATTAAATGTACATAGGAAAAAAGAAAACCAATAATAAAATTAATTAATAAATAAATGGAAAACACTTTGCTAAGTAATTATGAATTCTTACATGAGACAGTTTGTAGGAGTTGTCTCGGACCGATTTTATCAGTGATTTTCGTGTAATAACCGACCTTTCCTTTAATATTGCTAGTTGATTGGCAACAGCTTATTTACTTTAATATAAAATTTATAAGTCTTCATCCCCTAGGCTACATGCTGAACAGATATAAATATCAAATAATTCCTCTTTTGAGGTATTGTATTTTCAAATCTTAATTCCTGAACTGTTTTAACTTATTGTTTGATTAACATTTTAACTTATAGTAGTAGTACTAATATTGATTTTTATTATAGCTGAAGACCGCCTTTCCAAAGAGTTTTAAAGTTTTAACGTAGTTCCTAAGCTTTACCTCTACTATACCTCTCTAAAAGTCATTTTAGTTTGTTGTAGTTTCTAAGTTTATCTTTAGGCCACAATGTTTATCTTTCTAAAATTGGAAAGATCTTATAAGTGTCCTTTCCATTGAGGCTCTGTATCTTCATCTTTACTCAGAACTTCATTTCTTTTCTTCTAAACTTGTTTGACACTAAATAAAAATTACTAGTTAATCCGAAAAGAAGAAGAAAATAGACTGAGAATGACAAATGTTTTATAACCCACTTATTAAATAATAAAATAACCCTTTTTTTAAGGGGTGATTCCTTTACCCAATTTATACTCTTATTATACACGAATCGTTAACTCCGTTTTATATCTTTTGTCTAATTAGGACATTTTTTTAAATGCAACAAAAGTACTTCTTAAAAAAAACTTACCCTCTAAGAAGTCTGTTATTCTTTCGAGAAATCTGAGATTTTTTCTTTATTTATTATTTATGTACCTTACACCTAACCGAGTGTAAACAGTTAAATCGCCTGTGACCCTCAACCATTCATTTAATATGATTCATTTTTAATGACCCACTATTTCTAGAAGCAACGTAATGCCTTTATTTTTATTTATCCAATTCTTTCAATGTAGAAGAAAAAAAAATTATCTGAGAGACGGTTTTTTGAGAAAAAAAACTCCTTTTAAAGTAATTAATAAATGTCACTAATATATAGGTTGTTCCCTTCTCTTTAATTATTTCTTTTATCTATATTTTATAACTTTTGATTTATTTATTTATATATATGCTTATGTATTTGGAAATATTTATATTTATATATACAAATATTTATTTTTAGATATCTATAATTTTTTTTTTTTAGGATTGCATTTTATCTAAAGGTTAATTTAAAATTTTATAAGTTTTTTAATAGATATCATAAAATAAAAATACTGAGTTTTCTATTAGCCTTTTTTATAGAAACATCTTTTTTTTACAGAAAATCCTATTTTAAAGTTAATAATTTAAAAAAATCAATAATCAGAATTATATTATAATTGTTTATCTATAAAAATAAGTTAAAATGGCTCCACGGCTGCTTGACTATTAACAACAAAAAAAATATAGTGCAACGTAATTGGAACACAAGTTAAATACCGATTGTATTTATCATTCTAGTTATTTTTCGTTGAGAGTAGTTTATAATATAATAAATACATATTATGTATTTTCATTTATAAATTCTAATAAAACCAATTCTATTTTTTTTTTTTTTTTTTTTTTTTTTGCAATTTCATGTATTATAATATTAAATGAAATGAAAAAGAGAACAAATAAAAAATTCTTTTAAAATATATAATATTCTCTGTGAGTCCTTGTTCCTCATATTCATTTCCTTTCTTTTTTAACTTTTTCCCTTTTTTATTGTTAATAATATGTTGTGTAAAATGGTTGCACGAATGCTTCGTTTAAGTATTAACATGCATTCGGTGTAGAGCCATTTTTTAATTTCCCCAAGTTTACTAATGCAGATCCAGTTTTGTGGAAGATGAATTTCCTTGACATATTCAGCCGTTGCCTCTTCTTATCTGGTTTGAGGAAGGGTGTGCTTCCCTCTGTAAGTCCGTGGAAAATGTCACATATATACAAAGAATTGGGCCCGGTAAATCATCCTCATGTACAGGCTTGGAGAGAAGGGAGAGGCACCCACATTCAACTATTATATATTTCCTCATGGCTTAAGAATTTCATAACTCCGTGTTTCTTCTTACCTCTGTGTATATGAGGTATATATATATATATATATATATATATATATATATATATATATATATATATATATATATATATATATATATATATATATGTGTGTGTGTGATTGTGTTATATCACCCATCGCTTGCTTTGCTCGCTACTTTCATCTCCTCCTTACTTTTCCCTTACCTTTCTATGTAATCATCTGAATAAAACATGGATTATGCCATTAACCTTCCTACCCTCATATTTCTATGGAGGGAATAACCTGAAAAGTACCTCCACGGTATTATATCCTTCATCTTATTATATTATTTACTTTTCTTTATTATAGAAGTAGATTTTTTATTTATTTTTTTATTCTTTACCTGGCAAGATCGTTCTACGTATACGTGATTCTCCTTCCCGAAATTTATTCTATGCAAATATGTGGCCCGTTTCTATAGAAATTTTTTAAATAAATTTATTTCAGTTCTTTCCTGTACTTTGAAGATTCATGTATATTGTTGTATTTATCAAATTTAAGCATATGTATACTGTATATTTTCCCATATAAATTCTAGATTTACTTTTCTTTCTTTTAATTTGAATTGAACTTTTAAAGTATTAAATTATTAATAATCTTTAAAAAAATAGTTTTAATACATTTTAATTACATTTTTAATTTAGACGAATTATTATTAAATAAAATATAGTCTTAAAACTACGTCGAAGCTAATATATATGTAGGTGTAGTGACTGAGATGTTATAGAAATTATTTATATTTAATTTTACAAGATTGGGAAATTATTCTTTACCTTAAAACTTACCTTCATGAGCAATTGATTATACAGTTAAACTTAGGGCCGTCAAGATAACGTTGATAGCCTCCAAGCCACTTCCAATCCACTTATATGGCCAAACTCGCTTAAATACGGCAGTTATTAGAGATTTACAGAAGAGAGAATGGATGAATTGGACGACACAGCTAGGCGAAGTTTTGTTTTTAAAGCCCATTAATTGACCAGCTGATCAAAGTAAAAGGGACACAAATACCCTACAATTAGTGATAACTGGACACACCCGCCTCTCCCACAGCTATTTACTTGAAGGTAGTCCAAGACCTAGCAGTCCTCAATATCGAAATGCCTCCCTCATCATTGATCACATAAGTTCAGTGTGTATTGTGTATCAGCCAAGGAATACAGAGCCCGCCCCTAAAATCTAGGAACAGTTGCCCCATTATTTAAATTTCCTGCTCGAATAAAAAAATATTTTTAATGAGGGCTAATATGTATAATTTAACAAAAGAAAAAAGTATACTTTTGCTTAAGTCTGTTTATCTATTTAATTTAAATAAGTGAAACAAAAGGAATAAGAGGAGACAAGGAATTAACAAATTGTACGTTCTTATAAAATAAACAAGGAAAAGGTATTTAATAATAAAATGGAAATAGCACAACGACAATAATAATGGTATGTAATAATAAAATAAATTTCTTGAGTGCTTAATATTAAGTCTTAATAAGAAACTAAGTTTTCAAAAAAAAAAAAAATAATAATAATAATAAAAAAGGAAAATAAATATATTAAAAAATTGTTTTTCGGTACACATTACTTGCCACATAATTGCCAATTTTATTCTATATGCGATGTAATTAACCAATTATTTAATTAGGTAGCGTTTGAGATTTTAAATAGTAATATAATAAAGAAGTAAGCAAATCTATAATAAATGAACAATTAACTAAAAAAAAGTACTTAGTAAATAAATTATCACTTTGATGAATGCTATAACTCTTTTGATTAACAGAATTTTTTGTTGTAGTTATAAAATATGTATATGTTTATTTATTTATTTCATTAGATACTTTATTTATTTATTGATCAAAATAAACCCATACATAGGCCAAAATTTTCAAAAAGAGAAAATAATTTATCAAAATTAAACCCATACTTTTATCTATTTGTTTTTTATTTAAATTGTATTCAGATTTGCTAATATTTTAAATAATTCTTTGTTTACCTTTCTTTGAACTCTTATCTTTAATATTGTTTTATATTTTGTTATCGCGTCAGTGCGTAGTCACTTTTCGTTTACTTATTTTTATAATTTGTTTATTCAATTTTACTTTTCCTTCTCCTAGGGTAAATAGGAAACGCATTGTTTAGTTATATTATTGATTAGAGTATTTATTCCTAAGATAAAATTAAATCTGCTGAAATCCAAGTATGTATTACTGTTATTTTTGTCTGCAATTGTTTTACTTTTTTTCATGTAGATATCATTTATATCAACTTTAAGAATTTTTCATGTAGCCGGATTTTAAAAATATACACACTGATAAGAAGTTAGTTTTTGTTATCTTTGGCCCTCAGTGAAGTGACACTGTTTATCACTTAGTTGTATCCGGTACTGACCAGGCTCGAGAGATACGGAATACACTCCGGAAATATTTACTTAAAATAGATGAATTTCTCGGGTCCTACTGATAATAAATTGATGCATTTAACAAACAAAATAAATATAATCAGTCTACTTCATTTTTAACAATATTTATTTACATTTAACTAAACTTTATTTCACAGTTACATTTGATTAATTTATGTACAATATGATAACTTTTTTATTATATATATATATATATATATATATATATATATATATATATATATATATATATATATATATATATATATATATATATATATATATATATGTGTGTGTGTGTGTGTGTGTGTTTATTTTTTTAAGCTATGTTGTTTACTTCAATTTTAATTGACCTTTGATAGTCAAGAAATTATGTTTTTATAATTACTAAACAACTTAGCAAATATTAGAATACAATCTAGTTTCGACCATATTATTTGTCATAAGATTATAATAGGATTACCTTGCAATTATTTCAATACTAGGATTTTACGCATAAGCTTCCTCTCCTAAGAGCATTATTTATGTATTATGGATATGACAAAAAATTATTTCGCAATGATATATTGAATTTAATAAAAAAAAAAATTGAATATGCACTGTTTAATTTTGAACAGACTCTTTTTTTACTTTTGTCCTTTAGTTGTTTCTTGGGTTCACAGTCGAAGAGAACAAAATATTTTAAAAAAGCCTTTTTATTATTCTGTCATTATCATTCCTCTCTTAAAGAATACATTTGTAAACACTTGTTTCTACAAGAACATTCACACTATACTTAATGAACATCTGAAATTAAAAGGAAAAAAAATTGCAGATATTTTTATTTCCTGAACATTAGTCGCTTGAACAGTTCCTTGAAAATAATGGATGAAGGTTTACAATTGTTCGCTGATGTGTTCGTACTGTTTCTTTTATAACTTTATCTTAAGGAATCTCTTGAAAAGATGAGTGTAATTCCCTTATCCGTCATGTCGTCTGTGTTAGTTGTGAGTTAATGTACTCTCGCTGCTTGTAAACCCCTGTACTTGGACCTATTCAAGCCTAATTAACGCTACGTTCCTCCCTCCCTCTTGTCCAAAGCTTGTCTCTAAATTCATAATGCCACGTCTTTGTCCACTCTTCATGTAACGTTCCCTTATTATTTTCCACTCTTTCAGAACCTTCATCTTCCTTCCCTAAAATTTTCTTCCTGTCCTTTTAATTATAAATCGTTCTTTCGTCCGACAGTTCCTTTCACTCTTTTTTTGATTAAAAAAATCTCTTTTTCTTACAGTCTTTAGAAAATGCTTTTTTTCTAAATAATTTCGAGGGCTATTTGATACAGTTTCTTGTTTGAACTCGCTAACGAACCCCCTTCGAAAAATGTATAAAATATTCATAGGGTAATTTTTTCATGTACTTCTTCTCAAGTAGAAAGAACGGAATAATAAAATACAACGTCTATATTATTTAAATTAGGCAACTTAATTAATACTCTTGTATTTATAAATTCTTTTGGCTTCTGGTTTCTTTTTTAGTTTCTTCTTCTTTTAAGAACCTAAGTTCTTTTTGTGTATTATTTTATTAAGAAGTCATTAAGGAAGATCATTAATTTTTAATGAGGTTTATAATTTGTATAATTATTTTTAGCTTTATTGTGATTTATTTAAAATTGTAGCTATTCTAGAAATTTTCAACGCTCTCTTCTTCGGCTTGGTATTTTTCTCTCGTAACAATGTCAAATATTCTCCAGATGCTTGTTAAGATTTTGTACTAAATACGTTTCTGGTTAATTTTTGTCCCCTGTCAAAATAAATATAATTGCAATTATTTTTAAATTACTATGTTGCTACATAATAAAGCAGTCTTCTTGGTTGATCTGGCGGACATTTTTAATTATGCTTATTGCTCTTACGTATAATTAAAGAAAACAGGCATGTCTATAGAAATATTTTAACCAAATTATTTGTTGTGTTGGAAATAAGTTAGTTATAGACTATCGATGGTCATTTAATGTTAACAAACTATGGTCAACAAAACTTCAAAAAGCAAAATTTATCAATTTATATGCGAAGAACCACAACCTTAATCTAAGGCTGGTATCGAAAACTTTGTTGTTTATTGAATAGAGGATGTACTACCAGCCAGCTTATATGAAACATGTTAAACCAAAATACTTCATATCAAATGTATATATGTATATATTTGAAATTATAAGAATAATAGTACTTTGTAAAATCGGTGGGGAAAAAAAAATCTGTTGTTGTTGTACAATTACATTAATGGTTATTTCTAATGAAGTTAACGTCCAAAAAATATTTATTTTTTAACTTAGTTTACCTATTCAAATCATCTTGCAACGGGTAGGTACTTTAAATTAATTTTACGGATTTAACTTAATAATTTAAAACATATTTCTGTGGGAGCAGATGCGCATAAATAATGTTGAATTCATTCGTTACGATACATCACAGGGAGGTAATGTATTACAGCTTTTTTTTAATCGTGTTAACACTTTGTCGGTATTTTCATGTGATTTTAGTTTAATGGATTTTTTGCCCCTTTTTATTTTATTGCTCTCTCTCTTTTTCTCACCAAAGTGAATTGTTCCTCCATTATCTGTAGGTATAGATATTGTGCTCTCTGAGTTATGAATTTCGTTCCGTCTGGGGTACGATTTTAATATTTTTTACTTTTCCTTTACCTTTTGAATTAATTTTTGGTGTGTATTTGACAAATGGGTCCTAGGCGGGTCGGTGGTCGGCTTGTGCCGGGGTGTTGAAGGGGCTTTCCAAGGGTACATAATAAGTTCTATATTGTTGTTCATATTGTTCTGTCCCCGTTTGAAATATTTCCGGGGCATCGCGGTCTGTGAGGCGCTCTTTTGAACAATAGGCCCTGGGTTTTTCGGAGTTCTGATTTATAATACAAGGTTACCTGGGGTACTGAGATTGAGGGTGGAACGGGTTAACCTAGGCGTTTATGAAAGAGCTACGATCGTTCTAAAGGTTCTTAAAACGCTTCGTTCAGGAACGGCGCCCTTTTCATGCCTTTCTCAGATTACAGTCATTTAGGTTGATTCTGTTCTTGTTCTCTATGATCATCAGTTATAATCGCTTTTGTTTTTACTCGTTCCTCTTGAACACTGCTCTTATACTATAGCACCATACGCTCTTATTTTCTTAAATATTATTGACTCAATTTTAAATAAAACCACTTTGAAAAATGTTGAAAAAACTTTAGTTATAGGATCTTGGGTACTTTTTTTTTTTTATAGTTTTTTCTTACTCTTTATAATGATTTAATACTTTTGAAGTTGGGACTTTTGGAGAGGTAAGACCTAAAATCCTTAAAAAAATAATTAGTGGTTATATTGATTGTGTTTTTTAAGTTCTATTTATTAAATACTGCAATGGTCAGGGCCAGTTATTATTTGGCTAAGAGTACTTATACATTTATTCATTCAAATTTATCTGGATACCTTTTTGTTGATTACATAATATTATGATACATTGAGCAAGTAATAATAAAATTAACGTCACGTGTAATTAAATTAAATGCTTAAATTACGGATATTCATTTATATTTATGATTTTTATTTACCGTTAAAATTGCTTTAGTGTCTTTGATAGAAAGAATTAACTTGATAACCTATATGTCACGTGAACTTATAAAACTAAAATTCTCTTGTGGCCATAGCTTGTCATTATATTCTGTTAACCTTTAGTTGTCCTGCTAACCTTTAGCTCAGAGTCCAGTTTATGTATGTCTTGATGTTTTAGGTATTATGCTCATAAAGTAATGAAAGCATTAACCCGAGCCATTAACTTGTTTTTTGTTTGTCGGGTTCACTGGAGACCCGATAAGCTCTGTGAAACTGGAGGTAAGGTCTAATTCCTGGTCCATAGGGCTGGCTCACGCGCTATTGACTCAGTCCCTATAATCGGATCAGAGTTACAAGCCTGGCAGGGACAGAGACATCTCCCCTTCGCTTTGTCCTGTCCCGTACAATTCACATTTATACCCTTATGGGCACAGATCCTTTGACTCTGCATGTCGCGTTTCTATCACCTGTATATTAATCAAATCCTCTGTACTCTACCCCTTTAATAGAATAACAGTTTATGTGTCCTTTAATACCAATCCTATCCGTTATTTTTTTACTTATGCCTCTTTTTTTTTACCCTCCATTACAAATTTGATGTTTATACATTGGCTCAATACTGAAGTATTTAGTTAAAGATATTTATGTATTGAATAAAAATATTACTGGCCTCCAACAACTTCCGTTTAAAATATATATAATTGTCATTATTAGATCATTTGTTCTATTTTAATTGTCATTGCATGCTCGATTCTACGTACTTACTTAATCATGTAGGTATAGTAGACGAATATCTGAATGCCAAAAATATCTCCTGTTTTTTTTATGATTTATATATTTTCTGTCCCAATTGTCTTTTATTTTATTTTATTTTTTTTTTATTATTCTCATCTTTTCTTTTTATTCTCATTCTTTTCTGGTCTTTTCTTTCTTTATTTATCGTTCAAGTATACATTCGTTTTTGAGCTGAGGTATTTAGAATCATAACACAATGTAAAGCTAATAGCTTAGATGACATTCCCCTCCTATTATTTTTGAACCAGGTTTTGTCACATTATAGGTGTTTCATACTAACCGTAGGAACAGGGCCTAGTTTCCTGTCCAGGTGTTGTAAGAATTTTTCCTAGTTATTTATAGTTTTAGAACATCCTTTTTCCTTATACTGTGTTGTGGTTATTTAGCGGTTTCATTGTGCTATAGGTTTGTCCATGAGGGAACAGAGTGTCCGAAAATGACCCGGTTGCTCTTTAGTGAGTGTGACAATTAGTCTCAGCCGCAGCACAGGCTTGGGCAAGGCCTTTAGGTCTCCGGCCAGCTTTTTGTCGAAGTCCTTTCCCTTATTGTTGGGCGCTACAATAAGGGGGCTCCGACTCTGAGAAGGGCCCTAGATCAATATTTATGAGGGGGCCGGCGTCCCCAGGATGTCACCAATTACCAGAAAGTAGCGTTGCTCATTCAGACCGTGTCCCTAGGACCCAGTTTTCAGAGACATCGCTCTGTCTTGTTTCTGTTCAGGACAGCTGCACGTGTTTACGTTTATTCACACGCGTCACTGACGATCTCTACTGCCATTCTGTAAATTTTAAGATCTTTTGTTTGCTACATGAGTCATTTTATAAAATGCCGCAATAAAAGCTTAATTTTGAAAGGAAAATAAAAGAACTAGAACAGGATTGCAATGCGGGCTACTTCAAGAATTACTGAGAAATCATTTTAGGACTTTTTTTCATTGTTCAATTTTGAAAATTGTCGTAGATGTAATATATTTATTTTCTTTATTTCATACTATATATATATATTAACCTACCAGCTTTGAGTAATTCAACCATTTTTGCCCTAGCAGTCCAGTACACAGGATACGTGATGTTCGGAGATATCTTTTCTCCTTGTCGTATATTTAGATAGAACGTCATTACTGATGTTCTGTCGTATTTCATAAATATAAAAGTATTATATTACATTTTCATATAAAATTAAAGATGCATTCTTGAACCTATAAGTTTATTTTTCTATACACAATATTTGCTAATTTTGAAATAATCAGCATCAATAATGAGTTGGTTGAATTTTATTTCACTTATGTGGTAATTTTCCTTGCCAAGTTGTTTGGTTGTAATGTTTATTTGAAATTTTAGGTTTTGTTGTTGTTTCTAATATAAGGCTTAAATATTATCAAAAACGTAATGTTAACTTATTTACTTTGAACTAATTTGTTCTAAATCCTCGGTAATTTAAAGTGGTGCTATCTAGTTTCAAAGTATTGTAAGATTATTGTAGTTATGTATTTTATGATTTGAAAAACAGACTACATTTTCAGTAATAAAGAATCAGGTTTTATTTCTAGTTGTTGTCTATGCCCTACTAAAAATGTAAAAACATGTAGTAACATGTTTTTAACAGGTTATAAAAGTCAAATATAGAGTTAATGGCATTGGTTATTGGGTTAGTAAAAAGTAATTTTGTTTTATATCTTTTCGGATCTATATTACATTACCTCTTTAACAGAATAGAGCTCTAATATTTCTTACATTTAGGGTTGAAAAATTCAATTCTTGACTTGACTCTTTACATTATGTTGTCTCTGGAGTCAGCTTAATTTTATAATGATTCGGAGATATTTCTATATAACTTTTTTTTAGTCTTTCGTTTCGACGTCTGAGTTAAAAGTAAAAAAAAAAAAAACACAAGAAAAAGAAACGAAGGGAAATCGTGGTGGCACGCGGCCAAGGGACCATTAGGCACCGTTTTGGCATTGGACCCGATGACTCGAAACCAAAATTCCCATCTTCTACCGATTATTAAAATTAATATTAAAAAGAAAAAGTGTAAGATTTTAAAATCTGATGGAATCAAAATATTATTTCCTCTCTTGAGAAGATAACCGGAAGCCGTGAATTTAAAGCTTCCATTTTCAAAAAATAATTTCTAATTATAAGCGAAGGCATTTTATAAAGTACTGTAACTGTAGGGGCGTTTTCCACAAGCCTTTTTTAGCTTTTACCGAGATTAGTGCCTAAATAATTACTCTTCAACCCTCCCCCACCCCTCTTTCTCTAGACTCTTTTAACTCCGAAATATTATTTTTAATCAAAAAATCTTCCCTTCTTCGGGATTATCCGGGATTTTAATCTCCTTCTTGCACCCGGGTCCCGGTTCTCCCTGTATTTGTGCTAATAAATCGTTTTTAAAGGCTTCGCTCTGAAAAACCGCCTTCTCGAAAAACTTTAAATCTGATTATAATTTCTCTTGTTTTTTTGTTCTTTCGGTAGGATAAGGGAGGCGCCTCTTCAAATAAAATTTAATTTGCTGTCACTAATTGCGTAATTGAAACTGGCCTCCTTCGGACCCTTCTTTCTATAATTTTTTTTTGTAAAAAATAATATTTAGATGTATACATTACCCTCTTATTGTTATTTTAATTTGTTTTCCTAAGAATTAAGTTGTTTCTTCTCTCATTTTCAAGTTCAAATAAATAAGGTTTGCCCCATTCGTAACTACGTTTAAACATAAGTACATTTTTAAACGATCTTGATGTTTGTGCTTTTCGCTGATGAGTTCAACTTTCAGCTTCAGAAATTGTCAAACTCCCAGCATTACTTTTGATAAGCATTAAAATTAATATAATGTTTATATCTATAGAGAATTAAAAGAAAAATAAAAATAGACTGCCAATTAGTGTGGCACATAGCTTCCTCGTATCCTATCATATACTATAACAATTATTGTTATATTACTTTATTGTAATATTGTTTATTTTGTAAAAACTATTAATAGTTTTAGCGATCTTTAACACTTCATAGCGGTGTCGCTGTTGGTTTTACTAAAAAATTGTATTTGAAAAAAATGTTTGTCTCATTGAATAGATGAAGTTAGATCTTTTTCCCCGACCAAAAATTCCAATTTTAAATTTAAAGTTCACGTTTACGCGAGCATTGCTCGTGAACGCTTGGACGGATAACGTTGTCCAACGAACTCGTCCTGAGCATTGCTAAAATGAACATGTCTACCAAATTTCATCAAAATCGGTCGACATTTACTCAAGTTATCGTCGCACGTTTCATAATTCGCGGACACACAGACCGACAGACAGACAGACAGACAGACAGACAGACACGAGACCAAAAATGTTCCCTGATGTCTGAAACGGATTTCTGTCTTGGAATTTTTGAAATCGGAGGCATAAAAGTTTTTCGTTCTCAAAAGTGAACACAATGCTTCCGTTACCTTCGGTAAGCTCGGAAGCAAAATGCATCGATCTTGATATTTTATGTTTATCTAGTCTTTAATTTGAGTATTTCTCTGTAAGAAGCTCACTTTTAGTATACTACCGAATTTTCTTAAAGTTAACTATAATTATTATTTTTTTATTACGCCAATTGATAACTTCTGTTACTATCTATCTTCGTTTTGCATGGAATCACCCTTCATTCCCTTAATTAGACCCTAAGCATCATAAATAGAAGGGTAGAAAACTTAACTACTTATTTCTCACGACAAACTGTGGTGTTGGTTTACACATTTACTGGATCTACCATAATACTACACTCTGTTCCATGCCTAGTATTTAACCATCTCTTATGGATCTAAAGGATTACTAATCATCCAAAAGTTGAGTGAGGGTGGTCTTTCGAAAAGTAAAAAAATCTAATTACCCTAGCTAATAGGATACTTGCATCTTCCTTGTAATTAGGGCCCTACTAGGCACGAGTCTATTTATCATGGAACCATTTTGATTTTTTCCCCTTCTGATAAGTTAAGTTTAGAATCCTTGTGTTATTTTCTCTGCTTTTTATTATTTGAATACATTTTTTTTATAAACTTTTTTTATTGCTTCGATTGATACCGATAATTTTTTTTAGTGAATGATTAAACAAGAAATAGTCGTTAAGTTAAATGTAGAAGAAATATTCCATCTACATACTTTTTTTTGTTTCAGATGAAATAAACTTTAATTTATAGTTGAAATATAGAAGAAATAAACATTCTATGATCAATGAGGAAAATTAGATTATAATCTTAGTGATTTTTCATTAAATGGTTTAGTGTGTTATTATCGTGTCATCCAATGTTATCGACTTGGTTTTATTGATTTATATGGGTACTTAAGTTATCAATAAAACAAGTATCAGCGAATATGTTTAAAGAAGAGGGGAAAAAATCTTGTAATTGTGAAAATCATGTATATTTATGAGCGCCTATAAAAAATAACACTCGGTTCTCTTTATCTGATTGACTCACCAAATCATAATGACGAATAGTATTTGTCATTTCCTAATTCAATATCTTTTATTTTTTTATTAATTTTTAAAAATATGATTAATACTTTTTGATGAATAATTTATCTCCCATATCTTTTAATCCCGTTGCTAGAAGCATATTCTAGTTAAGAAAGAATTAACAAACTAATATTTGAATTGGTACTTGCTCCAGAGCGAAAGTGAACAAGTTTAGTATTTTCCTTCGCACATATCGATAGCTAATATAATAAGTGATACCTCGTAACTACCAAAATGGTGATTTTGAGATTTTCATTATATTGGCCTTGGGAGGCTTGTATGCAAGTACATGCGAGATGCGAGATCTCCTAAGTGAAAAAAATTCCTTAATATAGAAAATGGGCAGTCGAGACATCTCGTATCAGATGCGCAAACTGTTTCTTATGTGATAGCTTCTAACTACGATAGACAGTAACTTATGTGTTTTGGTGAAGGTTAGTTGTGACACCTCATAACTGAGCTGCTAATTCCTAAGTGAGACCTCGTATGTGTTCGCTGTATTAAAGAAGTGGCATAGTGAGAACTCGTAACTACCTTATTTCATTAACTGTTATAATTTGACAGTTACCAATGTTGTTCGAGTGTTAAACTTTGTAATAAGCTTATCCTTACCCGATTTCTATCCTTATTTCTATTTCTAGATATGTAACATACTGATAACACGCGTTTACTTTTAGTATAATACCTAATTTTCTTGAAGCAGTATTAGACTTTTTTGGCATTTACTCTTACTTATACTTATAACAGACTTAACGAGCATCAAAATGATAATTTGATGCAAACTTACTTCGTTCACAAATATTCATCAAACTGGGCTTTAGATATTTGCCTCTTCGGATTTACTTACTTTTTACGTTCCTGAAACAACATAACACAAAACGAAATATTTTATCTCTTTGTGGATTGGGACTTAGCATCACAAGACTAATCTCTGGACGAGTCTAGTTGTCTATAGTTGTCTTATTTTAGCTGAAAGGGACAAGAGAAAATATAAGTTGAAATTTTTTGTTATTTCGAGTAATCAGAGCTCAAAGTTGGTCCCTTGGAAAGTCAGTCCTACGCATTTAAGGATATATGCATTATTCTACAGGCTAATTCAAAATCCATCTACTATGGCGCTCAATCACAAGGTAGAATGACGATTCCCTTTCAGTAATTAGTCTCTGAAGCATCTTTTCCTAAGTATAACAAAATCTACATTACTACACCCCCCTCGTAAATTTTATATTTTGAGATTTCTTAGTTATATTAAATAACACTAAAATTAATGGTTTTATTGTCAATAAGGGTTTTTTTTATATAACTAACTAATTAAAGTGGTCGGAACCGGTTTGTTTTAAAATATTGGCTTCCTTCTTTTAATAAACGGATAAACATTGATTTGTTTTTTTTTATAAAAAATTATTCTCTATATGCTTGCTTATGGTAGTATGGTAGTGTTTTCTCTTTTCTTAGAGTCTCCACTGTAAATTTAAATGATCATGATCATTTAATTAAAATGCCAATTATGATCCATTACAGTTAAATAAAACTTAATCTATAATTCTATTTCGTATTTTATTTTAAAAATTTGGATTAAATACTTAAATTTTAGAATGTGAAAATCCAAGAGTTTATAACGGCTTATCTACTTCCTGAGTCTGAAAGAGCGATAAGAGTTGACATTTTACTATTTGTACAGTTCAGTGATTTAGATGTATACCTTAATCTGTTGTCATTCTGTTATCATTTCATGTAATTATAGAAACTCTGTTTATTTAAATTACTAATTATAACTTGGTTTGGTAAAAAACATGATAATAATTTATGAGACAAATTAGATAGTGCAGGGAAAATATATTAAAAGGGTAATAAATTATACTCTCCGAAGCAATGCATGCTATTTTGTAAACCGGAACAAAATTTATTAAAATAATTTGCATTTTTAAATACAAAATTTAAACCTATCTACTCTCTGACTTTATTCAGACTTTACAAAAATATCTTCTTGAACCTGTAAATTTGTTGCTTCTTATAAACATATACAGAATTATACTGCTTGACTATGCTGTAATGCTACTTACTAAAATGTATACTACATTGAAAATGCTTTACCAATTTAGAAATTGTCATAAGATAATGTTTTTAAAAAAAAAAAAAAAAAAAAATATATATATATATATATATATATATATATATATATATATATATATATATATATACCTATATATATATTCCAATCGTTAACAGTTTATTAGTGCATGGACAAGACGGAAATTCAGTCAATTCAGTCACTTTTGCACAGGTAATTATTATTGTGAAAGAGGACTCATCTTCGTTAATGATGTTTTACTTAGGTTCATGGTCAAATTTTAATGCCACTAAAGCATCTTATGCTTTAGGATTGTTATAATTTTGATTTTGAGCCATGACACTGATGTCATCCACTTTTGGAGTTCTAGTTATTTTGAGTAAGATCCAATATCCATGTAAACAACTTTGTTTTGCTAGTACATTGGTGATATTGCTGAAGTTATATACAAAGTTAGGCATTTTAAGAACACCAGAAAAGCACGTTCCATATTTCTGTTATAGGCCGCTTTTTGTCATCTAGATTCTAAATTATTTTTCCTCTGTAAATATCATAATAATCTTAGGATTTATTGTTAAGGCTTTCATTTCTAAGCTGTGTGGTTAATGTAGGGCAAAAATATTGGATTTCTTATTCATAGTGAGGGTGCATAAGGGCGCCTCAAGAGGTTTTTATTTTCATAGTAGGAGGGGGGGAGGGGGCAAGGTTACTCGAATGTCTAAATGAGGGGCTTGCCCAATGCCTATGCAAGTATGGATTTTTCCTTCCACCCTAATGGCCAGGTAAGTAAAGGTCTCCCCTTCCTTCTGAAATATGGCCCTGGAAACTTTTAGACCTTCCCGGCGCCCGCCACAAAAACCATAAGGGCTCCCCCCTCCCCGCGTCGCCTAATCATCCAAATCAAGACAAACTACCCCCTGGGCTACCGTCCGCTTCCTCTTCCTTGTCTACAATTATTGCGTATGTATTTTATACCTCTGCATTGAACCTTTTTTCTCCCCTTTTTACTTCAGCGAATCATTATGTTTAAAAAAACAACCATATTTTATTATAACCATTTTTTCTCTGGTTCATATTTTTTTGTTGTTTGTTAGCTCGTTGTCAGAATAATAATTACGTACAGAATATCAGTATTACATTTCCCTAAATTTGACTTTTTGCTCGTGCAATTAGCAGTATCATCATCAGGGACCTCGAAAAGGTTTATGCCGATTATAATACAACCACAAACTAAATTACTACTAAGGAGATCGGTAAACCGCATATTTCTTTTTGTGGCTCACTGAATTCTACATTGCTCAAGCATCTTAAAATAAATCAAATACCAGGCAATTAATTTAGACTACATAATGTACCAGTAAGATTTTAAGCTGCTTTTGTGAAGTGGCGAATAACTGGTTGCGAATGCCAATAATGTTTAAGGTACTGATGCAGCGACACACTAACCCCGTGTCATCCATTCATAACTAGTTGTATAACGCCTTTGGCAGGCCTAGGCCCTTCACGGGATGTTGAGCCGGGGTTTAGTTAGTATAGTTGTTTCCTTAAATAAGTCATTTTATGCAATATGTTCATTCAACATCAAATCGACTTAGCTCCTTCGTCTAATTCCTCATTTTTATCATTTTTGATTTACTCATTATTTTTAAACAAAGCATAAAACAGACTAAAATGTTTGAATTGTGTCTTTGGTCTTTGATAAATCCTACAATTTACGTTTATATTAAAGAACTCTTGTTAAATAACGAGTGGCAAAATAAACATCCTTACAGATAGGAGGTAAAAGAAAAAGTATCACCACTTAAAATTATGTATTTAATTTTAAAGAAGCTTTCGGTCCCTATAAGGTTATCATCAGTGCCGAAAAAAAACAAAAAAACAATTGAAGCTCTTGAATTAAACAAAAGAGCTTATAGGGGCGGTGTGGATCATGAAAGACACCAGATGTCTGGCACAAGACGCAAGTGTTGTGCCAGTCTTAGTCTTTGCATGCCCCTATGAGCTCTTTAGTTTTATTCATATTTTTTGGCACTGATGATGGCCTTATAGAGTCTGATAACAGCTTTGAAAATTATGTGTTTATATAATTTTATATGGAGACTTTTCCTTCTTACTTTAATGATGACCTCCACTAGCAATCTATGTGCTGTCTCAGATATTATTTTAGACATAGAGCTTAATACCGGCTATATTCTAATGTAAGCATATCTAGGAAATGTATTTTTAATTTAAAATTACGTCGAATCGTCTTAAAAATTATTTATAACACTAATCTTTATAAGAAAAAATAAACATAAATATGGTTATGGTGATTCATAACGAACCTACGCAAAATAAAATGCAAGTGTTCTAGATTAACAAAGTACTTTTGCCATTCATAATTAATAATCATTTTCTCAGAATAATCAATCATAATTATTCATTTTATTTTTATTCTAAGTATATCTTTTAATACTCTTTCCTCCTACTTTCAACATTTTTCCTTCCCCTGATTAATTATTATAAAGTTTAATTTAATCTTATTTTTTGTTTCAGGTTGGTTTTGTTGAGTTTTTGAGGTTGATAATTAGTAAGTAATACAACATTTCGTACTATTATTATTGATTTTCTAGTAATTATAAAATATATTTATAATTATATTTGAAGTAAATCAGATTTAGGAAATAAAGCTTTGAGACATGACTAAATTTATCGTTTTTCCCGAGATGATTTGAATTAATGAGTAAACAGAGCAAAACTGATGTCTGTTTATAGTATCACCATAGCTAGTAATATTAATATGTATCCAGTCTGGTTTTGACCCCTTTAATTATTCAACATTAGTAAAATGATTTAACAATATATATAGTCGAGACCGGTCTGCAACCAGTGTTACTTATTATGTTTTTTAGCACACAATACTCAGCTTGCAAATTTTAGTTCCAGTGGTATTGATAGCATAAGTTTCTTGACGAACGGCCCTTTTATAAACTCTTCATGTTGGTGATCTCCAACGAATCGACAGTTTATTAGTCTTTGTTGAAGAGAAAACCAAACTGCACATTAAATTCCAAGTATTTATTATATTGTTAGTTGCACGTGCATTAGCTCTGCCTGAGTGAATAGATTTTAATGTGTTTTTTGCTACTTCTCTCCTGTGTTGGAGAATGTGATTTTAACCCTTTTATAAATCCTTGGTTCTAGTAATAATTATTTCTGTTTTTTTTTCCATGTGTTTTCAATGGTTGTTATCCCAAATGCAGTTTTTGATTCATGACGACGTTTTTGCGACCCTAATTAATTTTGTTTTTCTCGTAAGTGAATTTTAGCTTCATTTAAATTTATTCTTAGACGAGTGCAATAAAGAACAAACGTTATGGAAGTTGTAAATCCATTCAGGACTAATTCTCTGTCAAGTTTATTTTCCCTAGTGTTAAAAGTTTTGTGAACGCTTGTTTTATTTTAGAGTTTGTCGGTCGTCAGTCCGGCATGTGTTGCTATTTTATGTGAGGTCCAATTATGCAGGATGTATTTGTCGGTGGCTCTGCCAAGCGGATCATTACTGAGTTAATTTACGATACAAGACATTCCATCCGTGTTGTTTGTTAGTTATGTTGGAAGGTTTGTTTACGCGTGGCTTCTTTATTTTGTTTCCTATTTTTTTTCTTGTTTCGCTTTGAATTCTGTGGGCAACCCTTATAGGTTTGTAGATATCTTTATCATTCATTTGTTTGTTTTGTTGTAGGTCCGAGGTAGCATTTTGGTTTTTTTTGACTCTAGGGTTAAGGTTTTTCAACCGCTTTTGGGTTTGATGTTGGTTTCTATTTTTGGTTCATTGAGCATTTTTGTCCAGTTTAGATCGAACAGACCTCCCATGGGTATAAGCAAGAGGTTTATTAGCACTATCTGACATTTGTCTAAAACAGGACAGTAGTAAAGACAACACTGGTCTTTCTTTCACCCCAACCATGCTAAAACTCATCTCATCTTTCTTCCAGAGATAGAATGGGGGGGGGGGGGGGGGGGGGTAAAGGGGGGTGACTTAAAGCTTGTGTTTTGTTATTTTTTCCTTGAATAATTCCTATAATTTAATGAGCTTGATTCTATTAATATGAAGCGATTTGTTCGTATTATCTTAGCTGATTAATGTTTTTTTGTGTCCAAAGACCTACGCTTTGTGGATAACTGTCGATTGTTCAACTTCTCCTAATTGTTGAACATATGAAGGAATAACAAGCATTTTTATATTTTTTTCTCTTTGGCGCAGACAGTTAGAAGTAGAGATACCCTGAAGGCTATTCCCCTGTTTGCCCTTCATGAACCCGACTTTGATGATCTATAAAACCTAATACTTCAATTAAAGTTAGAGGTGAGAGGTCTCTATATAAAATATAGCTTATATTACAAACCTTCTAACAGTGCACTTTCAAATATCCTTAAAAATAATTGCTTGTAATATATTAGGTATCTTATTACTATTTACTACTTTGATTTGTGTGAACGTGAGCCTGAAATGACATATTATGACATGTAGATTAAACAAGTGTTGAAAAGATGCTTTTTTTGTTAATTTGATATAAATATACGAGCTTTTTGTGTTCGCTTGATTTACCATCGTATTCATCAAGTGGAAATCACCATTATTTATTGTATATTAGGTGTTTAAATTAAAGTCTCTAAGCTTGTAAAGAGACAATGAGATGCTTTACATATTCAGACCCGTCTAACTTGCTCTGCCTCAGGCTATTTCTCGGGCATAATTTCTCCCTTGTGAAGGATCTAGAGCACTTTTTAAGCCCGTAGTAAGGGTTTTTTTTATTATAGCCCTGTTAACCAACTGATTACAGACTATTTTTGACTCTAAGCCACAGTTTGACCCTCTCCGTCACTCTTTTCTTAACTACTGCAATTATTTCATTTTTATCGTTTCTCGGCAGGCTCTCAACGCGTCTCGATAACCCGTCATTATAAACCTAGGGTCCTCTGGTCCCCCGCTTTGGAAGCTGTCCTTTTAGAAACAGTTTGTAACACTGCCCCGTTATATTCGTCACCCTCTCATTAATATATAGTTTCTCTTTCATTATTAATACCTTTGTTTTGGCCTTCTGAGTTTTATTTGCGAACCTTATAATTTAATTCGGGCCATTAACACTTCTGAATTTTGTGGGGAGAAAAAAAATCGTATAAATTTGTGTAGTTTTCTGCAGTGCGAAGAAGCTTTTAAATTACTTCTTGATTTAAATCTGAGATTTTTTTTTCTATAATTAATCTTAGCTCATTTATTTTTAGTAACTTCTAATTTCACCTTTCATTTTTTTTTAATTCACTATTTCCTTCTTTCATAATTTAAAATATTATAAAAATAATCAATCTTGCGCTATAAATAATTAAAAAGTGTTAGGATCATCTATCTCTCCTTCCATCAACCCCCCCTCTCTCTCTCTCTCTCTCTCTCTCTCTCTCTCTCTCTCCCTCTCTCTCTCTCTCTCTCCCTCTCTCTCCATATATATGTATATGTTTGTTAGATAGTAGGATGCCACTTACCCAGCAGGAGGGATATAAGGTACGCGTTAGGGAATGTAAAACTGGATTCTAGGGCGGGTATTATTACTTGGTGCTGAGAGGAAGATACATCCGGTATTATATTGGGAAGTTGACTTTGATGTTATTCATAGCGATGCCTCTTGCCTTATAGGCTGCAAATCTGCCCTGCCTAATTCTCCTCTCACTCGTAGTCATAACGTTCACACTTCCTCTAATCTAGAAGCATTTCAATATACCTGGCATTCCTATATTAATTCTGCTTTATGAAAATACCGTCACCTGACAATGCCCATGCTCGTCTCTTTAAGATTTGTCATTTATTAGTTTTGTCTTCATGTCAATTTCACATTTTTAATAACTTAATAATAATTTATAATATAACATTACATTTTGTTTCATAATTCCAATATTAAAATTATTTAGACTTCCTTAGCATTTATATTATATAAATTTAATGACATTTTGACTTTTATCATTTCTTGTTGATAATAATTTGTTAGTAATTATCATATACATTAAATAATTACCAGCTAGTAAAATATAAAGATGTATTAAAAAGCCTGTAAATCCAGTTCTTAATTTCATCACATTGTAAATCTTTTACAGGCGCACTTAAAATATCATCAATTTGAAGTTTAGAGATGAAATAATGTTTTGCAATAAATAAGCTGTATTTAATTGAATATTTTAATAATATAATTTTTAATTACTAATTTCTGTTCTAAAGCTAATTCATCAAATTATTTACCATGTCTTTAAAAGGATTTAAGTCCTTCAAAAAATAGAACCTCTCTCCATTAAATATTATTTTATAAATAAGTACATCTCCTCCAAAGATCCAAAAAATGTTTCCTCCACTAAAACTTAGTTATTCCCTTTTACATTTTTCCTAATTTTCATAGAAAATTAATTAAAAAGTTTGTACTCAGATACTTCAGTTCGATTGTTTTTTTTTTTTTGGAACGAAGTTCCTTAAGGCACGTTCTGGAGCCCGAGAGTTAATCCGAAAAAAAAACGACCGTCACAAAATCACAAAACCAAGCGTCACGAAATCTACCGATGACGGTAACTTGAGTAAAAGGTGATCGAGTTAGTTGAAATTTGTTACACATGTTCATTTTACCAATGCCCAGGCTGAGTTCGTTGGACAACGTTATCCGCCCTAGCGTTCACGCGCAACGCTCGCGTAAACGTAAGCTTCAAATTTAAAATTTGAATTTTAGGACGGGATAAATGTCTAACTTCATCTATTTAATAGAGACAAACAACTTTTTAAAATAATTTTTTTTTTAGTAATACGAACACCGTCACTGCTATGAATTTATTAAAGCGGACCTAAACGTTTCAAATAAAGAAAACAGCGTTTTTACCGATATCTTACGCTCTAAAGTAACGATTTTATTATATTTATTATTTTATAATATTTTAAATTAATAGGCCGGGTAGGTAGAAAACAGTCCTATTTCCTACCAACTACAAACATACTCTTTTACTATTAACTCATCATGATTAATTTTTTTCTCAATATTCAATACATATTTATTGTAAGACGCTTGCTTTAATGATACAAATAATGATTTTATTTTAATTTTTCCTTAACTCCGCTATGTACGTACACACTGTTAGTTACTTTTAATTTTGTCTCTTTTTTAACTCCGCCATGTATAAGTAGTTAGCAACGTATACATACTTAGCAGTATGAGTTTATAATTTATATTTAATGAAAAATGTAAGGAACTTCGTTCCTACCGGATGTCCCGCGACATCACACGTATTTGTTTTTCTTTTTAATATAGAACCACCTTCTTTGATTTTATATTAGTTGATCGAACTTAACCTAAATTATAATTTATGTGGAATTATTTTTATTCTCTTTATCAGAGTAAATACAAGACTGCTTGAACTAACCTGATCATCCAATTATGTACATAGTATTTTTATTGACTGATTCTCGTTAAATTTTAAACACTAATATAATTTTAAAAATGATAAAATAATTATCAATTTTTCCTATTTGCATGTGGATATTAACAGAACATAGTGAGTCAGAAATAATATAACAGTAATTATATCATCATACAAAAGAAATTCAAAAGAAGAAAAGTATTTATGCATAACTTAATCTATAAATACTAAAATACATATTATTGAAATTTAAGAACTCAATGCCTCCAACAAAAATAGCAGCTGCTTATTATTGTCCATCAGTTACATTTTTGATTCTACACCAAAAAGGATTAATGCACTTTCTCACATTCGTTGTGATGATTCGATTTTGATGGATTTACTTTTTTTTAAGGTCCCCCAAGTCCAAAAAGTGATTTTTTTAAAAAAAATCCTGTCTGTCGTCTGTAGTCTCAGTCTCTATAGTCTGTTCAGACGCGTAGAGCCTAAACTGCTGAAATTCTGGTTGGAATATATGAAATGTGTCACGCATATTAAGAAAAATCATATCTCTAGGTGAAATAAGGAAATTAATATTAGTTCTAAAATAATGTTAATTATACTTCAGATTTTTTGTTAAAAAATTTCCACACTTTTAACTGCCTAAATCCTTTTTTAATAACTCGCCCATAAGTTTTCTCATAGCGCTATCCCATTTAATTGTATTACTGTAATCACTGTCATGTTCCACAATGTCCATTTCCTTCTTACTGTTTTTTAACAGTATTAAAGAATTGTGTGGTATGTAATATCTTCACCATTCCACTTTTAAAAAACGAAATACATTTTTAAATTCTACAGGAGAGGAACGCGCTCGGTGTTGAATTAGTGGCTTGTGGGCTAGTAGGTATTGCCACGTGGCTCATACAAGTATCTTGTAAATCACGTGACCAGTAATTAGCTCGTAAAGTAGCCCGGTCTTCAACTTTTGTTACCGCTTGCTGGGTAAGCGAGTATGTTGATAGTATAAGGGCGTGTTAATAATTTACGTTCTTTATTTTAATAGATTTACGCTTTTTAATCGTACAACTCTTACTGAACTTTCTCATATACGAGTACATAATTACATAGTCCAGTGTTTTAAATGTATTAGTTGTTCTAAGTTATCGTGGTTACATTTAATTATTAATGGAAATTTCATCAAAATTAGCCATTCAAATAACTTGGGGAATCGAACCTTGTGTCTCACCGTCTGCTTTTAAAGCTATTTTCTCTGGAACTAGATTTTTTCCACACGAACACGACTTAATGGTTAGATCGATGTTTAAATTATCTTATATTTTAGAATTTTTAATCAAATTTGTCGGAACTGTTTTCAAGAAATAATTTCTTTACGTTTTTCAGAGTTTTTATAAGGATAATTCCCTTTATTTCGCCTAAGAGATATGATTTTGCTGAGCAGTATGCAAAATGTCCCAGTAGTTTAGGTTCCACGCGTCTGCTCAGACGAAAACCATTTTTTTAGATTTAGGAGACCTCAAAACGTGTAAATCCATAAAAAAAAACTCTAAATAGAATGTTCGCCCATCACAATACATTCTCTTTATTTAATCTACGTATATGAGAATGTAATACAGTAATATTAAAATTGGATGTGGTCTGTCACCTGTGCAGAAGCCTTAGTCTCAACTACTAAACCGATTTTAATAAAATTTGGCATACATTGTCAGTAGGGTGGTACTTTAGGCGAATCGATAAATATATTTTACCTACATCTAAGTGTGGTAAAGTAGCATATGCTGTTTCTTTCTCATTTATTAAATCTGGTTTGTGGGAGTTTATCAATATGAGTTTTTTCTGGACCTCTACCTCTATTTCTTTATTGGTTCCTCTTTTCCAGCCAAAGGTTCATAATGTTTTGACTAATGATTCCTACCAAGCTCTCTCATTTCATCTTTTATTTATTATTTCTACCTTCCCTCTCCTTTCATGTATTTCTTCTCCCTAAGCCTTTGCTAATTTAATTTTATCCCCTTTGAAAATCTTCCAGACTGAAACTGTCTCTCTTTTTACTATGAATTATTTGTGATCTTTCTTAGTTTCTTTGGCGATTTAGAAGGGAAAAAAGAGAATTATAAACCGAAGACTGAATTCATTGATTGACAAAGTCTATTTTAAACCTTCAAAAAGACAGATCTAACTAAGATTTGTTTTGTTTTTTTGTACATTAATTTTTTACATAAAGGCTCACGTTCAAAGTTTTAAATAAATTTTTTTATAAAGTTTATTTAAATTTATTTAACAATTATAATTAGACATTATTAATAATTGTAATATATTATAACAAAATTAAAAAATAATTTTTAAAAACATTATTCGACTGACAGTGATCTCTTATTAAAACTCATTTTAACAACAATTTTATTAAATGTACAATATATTGATGATCAAAATTAAAAGTAATTTGAGGCTACGTGAGGTATTTTAATTTTTTTTTTTTTTTTACAAATATAAAACAAGGAGATACGTGGATTACCACCTAATTTAGTGACTGATCTATTGACTATAGCAGATAAAGAGGTGTTCAATTGACTATACAAGATAATGAGGGAGCTCCTAGTCTTAAAATACCTTCTTTAATTTTTTACCTTTTCCATACAAAGAGAAAATATTGTGATGGCGTACAGATTCGATTTTGGAATTTTGATGGATTTTCACATTCGAGGTACCATGAGTCCAAAAAAATGTCTTGTCTGTTGTCTGTGTGGACGCCGGACACGTGGAGCCTTAAGAAAATAGCTTTAAATGAGGATAGAAAGAGGCCGATTTCGATTACCCGCCAAGAAGAAGTTATTTTTATTATACATTTTAATTAAATGAACCTACTGAAACTCGAAAACTAATATATGGAAAACACTGGGCTAAGTAATTATGAACTCGTATTTGAGAAAGTTTGTCTGAGTTGTCTCGGACCAATCTTTTAAGTTATGTTGTAGCAATACTGTAAATTTTTTTTGTAAAGTTCCTAAAACGGACATAGAAATAATAAGTCTTTTCTCGGCTAAAAATACTTCTCTCTACCAAAAATACTTATTAAGTAGAGATTTTCCTTTTTTTATTTCTTATTATGTGCAATTTTGACCCAGCTTGGTTCTACCTACGTGTAATAACAAGCGCTCCACCCCTAATTACTGCTGACTTTTTGCTAAGAATCATAGACTTATATAATAATATAATAACCATCTTTAAGTTCTTACCTTCAGTATTTGCTTGATCATTGAATATCATTGGTACTTTTTATATTTTCGGCTTCTCTTCATTACAAGTAATAATAAAAGGCTAAAATGAGAAATCCTTGAGGAAAATATATTTGACGTAAAACTGCTTCAAAGTTCAACCATATTTTTAAACCTATATCAAATTTTTTAACTTAATTTATTTTAAAGTTTACTGTACACTCATTTTTTATTGATTCTCTATTTTTACTCGCTTTTATTTATCTTCTCTTGATAGAAAGGTAAACATTTTTTAATACATTTTTAACAAACAAAATGCACGAAATTTCTCAAGTTCCGATTACAATGCAAATTATGATACACTTTCAACCCGTGTTTTGTTTCTTACAGAAGGTTACGGAAGCATCGTGTGTTCCTGGGTAGAAATCCGTTCTTAGACGTCAGTGAACAAAAATTAGTTGTTAATGTTCTTGGTGTGAAATAACTAACTAATTGTAACAGATTTATAAACAGATGGCCTTGTAACAGATTTATAAAGCAAAACATTAAAATATGCACGACAGGACGCGAGGAAACTTTGTGCCACGAATTGGTAGCCAGTAAATCATTTATGTATGAAGAACCAAATCGGTAAATGGTCTCCTTCCCGATAAATGCACTCGGTGAGCTTCTGGACTATTCTATCGTTTCCTTCAACATTTTCTCTGAATCGCGATGTTCACTTTATTTTGAGATGATAGAGGAAATATTCGGCAAAGTTCATTTAATGAAACATGTGGAGTATAATAGGTGTGAGGGAAGCTCCTTGTCTTCTCCGTTCAGGCCGGAAGGAAAATTTAACCCTAGTAATTCAATAAGAAAATGACGAGTAAAATAATATCGTGAATTAATTATTCATGCTATATAACCAAAGTGATCACACTTACATATATCTCAAGCCATCACTGGCTTAAATACGTCATAACTGGCCATTGCTTAATGCAATATGCATAAAATTGTTATAAATAGCCTAAAATTACAAGCCTTCGGCTAAAAAGCAAAAATATTTGGTAACTTTAATTTATTATTTAAAAAATCTATCATCGAAGAGATCCTCAGGTCTATTTTAATATATACAATAATATTTTAATTTGATAGCGAATTAAATATTAGTATAATTACTACAAGCTTTATATTTTTTTATGAATAAGAGAAGCTTAAATTAATTAAAGCATATATGTTTTAAATAAAATGATAATTTAAACTCTAATTAGTAATATTTTGATTTCCTTTTTTTATTATTAAATTATTAATTTTTCCTATCTCATAATCTAAATTAAAATTATCTCATTTGAACTTAATCATATTTACAGTACATATTAAAAAAAATTGCTCTTAGCCTAATTAATTATTCTGTATGATTTGTCATTTATTTATGGAAATAGAGTTATAATGAGATATTAGAGAAAATAACTTATTATAAAAAAGTAGGGCATGATCATAAAATATTCATATTTATATTATATTATTTCTTTTCATTTGACTTTTTTTTTAACCGTTGGTAATACGAAAAAGCTGCAAAAAAACTGGTCTTTTTTTTACTATAACCAATTATTTTTATTAGAATGTTTTGTTTTTATTTTATTTTTTGTTTAATAGAACACTGTTTTTTTCAGAGGGGGTTCGAATTCGTTTTTGTAGGTTTCTCTTTTTCCCATGGGTCTCATTCATTTCTGTAGATGTTCCTACTCCCTCCAGAGTCCATACCTCCCCATCTCCTACAGAGGAAAAGCAAGCTTGATTTGCATTCTAATTAAGAATCTATAATCCAAGGGATGATCTCAATATCTGGGTGGGAGGAGAGAAAGGGCCTTGAGCCCTGGGAATTATTAGGGAAATTTTCATCCCCGACGAAGATAAATTTTAATTAAGACAACAATGGTTTTCAGAAAAGTTGGCGAGAGGTATGGAGTGAATTTTTTTTTCTCCTCGACAATATTATTACTTTCTTTTTTATTTTTGGTTAAAATTAATTTTCATTTTTTGTCCAATGAATTCTATTTTTTTATATCTATTAAATTCTGTTTTTATTTCGGGTTTTTATTCAACCTTTATATAAATAATAATATAATATTATTTTTATAATGATGACTTTTTATCAAATCTTCTTTTTTCCCAATCAGTTCTTTTTAATAACTTGATAAACTTATGCCAATTTTTTTTATTGAAAAATCTTTAATCCAAGTAAAAAAATTCTACCTTAACAATCTTAATAATTATAGATTGGTTTTCGTACTTGCAACTCGCCTAAAATCATACACCAAAGACTGTCATGTCGGGTGATGGTCGCACTGATGATTGCATCAAGTAGATGTTTAGAATAGCCGATCGATAGCCTTGTAATAGCCCAATTTTTTGTTCGATAAATATAACATTATAATTGTTTAGGTATAACTATATGAAGTTTCTACAAAAACTAGTTTACTGTAAACAGCTGTCAGTGAAAAACATAATTATTCCTCAAAACTTGTAATATATTGTATGTTGGAACTAAATAGCTTATGGTTAAATGATGATTTCCATCATTTTAGTTGGTTATGTCAGTGAAGTGATAGTCATTATATTAATTTCGTATTAATTTTGTATTAATTTCGTTATATTAATTTCGTAGATGATGTCTGTGCAATGAAGCAGAAGTGAATCTAATAATAAAAGTGGAGAAACAAACAAATTGGTGAATAAAATACTGAGTAATATAATAATCCTTATGATAAGGTATGCTTTTTAAATGTGATTTAATGTTCATGTAAAAACATTATACAATTTTTGATAAGAAATCCTAAATTTTTAGCATTATAAAATATTTAGCAAGTGTCAATGTAAAGTATATTTTATTTGATATTTTAGACATATTAATGTCCCACAGAGGGATGAAATTTAGCCAAATTGGAAACAAGGAAATATAATATAAATTTATTTTAATATTCCCTAGATAAAAGGTAGCTTTTATGACTTTTTTTGTAATATATATATATATATATATATATATATATATATATATATATATATATATATATGTATATGTATATATATATATATATATATATGTATATTTTCTTTTCTTTTATTAACTTAAAGTAAGTTTTAAAACATACTCTTAAACCCCACTAATGTATTCCTGCATACTTTTAATAAAAATGTAATAGTATGAATTTTCATTTAGCATTATTTTTTCTTTTTTTTTTTTCTTTTGGATTTTAGTCCCGACCAACTGCCAGGGTTATTACAGGACGGGGGTTATCCAGCCACTTTACTCTACTGAGATCATTAGTGTGAAACATGTTTCACCTCTCTGGGATTTGAACTCAGAGCTGGGGTTTAGACCTTGGTTTCAGAGTCGAGTGTGCTAACCATTATTATTATTGTTAGAAAATTAATAAATAAGTCTTCTTTCTTAAATTATTTTAAACTTACTATACATGTATTGTATATCTATTATACCAATCAATTAATGATCGCAATATTCGCTTGTAACTAATAAGGACAAATACATATATTATATTTTAGTTCTATATTTATTTAATCAAACAATTATCTAATTATTTTCTGTTTTGTTTTATTCGATACTTAATCAATTAAATCGTAAATCAGGATGTTTTAGAATTCCAACTCATAAAAATTAATTAGCTCGTAACTTTCGAGAAATGTGCAGATTGTCCAATTATATTTTATATGGTACTTTTTATTATATATATGTTTTTCAATTATTTATTGGGTTGGAGAAGTTAATGTGTTAGACTCGATACAGATCGCGATTTACATTTATCTCACGACCCTTCGCTTCGACGGGTATTTTCTTTACCTTACTTTGAGCTCTGGTGATTACAACTAATAAACACTCGCTTTATAAGTACTTGGGTCTAAAAGGAATTACAGGGCCGTATTATATACTATGCTTGAATTTTACTATGCTTATATTTTAGCTTGAAATTCCTTTTAAACAATGACAAAAAATGTTTCGATTATTTTGGTTAAAAATAAATAAAAATATTTAGATTGTGTCATACCAGTAAATACCAATGAAACTTGTATACATACATCTGATGTCCCTGGAACACAACTATTTACTTATAAATATAATATGAAATGTCCCTGGAAAACACCTATTTACTCATATGTACAAGTTTCAAACAAGGGGGGGGGGGGCTTGTAATATGAAATGTCCCTGGAAATACACATATATAATATTATATATATCAATTATAAATCCATTTATTAACTAGTAATACAGCATAAAGAATGCGAGTAGAGTAATTTACATCCACCATACTTGTTTCCCTATAGGTATTAAGAAAAAATGCATATGCGTTTTTAATCTACCTAAAAGAGTTTTAAAGTTACATCTAACATGTCATAGAAGCTTAAACTTTGTTAACACCCACATTTCGGGCATATTTGTTTTCATAATGCCGGAAAATATTAAAATTATATAATTATAAGTTGATAAGATAAGAATATATATATTGAAAATATTAAGCGTGAAATTGTAATTATTTCTTCTTCTTTTCCTACTCCCAAATACCTTTTAAACGCTGCTTTAGATGTCATTCCGACTAAAACTTTTTTTTTTAGTCATCCGCCATATTGGCTGCCATCATTAAATTATTAAGTTTAAAATTTCCAAAAACTATACAGTTTTCACAAATGCTAAGATTGCTAAGGCCCCTGCGTGTGCCGAATTTCGTCTAAGTCGTTCATTTTTTATTTTGTTTTCGCGAGACAATCAAACATACTTTTAAAATCCTGTCTCTGTCATGAAGAATTCACCTACTCTCGTTTAATTATATATTTTGGATTACCACAAGGAGTATAATATGTATAACTGTTCCTCATTACTAACTAAAATATTGAGAGAAAACTTCCCACGAGAAACATTCTAAAAAATATCGGTTGTGGTTAAAAAAGCTGGAGCATCTCATCATTCGTTGTCAAGATTTTTTTCTCTTTTCTGTAGTTCGTGAAGTATCTACTTTGATTTGTTCAGCAAAAGTAATTTAGAACCTATATTGGTCACGATGCTGTTACCATAAGTTTTACTATACAATGCTTTTACATTTGTTACATGTGTCTTGTGTCTTACCTATATTTATTTGTTTGTATCTTGAACTTGCAATTTGTATATAAAAAGTTTATTGTTTGTTCTCAAATATAAACGAAAAAATGAATGTTACTAAACATTTCAAATAGAAAAAGTAAAAAAAAGTTTAAATTCTTTAATACCTAATTTTGCTGTAATTTATTGTTTATGCAAAATATTTATTTTAATTTGTTAGTTTCGACCATTGGTTTGTTTTTTTAATCTACCCTCCATCTAATACTTGAACCTCTAGCTAATAATAAATAATGCAACATCTATTGTAACATTGTCGTGAGTTCAATACTTATCTATTTAATTTCTAGTTTTCGCCACCGTGTTTCTTCTGGTCTATAGTATATGATATCTGAAATGTTTCGAGTATTTTTACTCTAGTTTTCTACAGAACTCTAGGTATCGTTGAATAGGTCACCTCTTGTTACATGATTTTTTTTTTTTAATCGAACAAAAACGTGCTATTATTTTCCATTATTTACAAACTTATTTTTAGTTTCGATTTAGAAATTTTTTTTTAAGGACAAGACATTCATTTTTGTTCAGCGACATTAAAAAAAAGTTTTTGGTTATTTATTTATTTTTTTTAAATCTTTTATCAATCTATTTTATATTAGAATTCAAGAGTGTCGATCGTTTATAACATGTGCTACTTTCAATTTTTTAAGCTTTGGAATTATTCTTCATGAACAATTGACCATCATTGATTTTGGTAAGCATTCATTTTAAGTGATTGATTTATTAGCAGTATTACTCGATTACCATTTACTCAATTAAGAATGTCATTTAATTATGAATGTAAAAGTTCTTTGAACTTATTAAGCCTGATAGGGGTCCTCCGTGTCGATATCGCTTTTATTTAATCAATTCAAGGCATTATAGAAGTGAGGGACCCTTTAGGCTGGCTAACTAGATCTTTTGTTTCAGCTTCACCATGATTTTAGTTCGCTTTTGTTTGAGTTGTTTCCTTTTCCTTTACTGTATACAAAGTATTGTTTTTTGGTAATTTTAAGTAGGTATTGCTTTTCTAATAATTTGTTTTGTGTTGCTATTCTTTTTACCTGGATTATATTTTAATTTTTACTCTCTCATAAACTTCTTATATAATATTTATATTTTTGTTTGACCTATTGTTAAATATTGTTTAAAACCATTTGTTTTCACTTTTAAAACTAGTTCAAAATTGCTTAATACGATTGAATAGAGATGATTTCCGTTCACGATTAGAAGAACTACTTTATCCCTCGATACGAACGTGCCGATGTTATTATTACATACAATTTAAGCGTTACAGCAATGTTTTAAGTTATTTTAATCTGCTTTATTATTATTCTTTTTATGTCGAAAGCATATGTGTAATTTATTTTATTTTGAAATTTAATCACTTCATCATAATCCTAGAGACTTTGTCTGTCATGTCGTGATCAGGTGATTCTTTTATTTTTGACCTTGGCTTGTGCCTTGTCTGAATAGATCATTGTTTGATAATACTTCAATTATAAATACTTATATATCCGAGCCTAGTCTATTGAACCTTTTTTTCTTTCTATATAATTTTATAATTTACCGTCATATTAACTTATGGTAATCTCAAGTTATGTGTTAAAAAAAATAATATTGAGACTGATTGATTGTGTGCTTGCAAATTATGAGACCATAAAACGGTGTTTTTATCATTTAAGAATAGCTACTTTTTTAGAATCGCACTCGTTTATAACCTGCATGTTGTAACCTTCCTTTTCTATGCCTACATGGAAAAACATTAAACCATGGATATCTGTGCTAGGTCCTTGTGGGGAAGTATAGTATGTACTAAAGAGTGATAACCGAACTACTTCCTGTTAGATCTCAAGTCCCTAGTGCTGTGGTGCTGCTGCAGTAACACCACAAGAAACAACACCAAAATGTCAGAAAATCCCTAATACTGTATTTAAAAGTTCGCTTCCCGTGGCGAAATATAGTACTAAAGTGAAAACCAAGCTACCTCCTGTTATATCCCGACTTCAGATACTATATTCAAGATCGTAACAATTTTCATATATTTCCTTAACGTTCAATGGCTTTAAAATGCAAACATTAAAATAGTATCTATTATACACTATATACTCACGTATACTAAAAAATGTTAAATACCTTTGTTTTAGGGGAAGCAACTAAATATTCTTGAGCTCATTAATTCGGATTTTATTTAGTTTGAGTAAGCTTTCAAAATATTAGTTTATCTAAACAACTTTGATCCTGTGATAAATACACGAATAAGTCGACACTTATACCATCTAGACAACAAGGGATATGACTTACAGAGCTTTATTTTGCAAATTACTTTAAAATTACGATATTTTCGGGTACCGACTGAAATAGTAAATTGTTTGCCTACTTTTAGAAAAAATAATGGAGTTAAGCAAGGAAGGAAAGATTATAACATAATGTTATTTGAACTCAGTTGGTTGATTGGTTTAATAATTGTTTTACCTTTCAATCTAAAAAATATGAAATATGAGGATATTTGCTATTCATTTCCATCCCACTCTTCATAACTATATGAAATACATTTATAGAGAACTTGGTGAGACATCTGGCGTTGATCTCATATGCTGCTTGCAACACAACACCATTGTTGTTTGTCCAGATACCCTTAACGTTTATCTATGTTTCATTCTGTCAAGTGCTTAGGGATTTACGAAAAGAGATTCCTCCCCCTTAGATTTGTGTAACATTTGGTGCAGATAGTATGACTAACTGCTGTTCCATAGAAGACACAATTTGAACTCTATGTGTACTATTTTATCTGCAGCTCGAGCTTTATTTGCATTCACCGATGTTATTGGTTTTCTTTCTCTACTCTTAATGTTTCACCCTCGTATCTCATGCTGTTATACACAAGAAACCACCCAAGATTTGTACTTAATTTTCTTCTTGATCTCTCCTAAAACCGTCTGTCACGATCACGTCCCGTTTCGTGATCACTGACTCCAGTCTCCGGTTTTTGCTGTTCGTCGAACCGTGGAAGAAGTAACGACTAACTCGGCGACATATCCAGTAGGTCTTGTTTTGCATAGAAACGACTTTCTCTATTCTCTATATAGTCAAAATTCCTGATTATAAAGGTAGATGTCTCATATGTCCCCCCTCCCCCAATCTCAACTTCTGTTTTGACAGATTTTTTTTCTTGATGTCAAGAAAACATCTTGCATATTAATTTATAATATGCATTTTACATACACAAATTCTTGCTCACTGTATCATTTTTCTTTTATCGTTCAATACTCATACTTTTTTCAATTTTTAATTTATGAGCAGACCATAAATTTCAACTTATTTTTAAATCTTATCAGAATCACGGGTTACGTAAGGTATTAAGTTATATATATATAATACAAAAATAAGACTAAGTAAGTATGAAAAAAGTTTTTCCCAAGAACTTAAATCATCTCATATCTTGTGTCAATTTTATTTTTTTATTTAAATTATATCGCTAATATGTATCTTTTGATTCAATATTCTTTTTCTGCCACTTTAAAAAAAAGTAAAGAGCCTCTGCTTTTAGTACCTTACGTCGGAAGATTCATTGCCAAGCGTATCGTTTTATTTTGCGTTCTTACTTTTTTCTTTTTTGTTATTTCTGAAGTCACTAACTTTGTTAGTATTGAGTTAGGGATCTGACGGTCTCGAGTAAGACTTGGTCCGAGCCCTTGAACCCAGTCGACCTGAGGCATGTCCAATGCGAACTGGCATCGACCCCAGACTGTAGGCCCCTGGTACTCTAGAACCCAGGCTTCGGTCTATCATCCTCCCCGACTATTAGTAACAGCTGTCCCTGTAATTACGCCTCTCCCGCCCTTAGAGATGGAGAAACCAGATTGAATTATCACTATTAAACCTATCTGGATCGTTTAGGTTTTTTCTGCTTTTATCTTTTTTTCTTTTCATCTATCATGGTATATTTGTTGGTGGTACTTTTTTCTCCCTCCGATTTCATCATTGTTCCTTAAATGCTCCATATATGTTCTATATTTTATTGTTTTTTTAATGATAGAACCTTAACACGATTTATTCTTCCTTTTATTTCGTTTATACATTTAAAAAAAAAAATAATAATCATTTGTTTGTGCCTTTGGATACAGTTCATTTGTCTACGTTAACCAAATCCCATGATTAGATGATCCATTATTAGATAGGAATTTCTTATTATTTTGTTGTTTGCGGTAAGTTATGCTGAATTATCTCTGTCGAAAATCACTTCAACTTGAGTACAAATTGGTTGTTTTTGTCATTGCTCACTTACTTTGAGGGGGTGTCCATTACACCCAATTTAAATTTGAACATACTTTACGTAAAAATAACTTACTACGTAAAACAAATACGAATTTAATTTATTAAAGATTAGTAGATCACTATACTATTTCTTCAAAACTATATTTTGTAAGAATAAAAGAATACATTAATATTTCTGCTGAGCTGTAATCTAACATACTACAGTTACTTTGTTAGTACAGTTAGCTATAATTTAACGAACCTACTAAAATATCTTTTGTCTTATTTCCTCCTTATAAAGAAGTCACTAATGAATCAATAAATCAAAATGCTACCCTCGAATCTAATTTTACATGACCTTTTTAGTATACCTATTCAGTAGCCATGTAAAGTATATTCCTATTCTTTGAGAATTTAATTTACTTGAAGCTTACTGGTTATCGTTTCATTCTCTTTGTGCATGTATGTAAATGTTCTAGTTTTGTATTAGCCATAAATGTTCTTAAATGCTCTTACATGCATGGTTCATATATATGTAATTAACTTTATCATTAAGCTATCCACCCTTGACATTATCACAAGCTTATCATTACTTTTATTAGTTATATCATATAGCTATTTCATGATTATTATCGCAAATAAGTCAAGTAGTTTACAACATAGTTAATATATTATGGTAACTTTTTTCTTACTCCCACTTTTTCTCCAGAGTTCTCATGTTTATCTTATCTTCCTGATACTTGGGTGGATGTGGAGTCATTTCCTTACATCCCTTGCTGGAAAGGTTATTCCTCTGTTTGGTGTTCCATCTTCATCATCTTTCTAATTCACAGAAGTCGGCAGGTCGAGACCCTCCCAGCCCCTCACACTTTTCTTTTCTCCTCATCAATCTTTTATTCTATTATCATCGGAATATGATTCATTCACTCCTCAACCCATACGCCCTTTGAGCCCATATACAATTTATTTGTATCTTATATTTATAACATCTTATGTTTATTTGGGGTAACTCAGTTGTGAGGATTTTAGTGGCTTTAATTTGTCTACGTTAGCCAAATCTCATGATTAGATGATCCAATATTAGATATCAAAAAGCTATTCACGATTAGAGTCAAGAGGATCTGAGTAGCTCATGTGTACAATATGAATGTGTTACTAAATAGTGTTTGTCTTGCTTTAGTATGTTTTATATTAGGTATTTATTCAACTATATTTCCATTTATTTCATATAATTAGTTAAATAGCTTTTATTTATTTCCATATGTATGATTGAAAGATCAATCACTATCTCATACAACTTGTAAATATTGTAGGATTAGCTAAATGACCTCGTATAATAGGTTGTTCCCATCTCTGAAAACTTAATCTACATAAAATTCGAGAGACTTTTGCAAAAAGAAATTTAATTTAAATGTTATATTCTTTTGTAAATTGGATATTCTTGTTAATTAATTCAAGTATTATTGATAGCTTGTTGGAAAGAACGAATCAGTGGTTATTACCTTATCCAGACGTGGAAGAACAAACGGTCAAACAGGTAGAGGCGCGACGGTACAAGTAATGAAGCTGTTTCATCCTTGTTTGGTATCTTGGTTAATTGTTTACGGAGCGAGGTAATCGGACAGCTCGAGGCTCGCGGCTCCACCTACAGAACGTGTCTGCTCATTCCAAAACTAAAAACGTGGTCGTCGTCTTTGTAAAACACAGTGTCGGTGTGAAGAAATCCTTGTTGTAGAGGAAAGATAAATTGCCGCCGGTTGAGACAAGAGGACTGTAGGGGCGGGGCAGGATCAAAGACTTGTCACTCTGGCAAGTATCAATGACGTCACTGCTTGTCTGTTTGGATTTTGACACTGTGTTGTCGTCAGTTTACAACTGACCTTTCACCTTTCACATTTTATATTCTCTCCTTTGCTTCAATATTTTTCTAAACTAATTTATAAGTATTCGCCCATCTTTCCTCATAATATTCTTAAGATTATCAATCAATCTGTTGGTGTTGGTCATAGCTTCAGCACATTCTAGATCTTACTCGTGCATGAAACACTATATTATGATAAAAAAAGAACTAACTTAAAATTAATCTAAAAGAATCCATTGCCAGCCAGTGTGAGGTATTATCCAGAGGATAAAACCATGCTCAACTATTTAGTTAGACCGAATTGCCCCCGTAAGGAGTTTCCTCTCTCGACGAGTCTATTCTTTTCTCGATCACTGTGCAATATAGGATTACATTGGCGAGGTATAACAACTTCAATTTTTAGACAAAGTTAATTCCTCCCATTGATCTTTATTCCTCTGTTGGATCATCTGGAGCTATGTAATATTATCCTAATGATTATTTTTACTCGTTTTTAGGATCCGTAGGCAAAACCAAGGACTCTTATATTTTCCTGCGTGTCCGTCCGTCCTCTCGCGTACTCTCACGGCTACACCTTTCGTCCGATCACTTTGAAATTTGGCATGTATGTGTCTTGTACCTGCCCACATATTTTAAAAATATAGCGACTTAAAAAAAATATTTTTCAAAAAAATTAGGGTAAAAAAACTTAAGGGTTAAATTTTTTTTCGACATCGTGAGGGGTATCATATAAAAGGGTACGTCAAGCTGATTACAAAAATATATAATTCTTTGGTTATAACTTTGATAGGGCAAGCGTAGGCGAGTTTGAAGCGGGTTTGAAACGTGTCCCCCCCCCCCTCTATCTCGCTTATGTGAAGTGCAAAAAATCTGAAAAAATTCCTGAACATTCTTCGACCAAAAGTAAAGATACCACTTTTTGGAAATTTCGAAAAAAATATTATTTTATTTTTTATTGACAAAATACGTTTTTTTATAATTATGGTCTTTTCGATGTATTTGTATGGTTGTAGTCCGGTTCAGTGGCAAAAAAATACTTTATCAGAGTGTGTTTTGAGAATATCAGACCCTTAGAATGGTTCAAAGTAAGCTTTTTAGCATTTTAAAAAACCACTGTTTATACACTTTACAGTTAAACACTATATAGTGTGGCCTACGGACCCTCGCTGTGTGCTGACTAGCACACACTTGACCTGTTTATTTTATTATATTCCTACGTTCTGCCCAACCAGATGCATGTTCCCGTTATGATCACTTTAATAGTGCAGCTTATAAGCTAATACGTTTAATGACCGTCGGATAACACAAAATGAAATAATAACATCAGAAATTATGTTATGGAAGAATCAATGTTTTAGTAATAACTAATAACTAATAACTATTATTTTTATAGATATTTAGATATATTCCAAATCATACATCCTTGTCAAACTAAAAATCTTTATAGTTAAAATACTTTTTTTTAATTTTCATTGTTAAATCCTGCAATTTAAAAGTGACAATTTTCTATTTTATTTTAATTGTTTATAGTTGTATTAAATGACTGAGAAAGACTAACGCGTCTTTATAACTGTGACAGCCTTGTTGTGATTTGACTTTCAAAGGAGGCTGGAACGATATCGTATACATGTGGAAGTGTGTGAAATCATTATTTCGAGTATAATTAATTACAACGATTCTGGAGAAGAGATAAAAGAGGCAAGAAGACTATACGATATAACAGATGACCTGTGTTGTCTGTCACTGTTAGCACAAGGGGTTAAGGACCCTTGTACTGTCTGTCATACTTGGGGTAAAAAGGGCTCTGTCCTGTTCTTCTCCCTACAGTGTATCTTTTCCTTTAACTAATTATTATGCTCTTCTAGGTTTCAACCGAAATTAATTAGAAATAACTCTGAAATTAATTAACAAAAATCTTGTCAGTTTGTTTCCTCTGTTTTATGAATTTGATTTGTATAAAATATCCGAGATAATTCTTGTTTAAATAATAGTTGTGTCTACATTTCATAAATTGAGATGACAATTAGTCAACTAAAAAAAGAAATAATTACCCTCCATTACTTTAATAATATGTATGAATTATGAATTTGTGGTGTGCATAATAAATTCTTATAATTCTTGGATAACGAAATAAAACCTATATCGAGAAAATAAAAAAAATATATTTCAAATATGCCATGTTAACTTTTAGTGGTAAGAATCCTAATGTCTTGCTATCATTCCCATTTAAATGTCTAACCAATTTTGTTGCTGATGCTTAATTTTTAATTTGTTTCAGGTGTGTTGGATTTCCTTGTTACATACACAATTACTCTGTAAGTTTTTACTTTTATCTTGTTTTAATATAGTCCACAGGCCACCATAAGAAGTGAGTCACTGATTGATAAAGTTTTCTTGCCTTATGGAATCGTTTATTTATGCCTTGTCCACCGATGAATTGGGTATATGGCAACTGGGCGCTGGGCCATTTCTTTTTTGTTGACATGCCAAACATGCCCTTCTGCGGGAACATTGAAAAGAGATAGATAAAATTTTGATTTTTACAGGATCGTTTAATTAAATTATTTAAATAACAGTGGTAAAGGTGGCCACCGGTATGAGTGGGCTTTTCAACGTCCCCGCAGAGCGATATGTTTGGGGCGGTGGACACCCCAAACGGCCCACTCTTATCGGTGGTCACCTTTACCACTGTTTTTTAAATAATTTAATTAAACGATCCTGTGAAAATCAAAACTTTATCTATCTCTTTTCAATGTTCCCGCAGAAGGGCAAGTTTGGCATGTCAACAAAAAAGAAATGGCCCAGCGCCCAGTTGCCATATACCCAATTCATCGGTGGACACGGCATAAATAAGCGATTCCATAAGGTAAGAAAACTTTATCAATCAGCGACTCACTTCTTATGGTGGCCTGTGGACTAATATTTAGTGTGAACTTTTATAGTTTTATGTATATGTTTACTTCCTTACCTAAAGGAAAAAATTCCAAACCCCGAGATTTCAACGGAATTGTCTGTCTTTGGTGTTTTCAAGACGATTTGAGTGGTTTTTGCTAGATTTCTGTCTTTCTGTCTGCATCACGCATAAATCCCACAGTTTTTCAGCTATAGAGTTGAAACAGTAAAAATATCAATCCTTATAGTCCAGTAGTTTTAGTTGTGCTGTCTGGAAAAGAATGCAAAAATACATTAAATGTATGTAATGCATTTTACCGCTTGTTCTGAAATTTGTGCCAATTGTGCCTCTTTATAAGGCAAACATTTTCATTGAATTTCGTTTTGATAACTGCCGCCATTTTGAAAATATCGAATTTTTGAATTTTGAAAATTTAACGCCAAATAATTTCGGAACTATTTCGCCGATTGAGCTGAAATTTGCGTCAATTATACCTTTCTGATGATAAGGACTTATGAGAAAAAATAGTTCTGCATATTCAAAATTTATCTGCCGCCATTTTGGAATGATTTTTTATGGAAAAGTTCCGTGACGCCCAGCGTCCGATTTTTTTATTTATTTAATGTCTTGTCGAATGTAGTTAAAAAACCCAGATGTTCTGTCTGTCTCTTGTTTATGTTAAATAATGTTAGGACAAGGAAACTATTTTTAGGCATCTTTAGTGATAGTATTAATTAGAGCTTGACATAAAAACAAATAAAAAAAAATTACTATAAAAGTCGTTCAACATTGATTTATAGATGTTTTGGCTTTTATCTACATTTGTCTCTGGTCGAATTCTTTCTACAACTTGGTGCCCATTAGTGAAAGCATTAATGGGCTGTCTTCTAGAGACTTTAAACTAGACTGTTCTGTAGATCAGTGGTTCTTAACCGGGGAGCCGCGGCCCCCCGGGGGGCCTCGAAAGGTATTTAGGCACTATATATATTATATTTGGAGATTTTAAGGGGGCCGTGGTTACCAAAAGGTTAAGAACCACTGCTGTAGATTACGAAGTTGACGGAGTTTGCTATCGCGTAATTTTGAAAGGTCAAACTACTATTTATCAACTGTTATTTGTAAGGATTTTCTTTAGCATTCTATGATTTGTTATGCGTGGTTTGAAAATTAGAACGCTGATAAAGTTTATTTTTGTCATCAATTTGATTGAACTTGATGTGTGAAAGTATTAATTATATTACGGATATTATCTGTTTAAGCAACTTTGTTTTTAATATAAGAGGTCTAATTACTTATCTAATTACTGTAGTAGGAGGTCCTTTAATTTACTTCTTAAGCCTTATTTTCCTAGACGCGACTATCGCTGAGGACTCCTCATCTAAGTTTGCATGTTACCATTTTCCTAGCTAAGCGACTTAGACATGCAAACTCTTATAGTTTTGTGCAGCGACTAACGCTCAGCGTCTACGCTGGAGTCGCTTCTATTTATATGATATCATAGTTAACTAACTGTATGAAATAAATTTAATAAAATCGTGCTTAAATTTACCTCCAACTACATTAATAATAAATCAACTGTGATGCTAAGGGTTCCTTAATATCAAACTATTTGTCGGATATTTGAGCAAATTAAAACTAGTTTTGTTTCTTTACCTCGAGAAGTAATTCAATTAGTTAATTTTTCATTAATTTAAAACCATGCTCCTGTTGCGGGTGTAAAAGTGAAATTATGATTGTTGGTCGTGTATAGTGTGGTGGTTTGTTTAGTGGGAGAGTAGCCCGGAGTTGTAGGGCATTCGACTATAAATTCTACCTTTACTTCGCCCCCTCGTATATTTAATGTATGCTCCCCGGTCTGACCGGTGCGCTCCCAGCTCTGGGGATTTCAACTTAAAAACATTGCCTTCACTTTACATTTACCAAGGCTGGTAAGGTTCGTTTCACGTTCACTACGATAAACGATATATTTCTTCTTCTTCTTCTAAACTCTAAGGGTTGTTTTCGAAGTCGAGATATATAAAACTAACGATTCGTGTAGACTTCTTCTATCCAAAGTTCGGCTCAACTACACGTGAACAAATTAACAGAAGTACTGGAGGGAGAGAAGGTTTCCGTAGGAGATAATTCTAATAGATATGAGGCTGCCTATATCTTGTCTTGGATGTAATTTAGAAAAGGTTTTTCGGTTTTGTTCGGTACTAAACGCACAAATCTCGTAAATTTACTACCCTTCTCAAGAGTGGGAAATCTCTTAAGAAGTCTTCGTGGTAGAAAACCCCTACGATACTTGGAAGAGACAGTTAAACAAAAACCAGGCGCAATTAAACTCCTTCTCCCGACGACCCGATTACCGTGATCTCTATCTGCTCCGGAATACTCGGCTCTTCAAAAACGAACTGTAAATTCAAATTAGAGGAATCTACCGTCTGGGAGCAGAAGAGACAAACACCTCTCTAAACTCCTCTCTTACTTCAACAACAATTAATTAGTTCAAATAAAATTAATGAGACAAAGTTTTGGGTGGCGCTGCGGGTATAACTCTCGGAAAATAATGGATGGGTCCTCTCCGGTTCCCAAGGCCTTGGAAATGAAGCTTGTTTAAATTCTCGGAATATTTACTTCCTGAAAGTTGCTGTTGTTTCAGGAAGATGAATGAAACTTGTTGGTTTGGAGAAAATGAGCCGCTTAGTTTACAATTTCCACAAATGTGCTTTCTATAAACTCAATACTACTCAATAGTAGATCTCGGTATAAAATGTCTAATTATTAAGGACATGTATAATTTTTATTTAATTTAATACACCATCGTCTTATTTTTTTGGTCTCATGAAATAAATACTAAGTAGTTAATTTTTTTTATTATCATCCATTGAAAATTATATAAACTAGGCATCGCGTGGCTCTATCATTGAAGCGAGCGTATAAAATGTATTGAAATGTATGAATAGTGAAAAAATAGATGATCATGAATCATGATGAGTTGATAGATAAAGGGTATGATAGTTGTACAGCGGCTAGTAGTAATTCTTACTATTCATCTAACCACTCATCTCCTTTTCAATTATTATAAAATGTATGACTTCACTACGCAAAACTTCTGCTATTGTGTCAAGTTGAAATTTTACATGCCTGTTTCAATTGTACTTTAGACGATGAATGTGAAGTTTTATTAAAATATTGCGTTAGAACGTAAGAATATCGGTAAAAACATTTTTTTTCTTTATGTTAAACGTTTAGGTCCACTTTAATAGTTTTAGCGATCTTTAAAATTCATAACGGTGTCGCTGTATTGGTGGTAAAATGAACATGTGCACCTAATTTCATAAAAATTGGTCAACTTTTACCCAAATTATCGTCGTACGTTTCACACACATACAGAAACGGAGCATATTTCGTTGAATTTTGGAAGCTCGCTACGCTCGCTTCAATAAAGAGGGGGGGGGGGGGGGGGTGAGAATCGATAATTCGAAAAGTAATTAATTTCTCCAATAGATAAGGTTTATTTCTCGATTTATATTAAGAAACCTAATTGGGATGCTAAATCCGCAAAACCCAACTGCTTTGCAGTCTTCCCTTGGATTGTCAAATTTTCGATATTTATAACCAGACTTGTGTTTTAAGTTAAATGTCAAGCCTCAGTCGGCATCCTTTGATAGGTATCCTAAATTCTAAAAGCGTTTTGTTAGGTACGGTCTCTTTTAGGCACGTGTCACGAGTTGTGCCTCATTTTAAGAGGCTCCGTTAAAGTTCAGACCGAGTTACAATCGAGGTTTAATCAAGGCAATAATATTGTCTTGTTATATAATTCCCGGTTCCAGTAGAAGGAGGGTTTGCAATAACTCGGTGGAACTCGTGTCGGTGCGTAGCCCCTTTGTCAAATATAAATGATATCGAAGAGTTTACGGAATCCGAAGTAAGAAGTGGCTCCTCCAAACTCGCTAATTCCACGAGTGACTTGAAATCCATCGTTTTATCTTCGTACCGCGAGCAATATCAACTCAAGTTTGGCGGTTTAACCCTTTTGCGGTGAAGGATCACGGATCTCTAAGACCTCAGGACTTAGTCGTCCGGGTTTTGCCAGAATGAAAATTGTGAAATTCTAAACATTTCTTCCAGAGAGAAGAAGAGAGAACTGGCTTGAAAATTTAACATTGAATTGGGGATCCGGAGAAGAGCTATTCCCAGAGGTTAGCTCGTTGAAAGAGCTCGACTTTGTCTGACATTATGAAACCAAGTATCAAGCTTTTCACTCCTGGCCCGCCGTCACACTCTATAATATCCTACGAGGATTCAACCACAACTTGTCATCTCAACCTGTTCCCTACACTTTTGCTTTAAGCTCATATTATATTGAGCATTCTCACTCAGAATATTTCTACTTTCCTTTTAACCGTACCGTTTTCCATTCCTTTTGAAATGGTTTTAACATATTTTATATTTCATTTTCATGTAATTTGTTACCTGTGTGACTACACTAATACATATTTTAAATAAGGGAACTAAAGCATTCTATTGAACCTAATAAGTATTATTTAAACCAAATATTGCTTTAAAATGGAACTAAATAACGGTAATGGAACTAATTTTAAAAATATATAAAATAATTATGATCATTATAGTTTTTTTTATACTCTCGAAAGTTGTCATTTATAAATAAAAAAGTTAAATTTATAGTTGTAGAGCTAGCCGACGATGTTAAAAAAAAATGGAAAAAGGTGTAAGGTACCTTATCTAAAGGATCTTGACCTTGTTTTCAAACCGAATTGTAAAACTCCTCTTTGTTCGTAGATTGTTTTGACTTTTAATATATTTTCCCTTTTTTGTGCTGCCTCTCTGACAATTTGTTTTACCTTTACCTGATCATTATTTTTATTTTATTTTTTTTGTCTTGGCTCCTCTTTATCTCTTTGTTTCTCACACCCTGTAAGTTTTAAAAATCGGTATCTATTAGTAGAATGGAGGTCTCTTAAAGAAACACAGGTTCCCTTTCAAAAGGTCTAGTGCCTTGAGAGAATAGGATTTTGCACCTCTCAACATCTTTTTACCTTATCACATTTTTTTTTTAGGGTTTTTTCGGAACAGGGCCGAATTTGCCTCGGCCCTTTTTGTGGGTGTTGTATAAGGCCCCCAGGTCGCTAATAAATCTCGGCAAGGTTTCGGTGGGTAGGTCGGTTGTCAGAGGTGTTTCTAGGGGCTAACTAGTGCCGGGGTGCTATTACCCTTGGGGTTCTTGCAACCTCCTAAATCTGCTATCTGCCTTCCCTCTCTCGACTCTCTCTATCCCAAATAGAATCCTCGTGGCGCCCGCATTAATTCACCAGACATTACCTCCTCCGTCTTCTCTCCTTTTTCTAACTCGGAGGCCGCCTTTAATGCACCACTGCCTTGTCTCCCCTCCTCTTACCGACAGAAATCTTGCCCTATCCCAAACCCGGATCCTGATTTGTTGAAATGTCCCTTATACACTGTGTTTTCAATTCCTAGCTTTTTTTGTATGTCTGACTTTGGAACTCCAAAAGACCAAATCTCATAAATTCATATTTACACAATTACAGAACACGAATCTGGGCTTGCTCCAAAAGTAATAATCGTTACTTACTTACCACAATTGTAATCTGAGTTTTTTTTACTTTCCTCTTTAGCCTTTGTAAAAGGACAATTTTTTATGATCATGTTTCTTCCTCCCTACTTTTATAATTTATTGTTAACTCAAAACAGTTTTCCTCATTTTCTATAAATAATTACGAAAGAACAATATTTTTATCTAGATTGCCTACCTTCGTGAATAGTTGAAATTATCCTAGGCATATAAATATCATTCTATTGACGATTAGAGTAGACCAAGTACATAAAATATGAATTGAGTAAATATTATAAAATAAATACATATTATAATTAAGTGGTTGAAAAAAAAAAAATACAATTATCAAATATATAGGCAATGAGTAATAATAGAGCCATTCTATCATGAAGATGAGAACCATAATAACAGAGGGCTTAAATCAAACCTGCCATTCGAAAACAGTATTAATTTAAATATTTTATATTAAATTTGACAATGTGTCAGTTACTATTTTTCTTCTTTTTTTTAAAAAAAGAAAAGACTAAACGTCAATATACAAATACAACTGTCATTGAACTGTCATTATTAAAAAATCAAACTTTCTTTCTTTAATTTATATAGGTGGATAGACTTTTATTTTATTTTATGTTGTCTGGCTTAGAGTTCTTCGGAAGCGGGCTTTATTCTTTAGGCCGATCGGCCACCAGAAGCTGAGCGGAGCGGAGCGGAGCTGAGCTGAGTGTAGCTGAGTGTAGATGAGTCCAAGGGGTGTGGCAACCGAAAGCGGAGCGGAGTCGAGCTGACTGTAGCGGAGTCTAGCTGACTCCGCTCTGTGTTTGTTTGCGTGAACTAAGCTAGTCCACCCAAAAATGTCAACCCAAAGAAAACTATTATATTTGTGTTTAAGTTCAGAATCCGGGAATTCTGAAACAGAGTTTTCTCCTGCAGCTTGTGTCGCATCACCAGCTTATATGAAAGAGTGGGAAATTTTCTATCTTAGAAAAAGTGATGACTTCGGGGAAGTTCACACCCTTTTTCATGATCAAAACCACGAACAGTTTAAGGACTATTTCTGTATGAATAGCCCTCAGTTTAATGAACTTCTAAATAAGATAAGAGATGATATAACGGGATTTGATACAAACTATCGGAGGGCTGTAACAGCCGAATTAAAACCCTTTTTACTTTCTCATATAAAATATAAAGAGAAAGTATTGTGATGGCGCGAAAATTCGATTTTGAGATTTTGATGGATTTACACGTTTTGAGGTTCCCTGAGTCCAAAAAAGTTGTTTTTTAAAAATGTCTGTCTGTCGTCTGTGCAGACGCCTGGAGCCTAAACTACTGGGCCGATTTTGACGAAATTTGAATAATCATACCCCGAGGCAAAATCGAGTAATGAAATTTAGCTCTAAATTTGGGGGCGCTACCCCTCAAAAACTCTGAAAAACCATGAAAAAAAATTATTTCTCGAAAACGGTTCCGACGATTTTGATTAAAAAAATCTAAAATGTAGTCCATTTGAATACGAATTCAACGATATAAGCCGTTTTCCCGGGAAAAATCTAGTTCCTAGATATTAGCTTAAAACGCGGACGGAGAGAGCCCGGGTTCGATTCCCCGCCCAGGAGAAGTTATTTTTATGATACATTTTGATGAAATATTCAATAATATTTAAATGTACATTTGAAAATAAAAATGGAAACACTGGGCTAAGTAATTATAAACTCGTATATGAGAAAGTTTGTCTGAGTTGTCTCGGACCGATTTTTTTAAATACGCCATATTTATTTTCCTCCTTCACATTATTGAAAGAGAGATTAGATGGCTAATAAGGTAGAGAAAATCAAGAAAATCGCTATTTCATTTGAGAAACTAAGAAAATTATTAATGGCATCATCAGTCTTGTTTAATTCAAAAATTCAAACAAACATAGATAACTTTAATTCAAGGTAATTATAATTATTCATTTTAAATTCTGACATATCCTTCTAATCCCACTGAAATCAAGTTTTAATTAAGAACCACTGTATAATAAGATGAATCTCCTCGATGAATAGTTGTTATGAAGATCACGTATATACAGCTTTTTGATAATTGTCTTTGTAGTTATTGTTATTATATATTTTTTAGAATGTTATAAATTGTTACTAGTTTTGTTTTATGTTTTAATTTATATTTATACATATTAACATTTACTGGTTACTGTGATGTCGGTATGTTATACCAACGTGCCAATGTTAAACTTTTTCATTTTAGACCCTCTCTTATGGAGATAGTATATTATATATTATAATGAAACAATAATGACGTATTTAAGTATATTTTTTACTGAATGCTAATCTTAATTAAAACTTGATTTCAGTGGGATTACAAGTATATGTCAAAATGTATAATGAATAATTATAATTAATTTAATTTAATCTTGTATATTATGCTTGTTTGAATTTTAGAATAAAACAAGACTGAAGATGACATTAATAATTGGTTGAAACGTTTCTCAAATGAAATAGGGATTTTCTACACTTTATTAGCCATCTAATCTCTTCTTAATTTATCTACAAGAGTGAATTAATCAATTAATAAAAAGTTTATTCATTTAATTGTTTAATAATATTATTGTTGTGGGTGGAGGGGGAAGCGGAGTCAGCTTTCAAAACCGACCGTCAAAGCTGAGTCGAGATGCGTCGCTTGGCTCAGCTCAGCTCCGCTCCGCAACCGGTGGCCACCCTTACATTTAAAACAATGGGATTCGATTTCACAAGCGGAGTCAACTCCGCTCCGCTCCGCTCCGCTCAGCTTCTGGTGGCCGATCGGCCTTATAGTAACACACTTATCTTATTTGAGTAATATAATTCTTTCGGAGACCCTAACTGTCTACCTCAAGTTTGCTAAATAATTATATTTACTTTTAGACATTTTTTTTGGCTCATTCCATATTTATAGCTGGAATAAGATTTTTCGAATTTTTATTTCAATTTAAGATTTATTACCATTAGCTTCAGAGTATTTTAAAAGTGCATATCCATCTAAATCTTATAATGAATGTTTTGTGATATTACAATACTATTTCCTATATTATATTATACTATGTACTTAAGAAAGTAGAAATGCTGAGGGATAGTTTTGGCTCTTTAATATCCTTAATATATAATATGTATCATAAATAATATTTTAACGTTAAAATATATTAAGAATGTAGTATCGGACTTCAAGTTCAACAATTCAGAAAAAGATATTTTAAATAAAATAAATGTTGCGATCAGAAGTGGAAACCGTGTTAAGAGAAATTTTTAAAAAATCGTCAGTTCGTGAAAGTTGTTACAAAAGATTACTGTTGAGAGTCAGAAAGAGTAAGCCTAAGATGAGTTTAAAGTTGTAATGTTGGCATAAGGGTTTTTTTGTTTTTTAAAAAAAAACATTCCAACACTTTGTGTAAACACTGGAGATGGACCCTAAACTTTGAACAGCTGCCTTCCTTCAGAAACATACGAGGAAAGAAACCAAATAGAACTTCCACAACAACCATTCTTTTACCCTTAAGCTCACGGATAACATGAGTTAACTCACCATGATTTAGACCGTGCAAATATCTATAAGCAATAAATAAACTGTAGTGCGAAAGCAGTGAATTACTGGTAACATAGATATTTAAATGTATGATTCTTAAATACTTTTCTAAGCTATTTCTTTCCAGGATTTTTTTTAAATTGGAGATATAAACATATTCCGCTCATCAAAACGATCACAATGCTTCCCTTACCTTCGGTAAACTCGGAAGCAATTGTAATATCGGCAGCGTGAAGTACTCATAATTAACACAAGAGTTAAGATAAAGTTATTTTAATTAATAAAAAGATAGAAGATGAAAAGATCTTAAGATAGAATGTATGATAATGTCACTTATTTACAGTTACTAGAAAATAAGCATTTTCCATTTTTAGATATTATATTTAAATAGTTGTAACTCCTGAATCCATTGCGTTTTCTTATTTTAATTGTTAGGGAGGTTTAATTAATATAACAAAGAGTTTATATCTTAACCTCTACTATAATAACAATTTTTATTGTTGAATCTTTTCAAGTTCGTTGGATGGTCAAGCCTTATTCAATCTTTTACGGTCAAGCACGCTGTATTACTAACCCTTTTTATGCATTTAATTAACGGGGTTCAAAAAGGATTGTATGTTCTAAGCCGGTTTTTAAAATGTAATCTCTTTTTATAATTAATCCGCGAGTTATTAATTTATTAAAGGCTTTTCAGTCGGCTAATCTACCTACAACTGATTTGGATAAAAGTTATTACTTCTTCATACCAAATATGGAATGATTGCTGATTTGAAATATAGTTGTATTATTGTAGTTTTAATTTTGTATATTCAATTATATTTATGATTTAAGGATTGAATACGTTTTAAGCTTTGATTCCCTATAGAGATTTTAATTTTTTCCAGAAGCTTTTTTTGGAAAAAAGGTAATCGTTTTATTTCTTTGTTTAAAGTATTAAGTAAATTTTTGTTGAAATAATTTATGATTTGAAAGTTAACAAGATAGAGCTTCTGTTCACACGTTCCTGTTGTATTTTCATACCTAATAGCATTGTCACGCTTTGCACATTTAAATTCGGACAGTAATCCTCTTTTGTAAGCTTTGTCCGATGTTTTCTTTGACACCTTACTCTTTGTACAAGTGCAGATACTTGTAAGTTAAAAGTCTTTTGTTGTATTTATGGTTGGGATGCCTTCAACAGTCTAAATGCAACCGACCCTTCTGGGTGTCCCTTGTTCCTGTCCGCTTCCTCTGATGTACTACCCTAGTCTTCCCTTGTAGCCGACATTAGACACGCTGCCCCCAAATACGCCTCGGTGATTTATCGCCTATGCGTCGCCAATGAGGTTCACCAGGTTCGGATGTCCATCCCTCCCCCCTATACCTTGAAATTTTTTCTAGCCATCAGTACGTTAGAAGTCTTCGGTATCGGTCGATCTTTTCTTAACGCCCACTTGCTCTTTTCATCACATTTTGTCAGTGTTATGAGTCGCTTTTGTGATCGCTACTGAATAACTCAAAAGTTCAGTCGAGTGAAGTGCTTTTCTTAACATCTTGAATATCGGAATATTAATCACTCCACATTTGTTACACACTGGAACTGTTAACGTCTACTTCGTTAGGTAAATATCAAATCAAATATTTTTTAAAGTAGGTTTCCATTCCTTCCGTCTTCTTACATATTAATGATTTTCTTTATTTGGTGTTAGCTTCTAAAAAGGTTTGACCTGATAAAAACCTTACTGTTGTCATTAATTTCCTTTTTATCTTTGAAAAAAGAAACGAATTGCGAACGAATTTATTTATGTTTAAATTTTGAAGAGAAATGTAAGACCACATAAAACCTCGATGAATTTTTAATCTGTGTCATCCAAGTACGTTACATGAATTAAAACTAATTCATTTACTGCCTTTGCCTAAAATGAATGAGCAATTCCAGAGTTTAAAATAGCCAATAGTAATTGTATTTTACAATAAAGTTTAATTTTTATAGTTAAAATAAATAATCATTCGAAATCATTGTTACTATTTATACTCTTAGAGGTACAACATCGACCTCAGCATTATAATAATGTGATGCTTAAAAATAGTAATTTCCCATAAAATCAAGAGAGCATTAAATCTGGCTTTTAACAATAAAGAATCCAACATAGTTTGTAAGTCCAACACTCTTCAACCACTATACACCACAGTTATCATTTTAATTATTAGTAAATAGGTTTTTTTTTATTTTTAACAATTAGTTTAGAGAAAAAACCATTCCGTTTTATGTTAATGAATGCTTATAATTAACATACCCTAAAAAAAGAAGAAGAAATTAACTTTTTATTAACTGTGTCGCGGTTTTTTCAGAGTATATTATTTATAAAAATAATGAATATTTTATTTTCTCTCGACTCTGTAGTCCTTAGACCCCTTAAGGGGTTGAGCTAATTACCTGGGGGGGGGGGGGGGGCTCGCTTTAACTCGGAGGCCCCACGGGACGAGACGGGGTAAAGGGAAATAAGAAAATTGTGTATTCACTTCACGAAGGCTTCCTTTCACTAAGGACCCCCTTCCCCCTTTTTCCCCCCTCGGGGGCTCAAATCTTGTTAAAAGTCCCAAAAGACCCCCTTCCTTCCTTGCCTTGCCTTTTCTTTTTTTTTTTGAAACACCCATGCTACTACTATTTATAAAAACCAAAATTAGTTTTGAAATTTCTGTACAAAGAGCTATTGTTATTGTATCTGACTTTATTTTTTAATATTATGGTTTTAATCAAGTATTAAATATGTATTTATACTTTTTTTGTAGTTGACAATTCAACTAATCGATTGCGTTTTAGAATCGAAAAAAGGAAAACGACTGTTTACTTTATTATCATCTTTTTTGTGTAAACTGGTTAATATAAACGCTTCAAACATGGGTTATTATTGGATGAAAGTTAAGGTATACATTGTATGTTTAGTATAAGCTGCTTGGGTAAAATTTTGTTCCTTATTCTTGTATCTCATTGATTTTATCTGATAGTTGTATGACCATATAAGGGCCAAAAGCTGCTATGATAAATGACAAGTATGAATTATTTTTATGTAGATTATTATTTTTACATTTTTCTTCTATGAACACTGTTATTTCTGATAATATCGTAGTGTTCTTGTTTTCCTAATAAGTTATATTTGTTAATAACACGCTATGATATGAAAACAGCATTTATTTGTTTGGCTTTGTATCCAGCCTACCTTTTATGTTACCCACAGCACATATTTTGTACTTGGATGCGATCTCTTTTTCATAGCCCTTTTTTGTATCTTCATTTTTATGATTTAAAACTTTTTGTAAAGGTAGAATATGTGATGAGGTGAAACTTAATTTGCCACGCTTGTATAAAATGTTATCAATTTACAAGTTACAGCAAACTTACTTAGGTTTATTTTTCTAGGGAGGGTAAGGGTAAGATTTTCAAGTATTGGTCAAATCTTTTTATAATAATTATTCGATAGGGTAACTTACGGGCCAATATTTCGTATGAAAATTATTTTATGTCAGATTCACCCTCAGATTCTCCATGATATACAGCTTTATACCCCAGATATATCCGCTAAAGAGAAATCTTTCTAAATATCAGGTCCCGGCTGTTAACTGTCCGTTGTTTACTAAATGAAACTACGGCGGGTTGAGCGTGTGTGGAGATTTAGTAGGCTGTGAAGAGACCTATAGGGCCCGCCCGCTAAGGGCCTCAGTGAATATACCGGTGAGCCGGCAGTGAATTATGGGCCCTCTCCTTGGCCCATGCCCTATGGCCCATCTGATAACCTCGCCCTGCCCCCTCACCTCCCTTGTGATGAATGGCCTCTTCCAAACTCACCTCAAACATTTATACCTTTCAACAACTTTTATCAGATTAATAAAAACTTAACCGAGTTATTCAATTTTTCTCTTTGGACACTAAACAAAGGATGTGTGTAAACAAAAGCTTTTCTTTTTTATACATTTTATATACATATATATATATATATATATATATATATATATATATATATATATATATATATATATATATATATATATAATTCAATATTTCTAGTCCTATTAAGATGGTCATAAAATTACATAACTTTCATTCCTATGATACATCATTTCATCTTTTCCTTTCTATCTAATTTTTATTTTGAACATCCTATAATTCTTAGCTTTCTTACTTTCTCAAACTCTGTTATGTCTTGTAACGGTAATATTCTATTCTTAAGAAATAATATCCTTCATAAATACATTCCGATTTTTATTTTTTTATTATAATGAAAAGAGATGTCCATTGTTCTCTTGTTTACTTTCTTTATTGTAATTAGTACTATCACTATATAAATATAACTACTATGGTAACAGTTGTCCCCTTTTATTTTTACATAAACCAAATAATAAATTATTATCGAGGGCTTTTTGAATCATTATGACAATGTATACGTATAAAAAATATGCGTATTACATTTTTAATTTCGTTCATAATTTTAATTAATTGCTGGAAATGTTGGTCTATCTTGTCTTGCGCTTTTCATTCAATGGATAAATCTAATGACTTACTAAAGATTTTCCTTTAACTATTTGTTACTTTACAACCATTCTTTCGTCTCTGTGTTGTATTGATGATATTTTGTGGTATCCAAAAACACACTGGTAGTTTCATTTTAAATAATCTATAATTGTGTAACCACAATATACATAAAAATAACGAATCAGACAATCGTTTCAGTCTTAGGCTTTTTTCAAGAATAATGATACATTGACGGAGTAAAAGAAACAGGTGTTACTAATTACACAGGATAGTATGAACGAGCCCACAGTCTCAGGGGTGTGGATTGGAACCTGGTAGGTACTACTACCTGCGTAAAGGGCTCAGTAAGAAGACAACATATATATAAGTCATGGTTATGTTATTATGTATTATTATTTATAGTAGAAGAAACTCTTAAAACTACTTGGAAGTTAACATAATTTGATATTTGGGTTTCACATAATGTGGTTCATAAAATGTAAACTACATGATAAGATGCAGGTTATATAATAAGGTAAAGGTAAGGTTGATTCAGTGATTTGACAAAGTGTAAGGAAAATTAAAATTTAATATTGTGAACATTTAAGACAATCATGGTTGTATGGTGTAAAGCCAATACCAAATAAAGGGGGGAAAAGAAAAAAAAGTTAATTTTATAAAATATTGAATTTTAGTTTGTTTTCTAAAAATAAACAATAAGCTAACAGCAACAGATAGTACACTGCGTTTTAATAATAAACAAAAAGTTTATCACGGACACCTGGTTATTAACGTGAATTAGCTAAAGGAAAGTAGTATACAGGTCACTACCAATATTTCTTGATATATTCCAATATTCCCCTTGAGCACATCCAGAGTTGGCTTAAAATTATATAAGTTAAGTCGAAATATGCGCAGAAGTAGGTGGCAATGCAATTGTGATGAATGATTTTTCTTTATATATTATTATTATTATGTTTTACTCTTATTTTTAACACTTTATTTATTTTTTTTGTGATAGCTGCTTTCTAATAAATTTTAAATATTAGAATTATCTATTACTTGTGATGCAGCATGAAATTGTAATTTTCTTAATTCATATTAGCATATTACTTGATTTGAAAGTAATTTATTTTACCTTCAGGAGATAAAATAATGTTTAATATTCACCCAGTTTTTGCAATTCTGAACCACTTTTCTAAATAATATTTATCGATACCACCAAAAGTAAGGGTAGAATACTCTTTACAAGCAGGAGTTTTTATAAAGAATGAACCTTTTTTCGAAAATTCAACCATAAGAATATTTTTTCTCTGAATACTCTTTCTTGAAACACACTGTATATATACTTGTGGTGTTGTATATATATTATCACAAACGTTGATGAGGTTATTAAAGAACATTCATACGGAAAGGTTTAATTAAATTGAAGAATGATACACTGGATTTAAGTCTCGGAAGCTAAAGTACTTTTTATTTCTTTGTAATTAATCTAATTGACTTCTAAACGGTCCAATCCTGTTTTATACATTATTTAAAGAAATATTAAATGAATAATAATGTTAATAAATATCATAAATAAATGTTTAAACATTTAATTACAATTATTATTTAATTTTTAAATTGATAAAAAAAAAAAAAAAATTGTACATAAAAAGCGTATCTGGGAGTGTACTATTTATTTGTATCCCAATGTACAGTTAATTATGAGGGGGACGCTGGGCTCTTTTGCTCTAAACTCCCTGAGGGACCCAAACCTAACTCGACTGGACCAATTTCCCAAAGTGTTACATCCAGTATATTATATATATATATATATATATATATATATATATATATATATATATATATATATATATATATATATATATATATATATATATATATATATATATATATTAGTATGGTGTCGCAGAAAAGAGTTGTAAAAAAAGAAGAGGCCACTTAGATTTATGTTCTAAACCCACCCTTCTATGGCCCCGAAAAAAGATCAATAGAGTCCTATATTTGGGCCAAAACGGTTTTGTTTTCTTCTTTTCCATCCTTCCTTTTAATATTAATCCTATTTAATCGCTCAGTAATTTCTGAACTGACACCGAGTTATCCGACAGTCCACCCCTACCAAGCCTTAGCCTCTATAAAAATGCCATTATTTATTGAAAATCAGTAAATTGTATATTCTTTTTGTCATTTGTTTTCAGGGGTAGGCGTATGTAAAGTGAATATTTTTTCCTCTCTCTGTTTATTGTAAATGTCTAAAATATTTGTTCTTTTTTTGTGTTATGTTTTTCCCACACCTGTTCTCTTTATTTCTTTTATAGTTTTAATTCGTATTTTTCATTTTATTTTCAAATACTTACATTAGTTTCATACCTGTTACTACATTAATCTATTTACTAACAAGACAGCAGTTTTATAAGTATTCAATTGTAATTTGTCCTTCGTACAAGCCTTTACCATATGTTTTCCCCTAAAATATTAAATTGCATTTGGCAAGATGTAACTAGTGTTTATTACTCTTTTTAATAATATCTAATTATGTAGAACACATTTTATACATTTATCTTTTTTAATATAAAATAAAATATTAAAATTGTGATAATACTTTTAAATTTATTCCATTCCAAGTTTAAATTTAAATTTTAAATTAATTTTCACAGTGGGTTTTTATTCATTTTGATTTGATCGATAGAAACAGTTGATTAAAGTTAACTCTGATTTCCTGATTGGTTTCCTGTTGCGTTTGTGTCCGAACCAGTTTCTGACAGAACCGACTACTTCTCTAGACACACTTAATTACTTTCTCGTCTGATTTGTAAAATATATACTTAAATGTATATGTTTAGCTGTAGACAACTTTAATAAGGTCATGCTGATATCTATCTTCCTTCGTATGATTTTCTTTTACTAGTATTTTTAGCCCGTCAGAAAAAAGTTGATGTATATATAATCTTATGTAGAAAGGTAGTAGGTTCTAGTTGGTTTTGTCATTACAAAAATCAAGTTTAAATGATTTTAAGCGAAAAGAGCGTTTCGTTTTCAAGTGATTAGGGAAAGTATTTTTAAAGAATATTGAAATATAGTCATAACTCATTAAAATAGTCTGCCAATTAGTGCGGCAAATAGCCTATTTATGACTACTATTTATTGCTTAATACTCGTCCGATTTTAATTAAATGTGGGCGGTAGATCGTAATAAGAACATTGTTAGGTCCCATATAAGTTTCAACCGTCTGCGATTATTAGTTTCTCTACCACATGCGCACCAAGTATTTTTTAGTCATACCAATACCTTTAGTCCTCATCTGATTTTTAAGAAATTTGGATGGTTTTTCGAACGTAGCCCATCAGTTAATTTCATCAGCCCACATTTCACAATACCATAACAATTTCAACCGTCTGTGCCCATAAAATTTTGCTAAATTGATACTTTTATTACATGGATAAATGCATCATATACGAGTACATATTTACTTGGTTCAGTGTTTCCCTGGTTACATTAAATTATGATTGAACATTAAATTAACTCAAAATTTACCATAAATATAATATTGATAATATAAATATATTATTGATAAGTAATACGGACCCTTTAGTTAGTTCAACGTACTCTATAAATATAATTCAAAATTAACCATAAAAATAACTCCTTCCTGGTTATCGAACCCGGCCTCTCAATGTCCGCGTTTAGAGCTACTTTCTCAGGGACTAATATTTTCCTGAGAATCGACTTAAATTGTCAGATTCCAATTTAAATGGATTACATATTACATAATCGAGTATTTAAAAAAAAGAAATGAATCAAAACCATCGAAAGCGTTTGCGAGAAATAATGTTATAATAGTGTTAATGTTGATATGAGAGAGTTAGTGAGGTACGGTCTAAAGAAAAAACTATGTTTTTACCAACTAGTTTCGTAAAATATATTTACATCATCAGGGTAACTTACATATGGGCTATTAACTTACAATTCTTATATTTTATTAATATAAACAAACCTGTTTTATATAACAAAAGAAGTTAAGTTAAATTTAAGTTAACCTGTTAACTTAAAATTTAATAGTGTTAATGTTATAATAATGTGTAATAGTGTCTGATTTTTTGGGGGTAGTGCTCCCAAATTTGTAGATAAAATTCATTTCTCCATTTCGCATCGGGGTATTTTTTTCTGAACCTGTTTGTCAAATTTTATTTAAATCGGTCCAGCAGTTAAGTTCCACTTTTTTAGATTCCCTCAAAAGGTATACATCTTAAAAAAACTCAAAATCAAATTATCGTTATTGTTTGTCATGTATGAGTAAGCTGGATAATCAGCAATAAAGGGAGAAAGATTTTTGATCATACGTATCCAATTTTTTTTTATTTTTTATAGACCTTGTTGTTAATTTTACTTAAACTGATCTTATCTCTTTTTCGAAAATTATATTATCAGTAATCATTATAACTTAACGGTCAGGTATGAAATCGTTTCATATCCTTTATCTAAATGCGAGGTACCATAATGCGAACTTAAAAATTATGTCACCTTATATTATATAGGATAATGAATCTAGTTTTGAACCAAACTGAAATCAGTACGCTGTTAATATTTTAGTGTTTGTCTACTATATTAAATACTCAACGTGAGCGTCTTAGGAATTTTTTCTTTTTCAAAACTTGTGAAAATATGATTTTAATACTTATTTTTTTTAACAATTTTTTTCTTTTTTACTTCGTGGGAAAGAAATTCGATTCGATTGAAAGTTATCGGTACTTCTATTTTTTGATAGGGTGACTTTTCCCCCCGTATATTTACGGATCTGTGCGCTGTCTCTCTTTGTTTCTTGTTTGCGGGTTGAACGTTTTGGTCTGTGCGGTTATGTCAAATCGTATAAGGGATGAGGTTATCTCGAGGGGTTGGTTGGCCAGATTCTTTTCCCTTCCCTCTAAAGCCATGAGGAATAAGATCCCTGGAGGCTATGAAATACTTGGGTGCCGGTTAATGGTCGATGGCTTATTCGTGCTGCCTTTGCTTCTGCATCCACCCTACTGAAGAATCTTAGGGGAGACACTTCCTCTTCTTTTATACATTACGTTTAGTGTCTTCCAAGTTCAGGTTTGAAAACACAAGACTTCCGTCACACCGATATGTTAACATAAAATATTTACAACATCACAGGTGGCAATGTCGCAAACTCTTACGAAACGCACTTATTATTCATACATGATGAAATCTGCTTCAATCTTCTACGGCGATTCAAATTTTTTACGATGGCATGACGTATAGTATTTTTTACGATCCTGCTAGGTTTTGTTTTGTATAGCGGAAAGCTTGTAAAAATAAGAAATATAAACTTCTTCCTGTATATTTTTCTTTTTTCCTTGAATGTTTCGCAATATATATTATTAAACATTTTCATCATGGAGTTAGTATTCATGTACTCAGTATGATATAAAAATCAAATTTTTGTTGGACGATTGATATCCTTATTTTATTTTATTTTTTAAATGAATTTGCCCTTTGAGTCATTTTAAATTTTATTACTTTACTGAATTCGGTTTTTTTAAGTAATTGAAAATTTACTATTTTGCTAATGGTGTCATTTTGTGTGTGTGTGTTTTTTTTTAATTTGTTCGTTTTTTTTTTAAATTAAACGCTTATCACACTTTTCTTGATGACACCTTATTCCTCTTATAAAAGGGTTAAATTGGCCCTTCGCTTTTAGAAGAGAAAATCCTTTGTTATTCCTACGACCTACAAATTTCACTAAAAAATAAGTTTAGCGCTCCAACTTCTGTATTAATTTGTTCTTGTTGGACAAAAAATTGCTCAAATGTACTGCTTCAGTTTGTTTATCGTTATTTATTGGCATAAGTTACAAAGTTGTATTTAATACGTCAAGACATAGCCATATAGGACATGGCTTCTATTAATTTAACTTGTTAATTATGCAGAGTTTCTTGAAATTAAACTATAAATATACAATGGCTTCTCGAATTTCTTTATCTCTTAAGTCTAATGTATCTTATCTATCTGGTGTGTAAAAGTCTTAAATTTTGCCTATTCTACACATAAATTTTCATGCATTTTAAAAATAATAATTAAATAAAAAGCATAGTAATAAAATAATTGATTTAACCAGTGTTTGTTTAACTTACTAATTTAATGTATTAAATTGATTAGTTATTGCTCATATTATGGAAAACTCTAAGGCAGATAACATTATTGTTTGTTTTCCTATTTCCTTTCTTTGTGTGTTAATGTGATGTTTGTCAAGCTAATGCTCAATTTGTTCAGTTTACAAAATGCATCGAGTTGAATTGTGTTTTATGACTTACTGTTATATCCAGTTTATTTTGTGTAAGGGTGCCAAAATTGTCGCACTTACTCGGTCTGTCTATGTTCTATCGTATTACTCATGTTCACACTAGGGAGGATAAGGGGGTTGGACCGGCCAGTAATATTCAGTTTCGATCTCTTCTGATTTACGATGTGGGTTATATGAGCCAGTGCTATTTGTCCTTTATATTGTCCTATTCGGAAGCACCAAACGAGCATTACACTGGCTAATATAGCTACCGTAGATTTCCTTCTGTAATCATATATAATAATATCTTGTGGGCTATTCTTCGCCGAGAAGCTTTATTTTTATGTTAATTCTCTTATATGGATTCTGTGACGCGAGGGTGACTGCTTACAATGAAGCCAGCTGCTCCCATGCCCGGCGTGCCGATTATAACGTCACACCTCTAACCCTCAGTCCCTATAATTTCGACAGTAAAAGGGCTCCGATCATAAAAACTAATACGTATTGCTTCGGGCTGTTGTGACTGAGGGTGCGAGCTCTCCCCTTTTATTGTTACCGAAAAATCTTTTGTATTTTCTTTCATTTTTACGTCTGAGGTCCCTTCCGTTTTTGAAATATGACCTTCGCAAGGTCGGTGCATCCTACACGCGCCAGCTTATTTGAAACTGACGGCTTACAGAGAAATTGAATTAGTGCGATAACACAATTTTTTTTCTTTAATAACACTATGATAATTTATCATGCAGAAATGATGTTTCATTCTTAAACAGTATTCAAGTCATCTCTTATCTTCCTCCTCCCCCTATTTGACCCTTCTTTTATACGATACTTTCAATTAATTTGATGGACCATCCCTTTTCATATGTAGGGCGATTTTAAACCAGCTGTTCCTTTGTAAATTATCTAATGGCATAAGCTCAAGATTTCCTTGTTTGAAATCAAAAAGTGATAAAATTAATATCCTCTTGAACCTTCCCTGTTCTTTTGTTAATTACATTTTTCATTTAAAAATAACCGCCTTGGACTGTCCAGTGTCCAGTTTAAACTGTCATAATGCGGTATTATTTTTTCTCGTAAAATTTAATACTAATTGACCTTTTCTTTTTTTAAATATGACTTTTATGGTCACCATTTCAGCCAAGAACCACTAATGAATTAGTTACAAAAAAATAAATGTAAATGCTTTATTTCTTACGCCATAAAGCTTCGGGACATTTAAAGCTAATTTTAATAATTCTTTTATTTTAACCTTTATACTTATTTTACGGTCATTTTCAGTTTCATTGTAGTCTTCTTTCTTCCCTCTAATTTCTTAGAACCTTTTGTCCCCACTTAATTGTTAATTTGTCCATTAATTTCTTTTTCATCGAGCTAGACGCTGTGGAAAGGTTAAGAAATGCGCTTGGGCTACAGCGCTCCGGCTACAAGGCGGCCGAGGTACAAACTAATTAGCTTCCTGGTTCCTTTGTCGAGCTCTCGGTTCTTCCCCTTAAATTATCCAATCAATTTAAAGCAAGAGAACCCTCACGATTAATTACCTTAAAATCGATTCTATTTAGCCCCTTACCCTGGACCTTTTTCTTTAACCTTCCCCTCTTCTCTTCATTAAATCGGACTAGATCTTAAAGACTCACCACTCCCAGCAAAAAAAGTGAGAAATTGTTTACTGGTGGAATGATAAGATCCCCCTCCCCCTACCCTTTAGTTGAACCCTTAGTAATTGGTATATTAATAAATTAAAGCGTGGCGCCTTTCAACGCCTGACTTAGTAGTTTTTATTTATATTTATCCTCGGAAATTCTTGATATCGAGAAATATGAAAATTATATTGTTTATGACTTTTACATTTTTATGTGTTATGTAGTATCAGTAATTATGTATTTTGATATAAGGTGGTATTAAAAATATTTAAATTATTCCCTAGTGATTTATTTCAGTGAGTGGCTTTTTTTTCAATTGTATGTCTTTATCTGATGTTGCTCAATTCTCTACCACTGAGCTTGATTAACTTAAGCTTGATTAACAAAAAAAAAAAACCTTACATCAATAGATGTCCAATTACAAATTGCCTTTTTTCGCTGGAATCATATAATTTAGGGTGTTAATAAATGGTCAGATTATTGAGATGTCGATTAGATGTAATGCGCTGAAGACAGCGTTAGGCGTAGGCGTCTGGGATCATTGGACCAGAAAGGAACAAGGGGCTGGCTTTATTAGCGGAGCTCTAGACTGCTAGGGGAGCTGACTCATGCGGTCTATATATGACAGGATCATTGCTTTCTACTGACGACTAGGGAAGGAAAGAGTAGGAACGGAGCCCTGACGCTATGGCATCTCGGTCCTTCATATTCTATAAGAAAACCATTGGTATGGTCATAATATTGATCGCTGAGGAAATCGCTTGATTATACTCCACACTTTCATCAATTCCTTATTAATTTAATATTTGACCTTAACTGTTAACTTGAGGTGTAAATAAGAACATGAAGAAGGTTCCATTAATATTTCGTATCGATTAAACTGTAAACAGTTAGGAAGAGATTTGTTTAATTCATTGCTTCTGGTGGGTATGTTATATTGCTAGCCACGTCTACGGATACAGCGTACTCCCATTGTTCCGTGGCGCTTCTCCGCTGACTCCATATCCTCTCCAATAGCTTCCTCCTAACGCCTTACTTGAATACATTCTTTGTATCGCAACTGGCCATCACAGTTTAGCTGGACAGTAGTTAACATTTTATATTTGCTTAGAATAATTAAAAAGGCTATTCAACTGGCCTTTGCTATTTATAGTTTATTTATAAGGATATCCTTACCATATTTCAATAGTTTGTTTTAAATTAATGTTTAATAAATCGAGTTAACGGCTATGAATACCTTTCATTGACATCTTAAAATTAAAAATTAATTCCTAAATTTATGCGTGTACACGCTTATCTTACATGTTACATAGTTACTTCCTCTATTCTCTTAAACATTTATTTCGGGAAAATCTGATACCTTTGCTTTGGCACCTCGGATACTTATAATTACTTAATTCCCCTTTTTATTATAATCTAGGCTTAATTATTTTGTCGTATTTGAAAAGGGTTCCCCCTTGGGCCTGGCTGGTCAGCTAGGGTGGCTAATCGCCCTTTTGGTCACTCCGATAAAGAGTTTACCGTTAAAGTTTTAAATGGTTTATAGGTAATTTAATTAAGGGCAAGGTCGTACCGGGATACTGGGTGGGATAATCGCTTTATTCCGAGGGAGGAACATAAGCCCTTTGACTGTCCATTCAAACCTGTATTGTAAGCTGCACATAGGTAACAGGGTAATATCATTATCAGTATCATGCCTCTCTTTGATCTACTGTAATTTCCTTCGCTAAATTATTTTAAGCTTTGGCATAACTTCACCTTGAAACTTATGATATACTATAGACCGTTTAGAGGATTAAAGCATGTCCACTTTTATTCCTAAGTGTCATAACCTTTTTGCCGTTATTACATCCCCTGTAATTTCTTCTCAGGCGTACGGTAACCTCCCACAGTCCCATACCGGTTGCAGGGGTATAATACTAGGGCATTATGTGCCGGCTACTGACCGCAAAGCCTTTAATTCTCCCGCCCAATAACCCATCCCTAGGGGATAAGTTTCTAAACCATATTGCACCCACATACTAATTTGTCCCCTTAGCAATCAGGCATACTCAGGAGTTTCATACCCTTCTACGTCACACAGATGTGCACGTGTAAGGGAATTAACTTTTTAAGTTGAATTCTAAGAAAGTAATTAGATAATACCCTGCAAATAGCTTCTGAATAATTGTTTTTATTTATTTTTGTTCATGATGCCATTTACATATTGGTTTTCTACCTTTAATTTGTTAATACATTCACCTATCTAGGTATTAGTTTCCGCAAGATTAAATGTACTAAATTATTGTAAAAAGACAACTTTTATATGCCTTCCTTTACGTTTTTTACCTAAAGTATTATTACTTGTAATTACTATGCTTAATTTAAATATTTTTTTATTGTAAGGTTTATTTGCTATCTAATGATAGTATTGATTGGTTCCTTCGTATTGCATGAGAAGTTCTAATTGTAGTGCTCATTAGTTCGCTTGCCTCGTATCGCTTCCGACATCTTGGAAAGTGATTAATGATTCTTGAGAATTATTTACATTCCCCAGCTATTTCTAATGACTTCTAAATTCAAGGTACAAACGATGTAGGGTAACATAGAAACAATCAATTTGCTGAATCGGGAGGTCCGCCACTGTTACCACTGTGTTATTGTTCAGTTCAATGCATTATATGTCTTGGATTTGCGGCAGTACCCTGTGATGTATTATATTTAAGTACCTAGTGTATTTCATTTGGAGGACCTTTCAATGCTTAACTCCTCCTGTTCAAATAATGGTCCCTCACAGTGCACATGAGCTCTCTACATAAACCGAATTACTTCAACACTCCCCATTCATTATATTGTTATTTCGAGAGTTCCCTCTCTTCAGTGCTCAGTTGGAAGGTAAAGGTCTTGAAAGAGCTTCACTGCTCTTTACTTGGCTGGGTATTGTTCATTGTCCACGTTAAAGTGTACCCTTAAAATCCACCGAGCTCCTAGTCCCCTTGGGTTGCTGCTTGCGCACCCCTGCTAAAAATCCCAACCCCACCGCTTAGAGTTGCCGCTAAGTGGCCTCACCCTTCACCTATTTGTCCTCTGAAGACCACAATGTCCGTATTTTTACCTCCCTCTTAGCTGAATACTTCCTCTTCCCCCTGCACTCTGTCCATTACTTGGTGAGAAATCTTGCAAGTGGTGCTGTCCCAATGGAATCCGGCATTACTCGGCATCTTCTGTTGTTTCGAAAATACACATCTTTACTACGCCCATAACATGAACTATTGGATCTATTTTAGATTCTGGTTTGCAGTGCATATACTAAAAAATTCTATCTTTGGACTCTTAAAATTTAATGCCTAAACTAAACCCTTATCGTCGCCACTAAAATCATTTTTACCATGGAAACAACTATATTTTGTCAAATGAATTGTCAGATAAACTCTAACTTTAGTTTGTAACTTTCCATTTAGTTAGTACTTTATCCTTTTATAGTCGGAAGTACTACAAAATTTGCCGATAATTCCTATTACGCCTTCTTTTAATCTTTATACTTAATTATAGTTTGATATGAAAAAATATTGTTCCCAAAGAAACATCAATAAAAATTATTATATTATATACTTATAAATTATGTATTCACTGTGAATTATGGATTCTCTTGTAAATAGCGCATTCTTATGCCCTATTTATTGGACGACATGAAGTTGAGCTTATTGGAAAGATTGTTTAACTGGATTGTTTTATCTGTGGTCAACTTAAGAAAAACTAAGCTACCTAGTATTTTTCTTTCATATTTTAGCTCATGGATCAATACGTTTGTTTGAAAGCACGAGATTTATTTATAAGGCTTTGAGTTTACTTAAGTCTTTTACAAATGAATGCTTACTGAAAGGTAAGCTAAAATATTAAAACGGATATTGCGTGCATCTAACAAGAAAAAAGGAAAAGAATCGATTCTTCTACTTATAGCCACTTTGAGTCAAAAGATGTAATCAGTTGGTGAACGTTTTTTCTTCTGTTACCATTTATTTATTTACTTATTTATTTGGTTTGTTCACCAAATAAAGAGGAAATTTCATTAATTGAAATTATTTTTACGACTTTTTTATGATTTAGGTACTATCAAAATTATTTTGAAATTCTAAATTTATTCAGTTAACATTATTTTTAGAACAAACACTTTTTACTCATTGTACTAAGACATGGGTACAACTTTTGCAAAGTAAGTATGTTGGGTTCAGTCATAAAAGTAGCATTATTTTTTAAATAGAAATAATATACTTTTTAGTTTAGTCTATTCTTAAATAGTTCAGTATTAAATAGTGAAGTTAATTTTTTTTACCAAGAGTTTTTGGAACTTACTCCATAGTTAATAAATTAAAATGTAATAAATAAATTGAAAAATATCTTTTAATATATATATATATATATATATATATATATATATATATATATATATATATATATATATATATATATATATATATAAAGGGTGTTCCGCATAAGTACCTACAGAGAAAAACCTATAAATCTACATAAAATTTCTGACCAAAAATGTCAAGTAACCTTGGGTCCTACGGACCTTCGTTTTCGAGATATATCGATATATCGATTTTTTAATTTAGGTCATGTTTTTAGCCATAAACTACGTAATAAATAAAAATCTAAATAAGATAGAAAGATGCAGTTTACAGCATCGTAAAGAGCATTAAATTGTCTTTAAGAAATCACTACTTCTAGTACTTAATACGTTTATAAACTTAGTGATAATGCAAGAAAAACATTAAAATTGGAAATTATATTAAATGATTATACAACTTGGAGCTTTCATAACTTCTATATTTCTATACCTATCGTAATGTTTAAAATGTTTAAAAAACTGCGCCATTTTATAAGCTTTAAATCGATATAGCATTGTCTATAGTTTACGTAAATTTTCATAGAGAAGTAGTAGAAAAACTATTAGGAAATCAACTTATTAAGTAACAGCTCTATGAATTTTCTGCAATTTTAAAATTAAAATTTGATTGTTTTCTTTTCATATGCTGGCGCGGTAGTGTCTGAAGAATAGCAGGGGGTCTGCTCGTGAGTATGCCAGGCAGTTCCAAACAGACGACATCTTTCCTATTATGTACATTTTTCAAGTTGCCAAACAACAGGCACTGTTGATTGGTTACTGATTCTAGGACCGGTATTAGAAGGGCTTCGGCTGTATTGGGAATTCCAGGGACGCAGATTTTTAGAATTTTGAAAAGAATTCAACTGTGCATTCCATGTCACTCCCGTCTAGGAGCTGACCATAGCTGACTTTAATGCGATGGTGCTGCGGGGATATTGGGATTGGATATTACAAAGAACTGTGTCACATTTTATTTTGTGGATAGACGAGTCCCTTCTTACAAGAGCTGGTGCTATTAATTTTCACAACACTCATGCAATAAACCATGTAATGCAAAACTTGAAAAATGTACATAATAGGAAAGATTTCGTCTGTTTGGAACTGCCTGGCATACTCACGAGCAGACCCCCTGCTATTCTTCAGACACTACCGCGCCAGCATATGAAAAGAAAACAATCAAATTTTAATTTTAAAATTGCAGAAAATTCATAGAGCTGTTACTTAATAAGTTGATTTCCTAATAGTTTTTCTACTACTTCTCTATGAAAATTGACGTAAACTATAGACAATGCTATATCGAATTAAAGCTTATAAAATGGCGCAGTTTTTTAAACATTTTAAACATTACGATAGGTATAGAAATATAGAAGTTATGAAAGCTCCAAGTTGTATAATCATTTAATATAATTTCCAATTTTAATGTTTTTCTTGCATTATCACTAAGTTTATAAACGTATTAAGTACTAAAAGTAGCGATTTCTTAAAGACAATTTAATGCTCTTTACGATGCTGCAAACTGCATCTATCTATCTTATTTAGATTTTTATTTATTACGTAGTTTATGGCTAAAAACATGACCTAAATTAAAAAATCGATATATCGATATATCTCGAAAACGAAGGTCCGTAGGACCCAAGGTTACTTGACATTTTTGGTCAGAAATTTTATGTAGATTTATAGGTTTTTCTCTGTAGGTACTTATGCGGAACACCCTGTATATATATATATATATATATATAAATATGAGATACGGTCTAAAGAAAAAAAACTAAGTTTTTACCAACTAGTTTCGTAAAATATATTTACATCATCAGGGTAACTTACATATGGGCTTTTAACTTACAATTTTTTTTATTTTATTAATATAAACAAACCTGTTTTATAAATTGACATTATTGACAATTAATGTCTGTTAAAGAATCTTCTCTTGTTCCTACATAAGATGAGAGATGAATAACAAATTTAAAAATTGGATATAATATTGTGATAACAGATACTGAGGTTATTGGTGTCAGTTCTAAAATTTACGGTGTTATTAGTTTTAGATATATGGTACATTTCAAGGATATTTCTTCTATAAAAATTGGGTTCTTGAGCAAGGACTATGGGATTCGAGAAATCAAATTTATGGTTAGTGGAGTAGAAGTGTTGAGTAAGGGCCGTGGGGTTGGGGCAGTTGGGTTTGAGGCTGAATTCATGCTGGTATAGACGCTTGTGCAGGTACTTGGAGGTTTGGCCAATATAAGATGAATCAATTCAGAACAATTAATTTGGTAAATTACATTGGATTTGTTAGTGAGAGAAGTTGGGTCTTTGAGCGTGGAGTATAGTCTTTTGACAGTGTTAATAGGTTTGAAAGAAATTTTAGTGGTGGGGGATTGAAGTATTTTTTTGACTTTTTCAGATAGATATATAAAATATATATATAAAATATATATATATATATATATATATATATATATATATATATAAAATAATAATATATATATAAAATATATATATAAAATCATAATTAAGTTGATGGCCAATTAGTATAGTCGAACAAGTATAAATAAAATATAAGTCATAGTTTTTTCATCATCACAACGAACTATAAATTTGATTTTTGATTTTAATTTGCTGCTTTAGTTAGTATTATCTTTTATAACTTATTTGATTAAGAATGATACTTTTCATTTATTGAGTATATTAAGATTACTTTTAATAGTTCATGATGACCATGCATCACAACGATCAAAGTCAAATCTAAAACTTTTAGTATAATTGTTGTGCTTTACTTTTCGTTTGAAAGGTGAGAAGTATAAATGTTAGGTTTTCAGTTTTATATAAGACAATGGGTTGTGAAGGGTGGTTGTTAAAGATTTTTTTCCCCTCTTTTATACCCTCTTCTTTCCGTAAACGGAATCAATTTTTTTAAACTCTTGATGGAGGGTTTTCTTGAAGGCTACGTCAGTGGCAAGGTTTAACCGCAGCGTCAAGTTGTAATGAAAAGTCGAGATGGGAAGGCTGTAGGAGGGGTGAGGCGATGTTCCCCTGAAGGGAGACGAGAGAAGCCGAGTTTCAAAGTTTAATAATTACAAAGTGAACTAAGGAAGAGTTTAGGGCTGCGGTATAATCACTCCCCCTCCTTTCTCTTGGCTCTTGGTTCCTTCTGTTTCTACATCCTTGTTCTAGATGCTTCAGCTTAAGCAATGGTTTCTAAAGTCACATGGAGCGAGCAAAACTCAAAAGATTATGCCAATATGTTGTTACCTTTGTCATTCAGAATGTCATAAAGTTTTGTTGTCGGTTCAAAAGTATAAGAATTAGATTTAACCTGAGTTAAAGTTGATATTATGTCATAACTTTATCCGTTTTATAATCAATTCAACTTTTGAAGAATGTTCAGCAAGTACCTGTTAACATGATGCAACCGTATCCGTATACTGACAGATCACTTTGTTAAAATTACGTTGATCGTGTTCCCTGGATATGACTTAAAAATTGGAAGCAAACCCTAAGACATAGATTAGTATAATGGCTCAAACATCAGTATTTTTTTACTATAGATGTTATCTAGACTCTTTGATTAGTTAAAGCGAATACTCTGTCATCGCGTCCTCTCAGCTTGCATTTATCGGAAAACCTAGGATCTAGAGTGTATAATAATTCCTAATCATAATACTTTCATAATGTGTAGTTTCCTTGAAAAAATGTGTAAATAACGACTTAATGGTTTGCATATTTTATATATCTTCGATGACCCTTTATCTACGTCTTGCCGGATTTACTTTTCTGACAAAGTGATTAAGATTAATGATACCTTTCTTAATTTTCCATTGATATATCCCTCTCACTTTCACTTACATCTCCAAACATCTGGGCCATTAAGTTTTGTTAGAACATTTTCTGATTATGTTTTCCTTTGTCTCTTAATCTCCGAAACATGTTATAAGTAGGATGTAGACGTGTTGTCTGGTGATATGGTTAAATTTTCAACATTTAATTTTTGTAATTAAGTTAAATTTTATTTATGCAAATTTCTTTTTTTTTTTATAGTAAACCTTTTTCTTTTACTTATAGTAAAGCGTGTAAGGGCTCCTTTCTGTTGCTGATCATAGGTTTTTTTTAGACAAATTAGCTCGAAAATACTTTATAATTAGTGCTCTGAAATTAATTTAACTATAGTTGGTATAAGACATGGTAACCAGTAAAGCGGGGAGTACAAGCAACGCTTTTAGCGTTCAGTGAATGCCTGCTGCATTGTAATAACAAGCTATTGACTACAAGACCCTTATAGTACAATAGAAGAGTGTGCCTGACTGTTGTAGAATTCTAAAAGCTTGTTACATTATTCTGAGAAATATTATTATTTTTAAAGTCGTAATAAAAATAATTTGACTACTCGAGTAGATTTTTAGTAGAAAGGTCAGGTTTTTTGTAACAATAATAACTTCAACCTTGTCCTGCAATGAATTTGTTTTTCCTTCCTCTGGCTTTTTTACGGGTTTACGTCTTGCTACGAGGCAGAGCCGGCTTGGCCGAGTAACGAGGGCTCTCCGTCAAGAGGGGGCTGCGTTCTCTGACTCCCTATAATGAGAACACCTAACGATTCCGACGTCTCCTCCCAGCCCAGCAGAGGGAAAGCCCTCGAAAATTTCGTGTAACGAGATTATCGAACCGTCAGCCCGCCTTCTCTTTTCCCTATAAAGGTCTCTATGCAAATCCCGACTCTCCGGCATACCAGATGCTTTCAAGTGCTTACAGAACGCCCTTGAATCTCCTCACAGATTCGTCCTGCGTATCCTTTAGCACGGATTTTATGTCCTTTATTCCTGAGGGTATTAAGACTTCGACGTCTTTTATGACGTTTACGACTCCTTTATATTTCCGCAGTAGACTCCATTCATAATATAATCGTAAATAGCTTGTAACAGCTCTCCTCCTTACAGCAGATATTTACCAGGGTTGCTGCTCATTGCCTATCTAACGACATTATTAAAAGCCGCTGTCCATGGTGCATTGTTACATAAATCATGTACAAAAAGCCCACCCTAAGAAAAGACGTGTCCTCCGCCTCAAATATTAATTTTGTTATCATTTGTTAAGCTCCCTTAAGTTAAAATTATTTACCACCGTCCATTATAATTTTAAGTTTCAATACCCCTAACTTATGTTGGTAGATTTGATGGCTTTTATTTTCATAATCATCAACGTTTCCTAACAGATGTTTACTGTTTCCCGACGAAAGATCATTATAACTTCAAAACACTATTCGAATCCACTAATTTATACTAAACCTATATGGTCTTAACCGTCTTTAGATATGATTCCCTCTAGATTTATTTAAAATTTTGATTAGAAAACCTAGTATTCGCCTTTAAATTTTTGTTACCTACTAGATTACTTCTATTTCAATATCCTTCAATAATACCAACAAAATTATTTTCATATATATCGCTTTCCGCTTTACTAAGCTGTTGTTTAAGCATCCACTTTTTCATTACTGTTCCAATAAAGGTACTAGCTAAAGGCAATAAAGGGCAAGGTATTTTGTTGAACGGTTACAAGGGAGTGATATTCTTTCCTATGACCTATTAGGTAGTCTCTGTTATGATCCTTCTCATTTCTCCAACCCCTTTTACCCTTTTCTTTAAAATGTTAAGGTGTCTAGGGTTTGATCTCAATCTTTTTAAGTTATGAAAAATAAATCAATAATGACCCAACTAAGGTTTTTATGTTAATTAATAGTCTCTTGTCCTTACTTAAGACAATATTAAACCTGATAAGAAATCTTTGCCACGCCTACGCCACAGGCGTTATTGTACTGTAAGTATTCAATAAGGTTTATTTTATAATATATTATAAGATAGCTTACTGATTTTATCACTTTCTCTACTGTCGAGCATTATTGAATATTATATTGTAAATATAAGACCTGGATAGAACAAATTAATATAGTAGTTTTTCATTCTGATATTTATTTTTTTAAATATTTTCTTAAAGAAGTTTAAAAATTATAAATAAGTACCTCTACTGTAACCGTTCTCTAAATGTTTTTCTTTTAACAATCAAGGATATTTGGGAAAATTTAGATATTACTTTGGAGGTACTTGATCGTTTAAGTTTTATTTCTAATGACCGTTCAAAATTTTGTATATTTCGCACTATTCGTGACGCCCAATATTTTATGAGTCCGAAACAGTCTGTACGCTTTAAAAGTCAAAATTCTAGAGTTTACTAAAATCTTTGATCTATTAACATGTATATCAAACAAGTCAATAAATCGACTACAGCCGTCTTATTATTATTTTATAAAGTTTTTTTCTTTCTTAAAGTATTGTTCGATGCATTTTTGTTTGATAATTCTATATTTCACTTAGTTTATTCAATAACATAATGTGATATTATTATTTATCAAATGTTAACTGGGTCTTATGATTTAGTTTTATGTTGTAACACTGAATAAAATACAAATTGATTAAGGAATTATGAAATATTCTATTGTTTCTGTGACTTTTTTTAGAACTGTTGAAAACTATTTTTTTTCTTATATACTCATAGCTAATCTCATGTAAAACGAAATTTATTTTTTGACCTATTTCCAGTTGTTTAAAAATTGTCTTATCTTACTTATGTTAATTCTTTTGTTGCTAACATAATTTTTTTTCTCTAATTTCTAAAAAAAGGCAGGACAGAGTTGTCTTTTGTTACTGGTGAAATAGATGAGATATTGACCCTTCTCCCTGACCCTCTCGTCAAAAAAAAAAAAAAAAAAAAAAAAAAATAGAGAAACGTTCCCTTTGCTTGAAATTTCCATCTTTACAATGGGCATTAATCAGATTGTCACTTTTGTCTTGTTTGGATGACATTTTTAGGTTAGGCCTGTGCGTCATCACATTATATAACTGTTTTAAAATATAGTATTGTTCTTTAAATGATTTGACATTCAATTTATTTTTTTCTTTTACCTCATTTACATTTTTGTTTAAATCGAGTGAGGTTTATAATTCTTTTTATTAATTAAAATTCTTCTACATCAAATTATATTTCTTAGTTATAAAATGTCAAAACTTTTATAAATCTGAAACTTCTTTAGATGGGTTCATAGCATGCGTTTTTTACGCGCGTTTGGGGGATATAGATGAAATGAAGTCATGGTCATGATGATGAAATCTATTCTATTATTTACTCAAAATGTTTTTGTTTTTTTATAAAACATTAAAAATTATATTAGGTTTTTGAAAACTTCCTATTCTAACTTAAAATTTTGAAGGCAAAAAGTTGAATGTATTAAATGCTGAATAATTATTTTTATTTTTCAGGTCCAGTTAAAGGCCAAGTTGACCAGTCACCTTCATTAGTAAGTTATATTTATTTTATATGCTTAAATGTTACTTTTTTAAATAATATTACTGCAAGAATAAAAAAAAGGAACAAAATCGTTAATAATAAAAAGTCTAAATATTTACATTCTTCGAAAAGAAATAATAATTAATTAATAAAATAGTAAATTTTCTTCTTTACTCTCCTGATGATTGGCATAGGTAATTCTAAAAAAGTCGTACACGTTTTTCTCCACCATTTTGAAAATTTGATGTGTCCCTGTTAAAACATTTGCACCGACATCCACTGAAAAATAAATAATTAAAAATGAGTAATATATATTTATTAATCAATCATCTAAACTTTATTCGTTCAAAGTGTATTTATAATTAAATTTTATTACGATTATTAAAATGAAAAAGTTTTGTCATAACATCATTGTAAAAAAGGAAACTAGAAGGATTCCCGTATACTTCGCAACGGAGTGTGTTATTTTTCATGCTTTTTTTCAATTTTATGGATTTATAAACTATCGTCAAGAATCTTTAAAGTTATTTACTAAGCGATAATATTTAGATGCCGGTTTTCCTAAATACTTCTCCATCCTCTTATTTCTATACCCCCTCTCATCTTTGAATACATTTTTTTTGTAGAAATCCCTAATTGGTAATTGATTCCGATTACTGAGGAAACATTTTTAAAATTTAACTCTCCGGGAATAGTGAAGGTAGTATCCTTCTGTATCCTGTATCTTAAATCAAAATTGCGCACTTAAGGGGTAAGAGGGAGCCTACCTACATAATTCATGGTCATAGTTCCAGTGGTTTCAGAGAAACCGTGATGATGTTGTCAGAGGTATTTGCAATTTATTATATATTTTTTATTTATTGTCACAAACATATGATAATTTTTCTCAATCAACTTGGTGAGTAGGCTTCCGCGGGTAGATTCGTCATAAACAGCTTGTTTTCCGGTGAAATCCGCGTCACGAAGGGTATGAAGTCCGAGGTTCCAAGTCCGATGCTTCCAGTAGTTGATGCGAAACGTCTGACTTCAACCCCTTCTTGACGCGGATTTCACCGGAAAACCAATCAGTTTAATCAAAATTTTAATTTGCGAATTAACATCAAACTACTTTAATTAAGGATATGATCCTTTGAAAAAGAATTATATTTTCATAGAATCATTGAAAAAGTTGAATTTTTGTTTATATTGTGTTTAATTAAAAGGCTTACATACATGTACATAGTTAAATCTTACTTAAGACTTCAAATCCTTAAGTAAACCTTAAAGCTCTTTTATTTAAGCGTCATGACATAAATAAGTTCACATCGCATACACGGTGAAGAGTGTAATCTCTTTTGCTTGGAATAAATTAAATCTTCATATGAAACATTTATGAACTGCTTTTAATCCTACTCTTCAAACTCAAATCTGCTTAAATAATGTTTCTTGTTAATAATACAGAAATCTCTATCACATAGTTGCCCGAATTTTTCCATTCCTGCGTAGAGAAATATAGAAAACAATTTGGTAGAAATATCCTAATAGATAAAATATTTTTAAAACAGACCTAATAATTTATGAGACAGCTATTTTGTCACAGTAAAGAAGATATGATTGAGAAATTTCTAGGCGTTCTTTTATTGATTGAAATTGTGAGTTAATCACGCAAGACGTCACTAATTTAATCTTGTTTTGTACATTGTGCAACCAGGCTTCTATCAATAGGATTTTTTTTTTTTTTTTTTTTTATTTAGCTTCTGTTTGAAGTTAAGAGATTAATCATAGGTGATATTTTGTCTTCTTTTATAAGTTGTCATTAACATATCTAATGTCGTTAAATGATAAAAGTACTTTGATGCATATTTTTTTCTATTATAATCTAATTTTTATCATCTTTAACAAGTGTTATTTTTTTATCTATGACTCATTTTTTAAGCTTATTCTTTCTTCTATATTTGGCTCTCGTTTCCTATTCTAAGAATCCAAACTGATTTTTTTGCTGTTTATTTATCAAGACATCATTAGGTTATTTGCAGAACGGGAACGGGGTGTATCCGGCCACTTTACTCATCTACTAGATGTAATAATCAGTGTGTCTCACCTCTCTGGGATTCGAACTCACCAGATATGTCTTAACCAAGTTTTTATTTTCAGTTTTAGGAAACTTACTTGTATTGTATAATAAAGCTAGAGAAAAAAATCGGTTCGAGACAACTAAGACAAACATTCTCATATACGAGTTCAGAATTCCTTAGCCTAGTGTTTTCCATTATTTAGTAGGTATACATTTAATTATTATTGTAGATTTTATCAAAATTTATCATTACAATAACTTCTCCTTGGCGGAGAATCGAACCCTCTCTCCGTCCGCGTTTAAAACTGCTCTCTCAGGAACTAGTTTTTTTCCCGGGAAAACGTCTTATATCGTTAGATTCGATTTAAATGGACTACATTTTAGAATTTTTGAATCAAAATTGTCGGAGCCGTTTTCGAGAAATAATTTTCTTTACGTTTTTTCAGAGTTTTTGGGGGTAGTACCCCCAAATTTGGAGCTAAAATTCATTTCTCGATTTCACCTCGAGGTATAATGTTTCTGTAGTACATCTTAGCCAAATTTTGTCAAAATCGGCCCAGTAGTTTAGGCTCTACGCATCTCCACAGACGTCAGACATGTTTTTAAAAAACAACTTTTTTAGACTCAAGGGACCTCAAAATGTGTAAATCCATCGAAATCTTCGCCTTCGTCTTTCTTAAAAATCGAATTTTCGCGCCATTTCAATACTTTCTCTTTATATGAGAAAGTAAAAAATCGTATTCTTAGGTTTTACGTAACTTGAATAATAATGATTTTATATTTTTATCAAAATGTTTATAATCCTCTTTATTTTCGATGAAGGTTGCATTAATAAGAAAATAATTTGAAAATATTTACTCATGTAAAGTAAATTCCCCCAGACAAAAATATAATCCAGTATTAACTTTAATAATATTATATTATTAATTAATCAGTATTAAACTATCCAGTACTAAGATTAGCATTGGTAACCGTTAAAAATAAACAATCGTTAAAATTGGCAATTAACCTTTTGAGGAATATTATTGGGAATGAGATATCATAGGCATTATGATGGTTTTGATTGGGTTCATAATAATAACAGTTGGGTATAGTAACTTAAAGATACTTAAGATTTTGCATATTATGACTTTAAGTTAATTAATTTTATGTGTTGGATTATGTATGTATATAAATTATTTAAGAGTCTAAGGTTCTTCTGATATAAGTTCAGATACTTGTTGTTCTGCTAAGTTCAAGATTAAGATACTATACAGATTTCTACAAATAGTTATTCAAAGTTCTTATTGTTTTATACAGTGTGTTTTATGTCGTTGGAAAATAGGTACGTTTCTTTTGCGTCCTGGTAAACACATTCTTTGGTTATTACAGCACAGCTGTCTCTTTACACATCTACTCGATGAGATTATTTGTGTGAAACATGTCTCACACCTCTCTGGGAATTTGAAATTCACATGATATGTCGATGTTAGAATCTTGCGAGTAGCCTAAAAACTCGTCTTCGCCGATCTCCTATATATCATTCAATTTTGCCTTATATTCTTAAACAATAATGTTGTTAAAGCAATAATAACATCCTCAAGCATATAAAATTAAATTTTCTTACCAGGAGTTACTCTGTGTAATTTATTCTCTAAGATTCCACTCCAAAGTCCTGTTAAACCTATATTAATATAAACAATTAATAAAGGACCTGTCAGCAATAACATTTTCCGAATGTCAAACATCTGAAACAATTATGATAAAAATAAATTTTAATATTTATTGGAAGTCTCTTAACTTTTCAAACCGCCTTGGTTTATACGATTAACTAAACTCGAATTCCTCTTACGATGTAAAATTAAGCTCATCATAGTGTTCGGCGTTTAGGCTACAAGAATCTAAGCTTTGAATCGTCGTCGCCTTTATTTTTCTTTCAGGTCAAAGGTTATGCCTCATTTCCCTTTAGGCAGATTTCGTGATACACGATTCCATCACTTGTTTGTTCTATAAATAACTTTTTTCTCCAAAATGTTATATAGTTAATAATTTAGTTTTATTATTATTTCTTTTTTTTAACCAAAATTCTTTATGATATGGTCTAAACATCTAAATTATACATAATTTTCTTCGTTCTTATATTAAAGGTTATAATACCTATAACATTTTTTTTTTTTTTTTAATATTTTGTAATTCTTTTTCATTTTTTTAAACCTTTATTTTGAATTTTGTCGCCTTTTCTGTGAAGTTATCGTTCACATTTACTTTAGGATAGGTCTGGAAGTTCACAATCAATAAACTACTTAAAATGGATAAGGTAAATATTAGGACACGCATTTAGTTTGTTACCCTCTATTACATTAAAAATTTTACAAGACCTTGGTGGGTATGTAAATGATGTACTACCCTATATTTACTACTTATAAATCATTATTTTATCATTATTTTTCTAAATAACCATTAAGACAAAGGAAAATTTAGTCCAAAGAACTTTGGGACGAAGGAAATGTAATGTAAGTAAATGGATCTAAATAACTACTATTAAGACGAGGAAACATTTACACATTAAAGTTATTTTGGTTAGGTAACCAAGAAAATGAGTTTAATATCAGTATATAAATAAATTAAATACGATCAATATTACCGGAAATTTTACGTTGACTTGACAACTTAGTTATTTTGTTAAATCTATCACTTTTCTAGTAGCTATCGTATGTACTAATACAATTATCTTCTTATATATTAACAATATATGTCAAATGTCACAAAAAATGACATTAGTGTGTCACTTAGTTATATTTCTGGTTATATCTGCTTGAAACGTTGTAATTTATGACAACACATTGTGAACACTTTAGAAGTCGGAATCTGTCTGTAATAAAATAGATATTCGTTATTATGTTTTTTTTACTATTTATACTGATAATTTTCCCTCATAAGTGTGTGGTTGTATGCAATAAGAGACAATTTTCGCCAAAGTCTCTTGAGAAATATATGACTTATACAACATTTTTATGTTATTAGAACAGCTTTCCTAATGTGTTTATTTTTATTTTTTTGATATATTTTTTTTTTTCAATTTTAGTTTCTTGAAACGTTTGTGGATTGAGCGGTTTATCAATATGTAGGTTTTATTAATTTTTATTTAATTATTATCTCATTTTATTTTTTGAACTAGAGGAGGTTAGTACAGTAAGGTGATATCTGCAGAAACGTAATTTATGACAACACATTGTGAACACTTTAGTGGTTCGGAAATGTCTGTAATAAAATAAATATTCGCTATTATGTCTTATTTACTTATTATTATGTAATGAAACAATTTTTTTTCTCAACATTTTTAGGTTATCCTCAGAATTGATTTAACCTCTATAATGCACATGCATCCTACTTAACTTGATTCGAATAAGAATTAAATTTCAATTTAAAAACAAAATTTTCTTGACTTTATTTGTATATTTAGTTTCTCTATTTGTTAAAAATTATCTTATATTTACGACTCTCTTGTGTCTTGTTTCATGTGCCTCTATACTCTGTAGAGTCAGATCCATTTGTCAAACAACTAAAAATGACATGACTGTCCATCATTGACATCTTTTCTTACACCTGTCACACTACTACTAAAATTAGATATGTTTTTTCAATCCCTCATATACCTCTTGCTTTTCATTCTTCTAGTAAAAGAAAAGTATTTAGGAGAATATAAATGTCACGGAACAAGACATCATTCATACTGATTTACCTTTGTTCTTTTTCTAATACTTATTTACAATGATTTTTTTCATTTCATTTTCATAGTAAATTTTAAGTTCAAAAGAAGCTTCAATTATTTTTTCACTTGAATAACGGCATTGCCTATAATTTATAAGCTTATTATTATGAAGGTATCATATTCAATATTCGGTTATGGTCAGCTTGTTGGGGCCCGCTCTTAGACGTCCGTCTTAGGGGCTTTTTCGGGAGCGTGTATCTCTTTTCCTATTCACTTTAAAAAAAAAAAAAAAAAAAAAAAAAAAAAAAAATCCCTTTTTGCAAGACCTACAAAAAAGGTCCTTTGCGTCGGACCGCTGCGGTCGACCGTATTCGAGTTATGCGGCAAAAACGGGACGCAAAGGACCGCAAAGGGCCTTTTTTGTAGGTCTTGCGCAAAGGGAAATTGTTTTTTTTTAAAGTGAATAGGAAAAGAAATACACGCCCCCGAAAAAGCCCCTAAGACGGACGTCTAAGAGCGGGCCCCAACAAGCTGACAACCCAATATTCTTATGCGTTGGCTATTTCAGCTGCTTCTACTAAGCTACATTTATTCGACTGAAAGTGCCCCTCTTCCTTGGGGCTGTCAACTGTAATTAAATTATTAAAACAGCGATGTATAATTAATGAAAAATAAAATAAATACGTTCGCCTTTTTAAATTACTAAAGTTTCAGCTGGAATAATAACACAATAGTAAAGAAACTAAAAACTTGATATCCAACTCAAGCAGTGTAATAATTAATCTTTAAATTATACTTCACATTATTTTTATAAAGCTTTTTAATTATCCGCGCTAAAATGCAGTTACATTTTTCCTCATTTTTTTAGTGAAAGGAGAGTAGTGTTTTTCAGTAATGTGGTTAAAAAAGTAATCCAATAATTAATCTCATCGAATCTATGAGCGTATACAACTGAATCTAATGAATCCTCGTTAGTTTAATTAAACTTAAATTGAGAGTAAGTACTTAAATAATTACCCTCATTTGTTTCAATAATTTATCGACTGGACATTTCTGTAATGTATCCGGTGTCGAGTTTTTTTGTTCTCAGTTCATTCTATTTATTTTATTTTTATTTCTTTTTAATTCTTGAACCAGGAAATCGTTAGTGCTAATTCTTTGTACAGTTGTTAAAAAGAGAGTAAATTTTGTAAGGAATTAATTAGTACGTTAGTAGGTCTTTGTCTGTTTTTAGTATTTATTTAGGTTTTTTCTTTTCTTTTGTTTTACTCTCGTTAAACTTAATTTGTTTACTATTTTCTAAAGTCTTAGTTCATTGTCTTGACCGAGTTTGATGAAATTTTTATAGAATAAAATTCAAAGGATTGTTCAACTTTGGCTTCCCTGACTAGGGTCGTAATAGTTATAAAATTCAAGATTTTCAGGTGGAGATCGTTGTGATCGTTTTGTCTTGAAGGATGAGAAGCCCGATGTCTCGCTTCCAATACTGGAAGCATCTTCAGAAGCAATCGTGTTTCTGAATGGGTCATCATGTTAACTTGAAGTAGAAAACTGAACTGCATGTGTTGATAAAGATCTCTTGTAAATAACGAAGTTGTATAATAATAAAGAAAAGTTGCCTTTCTTAAAACGTCAAATCAATTTTAGTGGTGAGAGTCAAAATATATTTTTTAGGACAGACTTACATTCAATTTAATTACATATAATATATAGACACTCAGAAACCATAAATGTAATCTAGTTGGATTGTTGGATCTTTAGTTGGTTACATTTGCAGATATGTCTTTATGTCAATTTGATTGTTCTTTTTTTCTAGTTGAAAGTTTTTAACTTTTATCTTATCTTGATATTTCAACTTAAGTACACATGTTTACTTACTCTTATTTTTTTAACGAGTCTTTATTTCGAATGTTCGGAAGTAAAGGTGTTGGAATTCTTGCTGCGCGAAACTTCAAGTTAATGGATAATGTTAATCTAAATGTTACTCGTCTGTAAAACATCTCAAGTGTAGCCTAAAACCATTTGAAGGCCTGGAGGCATAGAAACAGTTTCTAGACTTGTGCCTCATAAGGGGAAAACTCAGGCCTTTGATGAGGTCCATCGCGTTAACTTTTAATGACTACGAGGCCCAGTTACTTCTTGTTTAAATGCATCGTTTAATCCTTAACTTTCTCTCTTCGGGACTAAAAGGGCTCGCCTCTTCTGCCCAACTATCTATACTAACTATTAGATTCTCTTAGACTCGCAACCCAAGCCCCTTTAACACACTTTACCTACATTTAAGTTTGACCGACCCAAATTTTCACCCTAAACATCCCAACCCAAATTTAACTCTGCACTAATTAGATCCATATCTGGAGGCCCTAGCTACTTTATTAAAGTCCTTTCTTCTTGCCACGCCCTGAAGCCTTACTTGTTTTCTTCTAAAGTCTTTTGCAGAGCTACTTTTTACCCCTCTGGCTTTGATGTCTCTTCTCCCTTGAAATAAATCATTAATCTTCCTACCCGTCATAGACACTTGCTGTCTTTAATATTAAATAATCTCTACGTAGAAGAAAAAGGTATACCTTAATATCAACTTTTTTTCCTTCTAAAAAGTTGTTACCTACCAGTCTCTCCTCGAGTTTTTCCAAAACACTGGATATTATAATCTTTTAAGGTTAAAGTGTAAAATTACAGCCTAGATTTCCGTGAGGGTTTGAAATCTAGATCTTTCGTGAAATGATGTATACAATTGGACAAACATTGACGTTTCTCATATAGTGTTTATCATTAGGGAATATGATAATAATATTAATAATTGGAAACTGAATCTTATCAAAAGCAGAATTGAGATATAAACAAATTTCTTTTATCTACGATTGATACGAAATATAAACATTATATCTTTGTTTAGACGCGTAGAAAGTGATTATTTACGTACTTGTATTCATTGCGCATGCGCGTCTCATAGTTCTGAATAATTCCTCTTCTTTACCGCACTAGTGCGGTAAAGAAGAGGAATTCTTCAGCTTTACGCACGATTAGTGAGTTTGTTTACATTTAACAAAACTAATTTGGTGTTCTTTTATTAAAGTAACTGTTTATATCGAGTTTTTAGTGAAAAACAATGAGTGAATCAAGTGACTTTGACGAAAATGTGGAGAATAATTCTCCTCCAGAAATAATTAATTCGGCAAAAAATACAACTAATGAATTAATGCCATCTTTATCAAGAGAGAGATACGAACTTACATACAGCAAGTTTATTTGTTTCTGTATTTATTATTTAAATCTAACAATCGTAGATAAAGTACGGTACGCAACTCGTGCGAAAACGGCATTTTGCATTGCTCGTGTGGTTTTACCACCCTCGCTATCGCTCGGGTGCAAACTCCACACTCGCATGCAAAATGCTACTTTCCGCACTCGACGCGTAATGTACTATTGCGATTACTCAAAGAAAAAAGAAGAGAATAAAATAAATAAGTATGCTCTTTTACTTAAATCTGAACTTTGGCAAAAAAAAGAACTTTATTGGAGAATTTATCCGGATAAATTCCAATTTTAAGGCGTCCCAATTGTTACATACTCAAATATTTAAACTAAAAATTGTATAATAATGTATTAGGTCACTACTATATTATTGATTTATAATTCTTTGGATTTACTTTAACAACTAGTGTGTAACTTTTTTCATTTTGCACTCCTATTTTTGGACGTCACATTCGTTTTTTCGGTTCAAGTTAAAAAACGAAGGATGGTTTATGTTGTTTCTCTGGACCGTTACTGGAAGGCATTGTGTTGTAAGCGAGTGGATTTCCTTGTTTATACGTACGTGCTTTGCTTTTTTCTCCTCTCGTTCCACGTGAGATACGTGCGGTTTAGGGCAGAGAAAAGCACCCAGAACCGTCTACCCCCGTCCTGCTATGCTCGAAGCACTTAACGTTCCAACAGTCTTTGCAACGAGAAAACACACCAGTCTACAAATGTGTGGACACAAAAAAAAACTTGATACAAATAGAGAAACACCATGACGTTACTTCAACACTTTTTTTTATTCCTTGTAAACATCTTTTACTAGGAACATTTTACAGGATGAAAAATCAAATTCTATTTTCTCACAGTTGGAAAATAGACGCTATCTATAGTGGATTGTTTCAAAGCAGAAAACGATGTAGTTGAATTTAAGAATCTATAAATATCTTCTTAAAAAAAACTATAATATCTTCTTTGTAAAAAAACTATGTCTCCATTGGGACGAAAAATGAAATAAATATCAATATTTCGGCCAGTAGAACACTTCTATAATACCATAATCAACAATTGGATGTAGTTAACAGACATGATAACAGGAGATTTGGTTCGCTGATTATTAATAGTCGTTATTATCTATCACATTGATTGATATACAACCTATTAGAATTATAATGGCATAAAAGAAGTAATTAATTATAAGTAGCTTCCGGTATTTTAATGGTATTTAAAATTTATTTATATTCATGCTTATTTTGCATATAAAAATAATAATTTTGAAGATTTAAACAATATTTAGCTTATAAAAGTAGAAAGTAAACAAAAATTTGGAAGGCAAAAGGATTATTTTCATTCAAATTAAATTTAGTTTTACCCACTGTTGTTTGTTAACATTATTTTAGTAATGTTGATCAGCTGAAGTAGTCGAAATCTGAGTTTATTACTCACTAGTCTTACTACTTGTCTATTTTGGTTTAATGTAGAAATTCCATTAAACTGTCATGTATCGTGTTATGTTGAATAATTCTAGACTTAATGTGATTCTGACAGTGCATAATAATGCGTTCTATATCAAATGAGATTTCATTTGAAAGTCTAGTGCATTTGAAGTAAATTATTGAAATATGGATTCATATTATTTTGATATGAAACCTTAGTCTATATGATGTTTAAATTGTAAATTTATTTAATCATTCTGTGTACTTATATTTTTGCTTCCGAGCTTACCGTGAAGGTAACGGAAGCTATGTGATGGTTCTGAAGAACGAAAATATTTGATGTCTCCGATTTCAAAAATTCCAAGACAGAAATCCTTTTCAGACACCTGGGAATATTTTTGGTTCCGTGTCTGTCTGTCGGGCTGTCGCTCAATTTTTGCGAACCAATACATATCTTAAAAAACTACTCGTCCAATTTTAATGAAATTTGTGTGGTAGGTCATAATTATCTCATTGTTGGTGCCATATGAGTTCCAACCTTCTGCGCTCATTTGTTTCTCTTCCACATGCGCACAAACATACTTTTATTTACACTTATATCTTCATCTGATCAAAAATACTCATCTGATTTTTATGAAATTTGGATGGTTTGTCGAAAGTCGACCCCAGATAGCCCTAGATTAATTTGTATCGTATGCCCTCTTTAACTTTTGCTAAATTGATACTTTTATTCACCTTGCTCAGCTTTTACCCTGATGTTTTACCATGGGTATCAATTTTTTTTTTATTATTTTACAAGCTTTTATTTTACAAGCTTTTATTTAACTTTCAATGTTTGTATATATGTATGTATGTATGTATTTTCGGGTCAAATCTTGCAACTGAATTTTAAAGCAGTTATCCTCAACCGATTGAATTAAAAATTCAACTTGTTACATGTTTGCATACAGTTTTTGCATACAGGTTTAGTTTGGATGACAATGAATAAGTAGCTAAGTGACGTCATTCTAAGTCCAATATGGCTTTTATTTTATTTTTTAAGAACGCCCATGATATGGGTATCAAATGAAAGGGTTTGCTGAGAAGAATACGAATAAAAGCTTTTAATATAAATACATTATTATAATTTAAATATTGCGATCTATTCGCAATTGATCGCAGATCGCAGAAATGTAGAGTGTTTAAGTCCGCAATAGTTTTTCTGTTTTTGGGCAAAAAAGTTTAACTTGTTTACCAAATTTCAAGTCTATTGCTTCAGTAGGTCGGGAGATATACTCCAAGATGCGACGGACGGACGGACGAACTACCAAAAGCATAAAGGTTTCTAGGACGACCTCGAAACCCTAAAAATGTCAATAATATCAAAAGAAAGAATGAGTTCGTTGGCCGGAATTTTTGGAGCCCATTTAGGGGTCAAATGTTTACCATTTAGGGTCAAAAATAGCATAAAACATTTTTACCCCCCCCCCCCCCCCCTATATGAAAATATGACAAAAGTGTACATAACAACAATTACTGTACTCTTAGAGCTTTCCAACGACATGCATCTTGAAGGGTTTATACTATTTTGACTTTTGTACCCCGTACCCTGTGTGTTTTGACTTTTGTACCCTGAATACCAAATTTTTTATTTCACCCATCCAAATTCTAAACCAAAATTTTCCTATATAATCATAAGCCAATAATACTCAGATTTTTGTGAAAATTCGCTCATTAAGTCATGGTGCAAGCCTGGACTTTTTATGATTTATTTTTTTCCGTTCTCCTATTTTACAATTAATCTTTTTAACTTATGTGTTAAAGATAAAAAATATGTATAAATAAAATTGTATAAATGTTTGTATAATATAAATCGCTAAACTAAAATATTATGTTACGAGAATCCTAATATTTTTCTTTAGTTCAATCCCGTGCTCTCTTTAAATAGAATAACTTGGAGTTAGAATTAACTCCAAGTTATCTCTATAGTGACAATCATTCATATTATTCGTCTGAATCGCAGCTTTAATCCACGTGTGCTTCTTAAGAGGCTAAACATGTTCTCATCCCACGTTTATTTAATGGGCGAAGTGGAGAGGAAGACTAGCCACGTGTCGGTTGTGTGTCAGTGTGCCATTGCGTCTTCATCCCATGGGGTAGTATACAGCATGGGGTTTACACGACCCCCACTGTACCATACCGTATTCCTATGGGGGCGCCACCCGTCCTCCTCTTTAACTTCGTTACCTTTACCCTTAGCCAAAAAATAAGGGAAGAAAAGGTCCTCCATGAAAAAAAAGGACTTTTATACAACGGGAAACACTTCATTAATTATTTATATACTTTTCTCCCTTCACTTAAGGATAAGAAGAGAATTCCCTTGATAAACTCTAACCCGAATTTCTTAAATAATATATTTTACAATAAGGTATTACTTCACTCTTTCTTCTTCGTCTTCTTTTATACCTTTATTTAATTTGGATTAAAAAATACAGTGGAACGAGTTGCCCTTATTCTAAGCCTCTACTCAAGTTTCATTTTCAATTCTTTTGTAATTCATAGCAAGAGGGGAATCAGTAATTTTTCTACTTATTATTTTAATTTGTCCTTTTTTGTTTTTCAAATTTTACTTTTTTTGAAAAAGAATAATAAGAACAATAACAATATACACCTAACAATTTAACTTTTTGATAAAGCTTCAATTACACATTCTTATCTAGTTTTAGTTTTATATTATTTGTAATTTCTTAGTGGTTTCTACCAAGATTTAAAGGAATTAATTATGAATAAAATTCTTATTTAGAACCATTGATAAGTTTATTTAAATCTTTAATAGGGTTAATAACCTGGTTGAGTTAAATAAGTAGTCAATGCCGAATATTTAAATATTAATAATATCTGTACTAGAAACCCATGCATCAAACTAACATATACTAATATAATTGAAACAATATTCGCTGTTAATATTATGTTTTCTTCTTTTACAGTATAAAAACCTTGGTTTTAACACTATATTATTTTTTGATTACTTAAAAGATACGTTGAATGTCAGATATATTAACCACGACTAATTTAAATTGACTCCCTTATTTCTTATTATAATTGTAAAGAGAATCGGTTCAACATTTATTTTCACACGTTTGCTGCAAATCTAACTTAAAAAAAAAATCAATTTTTTAAAATAAATTCTGATTAAATTAAAAACTTTTTTTTACATTTGTGCATTCGCATTAAGCAATTATAATTAATGAGATAAAGTCTGTAATGAGGTAAATGCTTTTTCAAATATAATTTTAAATTCAACTTCAAACGTTCAATATATTTTGAATAACTTAACTCGATCCCATTTCAGTGCTGGGAAGTTCTTATTTACATAAATAAATTATATTTGAATAGCGCATTATACATTCAAATGGCTATTAAAAGTGGATTTTATTGTATAAATCGATTTCTATATTACTGAAAAGAGGTGGTAATTAAATAGATAAGAATGAAATAGAACTTAATTAATTACGAATATTTTTGTTTCTCAACTTGCCACTTATAAAAGGTGTTTTAAATATTTTTCCATTTAAATGAATGTAGATCCATTTAGATTTGTTAGTTTCGGATTGAAGTTTTCTTTATCATTTCTTAATAGGTAACAATAGAACATCCTTTTGCTCTTAGCCCTAGGCAATATTATATAGGTTCTTATAATATTCATACATATGAACCGATTCTTCATTCTACTAAAAACCTTTAAAACAATTCATCTAAAATCAGACGCTTTCTTCAGATGTTTTTTTTTTAAGGAATAATCAATTATAATTTGGTTTTTCAGTCTTCTCTTCTAAAAATAATAATAATTGAATTTTTCATTCATTTCTCGCAGTAATAAATCACTTATTTCCCTCGCTAGATTCTCTTCTGTTTTTATTTATCGTTCTATTTATATTTATATTTTCGACATCCCATAAGAAACCGCTGTGTCAATTTATATCCCTTGTCCAGCATATGTTATTTCAAAAATATAAAATAGGAAGTAAATTTGGCACGGTTTATCTCACCCAGCTTCTATATATCTCTTTGAGGTTTGGTTTTTTTTGTTTAATACTCTATCTTTAATATTTATTCATTCATGTTTCATTTTAATGATGGTTGATGCAATTCGAGTTGATAAACCGTTTCGACACCTGTTTCAGAACGAATTACTATGAAGCTCGTTCTCTCATGTTTAACTATTTAAAATATACAACTTTAGTGTTAAAATATTTAATATTTGTGTGATTTTATACATTAGTGTTAATGTTTCTATTAGTTTAATTTATGGTTATTTTTATTATTATTTTTCAACTCATATATTTTTTAGTGATACTTAATATAATGTAGTAGAAAATTAAATAATTTATTTTAAAAAATCTGTGAAATATTTACATATATATATTAACTAATAGTAAAATAGTATATTTTTTGTTTTCCTTAAAGTATTGAATATTTAAAAAAAAACAAGAAGATAACCTTCTTCTAGTTTCCAAACAATCAATATATTTCGGTGAATAGTACGTAAAATAGGATGATAAACCCTATCTATGTCTTGAATTAAACCCTTTCTATGACCTACGTATGTCTTCAGGCTCAACCCACCGTCGGTCTAGGAAAAAACTTAATTAATTATTTTAGTAATTGGTTGTGTCGTTAGGCATTAGATCGGGGCTCTTAGTGTTCTTTAGATTTATATATTGTTCATTTATTAGCCTAAATCGTCATTATTGTTCGTTTGCCTTGGTTCAAAATGTGATAAATGCTCTTTAGATACTACCAACTACCTATATCGGTAATCATGGTAGACTTTATAGTTTACCCTGTATTCTATGTGCGCAACTGACAGCGTTGTTAAAACCAGTCCTTAATTACAGCATTCACTCAATCGTAAACAATTACGTAGCCATAAAACCTCAAAATCAATTGAGATCTCACTTCAAAAAAAGGCTTCCCCTTTACGAGATTACTTGATTTATCCCGATTAATAAAGCTTTTGCCTTTATTTATTCGTATGTTGTTCCGGCTTTACGCTGGTTCTCGTAATTTGTGCCTACATATATGTTTGTTCTTAAAGAACACATCCCCTGCTGAAACTCATATTGCCGTTCGTAGTAATTGGAGGGGGGGGTGCTTTGCGGGTTACCCATATGTAAAAATTAATTCCCCGGCCTCCAGCCATGTCTGTTAGAGTTTTTTGCTTGTGAAATTGCCCTCCTATTGTGCAAATTTATTGCCCACTGGATGGAGTAACATCTGCGGTCACTTTTACCACCCCCGATCCCGCCGCCGTCCCGACCCTGCCCCCAACCGCACATAAATCTGCCGCAGTCTCTGGACACAAAAATATCTGGACACAAAAATATCCTTCGCTAAAACTCATACCCAAAAATATTTACCCCTTTTTATTTTGTAATTGATATAATATATTTATACATATATATATATATATATATATATATATATATATATATATATATATATATATATATATATATATATATATATATATATATATATGTATTTTTTTTTTTTTTTTTTTTTAATTTGTATTTTTAGATCATTTTTAATAATCTAACCCTTTCAATCAAAATTGAAATATTACACGTAGTTAAACACATTGTAGCCAAGCATATACGTTTGTCTTCGCAATAATAAATTATAAGCTAAAAATGATATAATTTTAAGGATATTTTGAATGGATCTACACAAATAATAATGAAATGTGCAGTATAATTTTTTTATTTATTTTAGGCATGACTTGTTGAATATTCTTGTACTTGCTTTTATAGATATAAACATATATCATATATGGTTTATAGAGCGTAAAATACTTCAATAAATCACTCAGTCTTCGTGTGTTTTACTTGTACTAGAGATTAGTTTCTGTTTTACTTGTATTTAAATTAAATATATGTATTTCAATAGAATATTATTTTATTTTAAGAATGAATAGGTTTTTTTTTTATATATTCAATAAAATTAAAAATGAGCATATCTATCGTACAAGAGTTATATCCATTACAAATAAATGATTTTATCAAATGTTTTAATGCTTGTAAGTTTTTTTTCTATTCTTAAAACAAAAAAATCTGGAAGATACGCATGCTAAAATGCCTTACCCGTTGATAAGAGATTTTATTTTGACTGAAAAAGCCTGGGATTCGGTCTTTTTTCAAAGGATGTGCGAAAAGAAAATTTTAATGAAAAATGGGGAAAAAGTTATATTTTCTACACGCAGATTCCTCTGCCCTTAATTACATTTTTTCCGGTCTGATTCTTCTTTAGACCTTAATTAGTCCATTCCATCCAGTCTGTATTTCTCTCAAGGAAAGAAAAGATACCTCTACATTATCCCGTCTTAATTAATTATATATATATATATATATATATATATATATATATATATATATATATATATATATATATATATATATATATATATATATATATATATATATATATCCTCTTTTTCGCCCTTTCCCCTCATTTTTCTCCTTTTCGAGTCGATTTCATTTTTTAATTAAAAATTAAATATTTATAATTATTATAGGTATATAAGAGAATTTTTAAATTTTATTACATTGTAATTAATTATGACTAATTTGTATGCATATTAATTTATGGTAATTTTGTTCTTCACATTGTTTTAAAGCTTTTTGCATGTAATTTGTTAATCTCTTGCTATGTTCATTAAACGGTTGAAGTGTTTACGGTTTTAACCCTACAATTTTTATCGGTTTGAACTCATTTGTCGACTTTTTAGGGGTATGTACAGTTTGTTTTCATAGCGCTTACGTAATTAAAGACATTAGAGTTTGATGGTAAAGTATAATAGAAAGGAAAAAGAACATGATTTTAGATGTTACAATACAAGTAGGGATTTGTAGCATTGAAAGAGCTTGTATTGTTTTCAAGTAGGCTTGAATGAAAAGAGCAAACTTTTTCATTCAGTATAGCGAAATGTTTGCCTTCTTACACAAGTTTAAATTGAACAAGTGTAGGTTTAATTCCTCTTCCCTTATAACGATTACAGGCCGGCTAATGATTGTTTAAAGACGACACTCAGGAGAAGAGAGAATTAGCGATACCGAGAAACGCTCAAGGTTTGTTTACACCCCCTCGAGACAAGGGACAAGAGTAAAGGCAACTCCCAAGGTACCGTGATCTTCGAGTTAATTAATTCCGATTCTGGTCCGACATAAAGGGTTAGAGGAGCGAATCCCAGAGGGTGTATGGAGAGCTTCCAGATATTCATGGGGTAAAGGGGTCTTGGTGAAAGCTTCGTCTGAGGTGTCAGAATCAGGGATTCGGAGCAGACTTCTCAGGGCCTCGAGTTTCAACCTAAGGCCTGATAAACTCCAAGGGGGTGGGGTTATAAGGAGGGAGATCCAGCCACCCTCGCCTTCAGGTCGCTACCAAACAACCTAATTAGCGGGCATGTAAGGCTGTCTAGGGGTAGGGGCCCCACTTCGTCAACCCTGTTTATGAAGCCGGCAGTCTCAAGTCCTATTCCAGTACACGACGATTAGACCGTTAGCTTTTAAGCTTTCTGAAATGTCAGTGGGAAAGACCTTTAGAGTTGGAGGATATTTAGCCTAAAATGATAGCCTGAGAGAAGGGCAAAGCTTACACCTTCCATCTTAACGAGTTTTGTAAGGTGCAAGTTTGCAGCCGACAAACTAACTTATAAATGAAGTAGACTTTAATACTATAAACTCTTCATGTAATTGAAATAGTACCTGTTTAATGCTAATATTTTAGTGCCTTTAGATTTACATTTCTATTTCAGATTCTATAGAAATTTGGATTGGATAAATACTTTACCTTATACTTTCTTTAACATACAGTTTCCTTAAATATCAATGGAATCCTTAGAAAGTTGTGATTTATGTTTGTTTTTCTTTCACACAAACCTCTTATTTTTATCGCGTTCATGAAATATTTTATGTTTTGAGAATGTATTCTGTTTTGTTTTACTTTTTTTTTTTTAACAATTATTCTTGATAACAATAACTCACTACAGTTTTGACAAATAGGCGACAGTTTATTAGATCAGGGAGATTTTAAAGCTCGGGATAAACTCGTGTCTTAAGATAGCCCGGGGATGTACAAGGGGTGAGGCGGAAGCCGTGCCAGCACTGGATTTGATGAATGGACCCGGAGTGAATACGACACCTTACTGAGACAAGTAACGAGTACTAGAGAAAAAAATGACAAGAGAAGGGGAGCCCATTTAGCGTTATTATATAAACAGAGTCTTAATAAGAGGAAACAGGGCGAGGAGCTCGTAGACGAAGAGCTAAGAAAAGCTTTTTAACAAGGGGATACGGCAGCCTGTGAGCATAGGATTTCGGTCCTTTAGTACAGGGACACAGCACAGAGTGTTCCCTCGAGATGCCAGACAACCAATAACAGCCTGGAGATAATTAGTGACTTGTTTATCTTTAGTTATCCAGGAGTACTACTCCTGATAGAAAGGGAGTGATAACAAATATTGGCTCAGTGGCACCTGGGATTTACTCTACATTTTCTGAGCAACGCGAAATGCAAAATGATTCTGTAAAAATATATTGAGAGGGGGTTTTTCCAATCCGAGACAAGAGCTATATATCCTTAAAGTTTGTTAACAGTTGTCTTTTTCTTAGCTTGAGATTTTCCTTTGTTAAGTTTTTAATTTGCAGAATACACGTAAGACTTTCGTACTTATTCAGTTTAACTTGGCAAGTTTAGTTAAGTTTATGAGTGGTATTTAGTTTTTGTGAAATAGAAATATGTTATTTTAAATATATTGAATAGGCTTTTTTATAAGCCTTGAGAGGGGCACAGAACCCAGATTTCTAGGTTTGCTAGATGTGCCTTGGAATTTTGATGAGTTAGTCAATAAGCCAGTATCATTCATAATAATATAACTTTAGGCTCCAATATCTTATGTGAGATTTTTATTTATGGTTCAGTTTTAAAATTAATTTGATTTATCTAAGTATCTTTATAAGAATAATAGAGGGGATGCTAATAGCCCTGAGTTGGTTCCAGTAAAGGATGGTACGACTGTGCGAAGTGCGAAGGCACTGCATTAGTTTTTTGAGATTTTTTCTTTTTGATTAACCTCTTAGTGTGGGTAAAAAGAATGTAAATTATATTTCTTGGGTCAATTTGATGAAGTATGTTGTTCCGTGTTTTTTTTATTATTATTTTTTTTTTGTTTATTAGATAATATATTATAATATTTATATGTTCATAAACAATTTAGTAACCGTAAAAACATTGATTTTATAGGTCTGAAAATACGTTTTGTTAATATCCTGGTTGATTTCTATAAATTTCTAAATAAAAATCTCATCTAATAATCTAGCTTGAAGAAAATACCATCAAAATTTATTAGTCAATTATTTCTCAGAATACAAGTTTTTTTAATGAAACTGATAAGAATAACAAATACTTAAGTAGGCATATTTAATATTTTTGTGACTATAAACTGGTTGAGTTTAGTACTTTATATTTTATTCAGATATTTGTTTGTTTTACCTTCAATCTTGTTAATACTGCTCTTAAAAAAAAAATAAAAAAATAAAAAAATAAAAAATAATAATAATAAAGGTATTATTTTATACTTTTCTTATTACAAATCTATTTATTCGGTAAAATCAGATGTGATTAAATCAACCAGGTAGTCAGAGCGGCGTTACTTCATTCCTGTACTTCCTTTTTTCCCTTGTTTGACACCTCAACCGTATAATTCATCAGAAATATAAGGTGAGATGTTTCACCGGCGCCTGGGGCCGCCGCTGCCCCTCTTCTCAAGCGCTGACGAATATTGAATTATTATTCATTAGATGGCTATAATATAGGCGTGACTGACTGACACCTCGATCCCCGACATCCATGTCCAAACCATTTTTTTGTTGTAGTAAGATGATACTACCCTCTTGTTTCAGTTAACATACCGTCGCCCAATTAAACCGATAACGCATCTTTACAGCAGCTGACGGTTTTTTAAATGTTTTAGACATAACAGTAACCTATGTATTACTAAGCCCCATCACTGTTACACATCACTAAGATCGCTACTTATCTCCGCTTCATCGGAACGTACAACAAAAAATTAATTTGTAGTATGTTCGTGTAGTTTATGTTGTTTTAAAGTGATCCTCTTAATAGATTACACTTTTTTTTCTATAATCATTACAGTAGACCTTCCTTCTATAAGAACTTTCTCCCATTTACCATTTACCAGTTTAAATCCTTTAAAATTTTCGTTCATTTTTATAAAAAAGAAGAACTGTTATTTTTATTTAATTTAACAAATTAACTTTTTAATTTTTCGTCCAAGGTAAAGTTTTATCACCTTTGTATTCAATACTGTAAAAACTTAGTTTTTATATTCTTTACTGCAAAATAAAATATTATATAATTCAGTTATAATTGAATTCGTAAGACTAATCAATTATTTATAAAAAAAAAAATAATCAAAACTTGCGATGAACACATAAAAGCTTTTATTTATTATTGATTTAAACGAAATTTATGGTTTTACTATGATAATACTTTTTTAATGTTATTTTATTTTTGTCATATTTTATATTTAGTTTCCTTTATGGTAGTATCATTCTGATAATATTGGATTAAAAATATTCTCTAGATATCTGCATTCTTCGATTAACTCGAATAGATTTTTTTTTATTGATATTTCCTCTTTAATCTCCTCTTTCAGTATTATTATGAAATTCTATGTCCATTTTCATAGAGTATTAATATAATAATTGCTCCCCATAATATAAAAATTATTTGCTTAATGGAAAAATTTGAAGTATCGATTAACTATACATAGATTATGTTTTCGTTTTTTTTATCTTTTATCTATTTTCAAAATATCATTATCTCTTCCCAAAGTTTTTTTAAAATAATTTTTTAATCCGTTTAACTTACTTCTTCTATTTTAGTTTTGTCTTTTATATATTGCTTTAATCTTGCCGAAGGTAACGGAAACATTATTTTAAGGATTATTTATTTTATACTAGCTGGATAGATTATTTTAATAGATTTTTTTTTTTTTTAAACTTTTTAGACAAAGATTCTTACTGGAATTTTAACTATTATATTACTGAATAAAGTAGAAATGTGTTAAAAATGTAACTAGAACTGTGATTAAATGATGTAATACCAGGATTAAATGAAAAATTTGTTAAAAACTTGAAAATGACCCAAAGGGGTTGAAATATAGCGAAATGCTCAACATGTTTAAACTTTAATTTTTAAACGAAAATATATCGTACCCAAAAGACTAAGTTAAGGAGAAATCCTAAGTTTACAAATATATATATAGAGGGTAATTTACTACTAAATAAAAAAAAAAGAAAAGATTATTTTAATTTTAAAAAGAAAAGTTATAAACTAAGTAATAAGTTTATAAACTACCGTCTAGAAACATTTAAATTATTTTACAATGCGAGAATATCTAGATTCTATTCCTCCCACGTATTTCTATACTCCCTCCTCATTGATCATTGATAAGACCCCCCCCCCTAAATGAAAATATGACAAAACTGTATATAGCAATAATTACTGTACCTACTCTTAAACAGCTTTTCAACGATATGCATCATGAAGAGTATTCATTACTTTGACCCCGTATTCATTACTTGTACCCCATACCCCTGTGTACCAAAATTTAAATTTCGAAAATTCATGTAGACAGTGATTTTCCCCTTGCTTTAAAGTTCAAGTGTGTAAATTTTCATCGAGATCGGACTAAAGCTGTAGCTTTGTATAAAAACACACACATATATATATGCATACACATATACACTCATACGTCGACTTTTATGTATATATATATATATATATATATATATATATATATATATATATATATATATATATATATATATATATATATATATATATATATAGATTAATTTTCAGGGTTTTAGTTTCTTTGTCAAAATCTAAATAGTAGAAATTTTGACTTTGTACATAAAATTCGAAATTACCATTTGATAAATATTATTTTTCCGTGGTAGGCTATGAAATATTATCTTTAGAGCCTAAAAAACATTTTTCATTACTTGAATTTAAAAAATCTTTTCATTACTCAATTTTTTTTACATCCTACGGGTAGTTATCAAAAGTGCCGTTTTTAGCCCTGCAATCAAGTACATGCTTATGGGTACGATTAAAATCCACTATATGTCAATGCGTTTTATCTTTTTTTTATAGTGGAACTTCTTTTAGGTTTCTTTTTAACTTGTTTTTTCGTTTGCTATCAAAATATTTTTTTTCGTATGTTATGCTCTGTTTTTACTGGTCTTATATTACTTTGCTTTGTAAGTTTAATCGCACGTTTCCGTTTCCCCAATTTTGAACCACTTTACGTGATTAAATCTTCCCCAAATTTTGCACATAGAAACAACTATGGTGAAGAATACAGAAACAAAAAAAAAAAAAAAAAAAAAAAAAAAAAAAAAAAAAAAAAAAAATGGCGTCAAATTTATTTGCTTTTTAAGATTCATCGCACACCTATTACCCCAATTTTGAACCACTTCCCGTCATTTAATCTTCCCCAAATTTTGCACATAGATACAACTATGGTGAAGAATACAGAAACCAAAAAAAGAAAAAAATAAGACCAGTTTTGAAAAATGGAATTTTTATATTAATTATTATTATTTAAAAAAAAGTTAGTTTTTCATTGTCTGCTACCTCGGAAAAAATAGCATATGCTACACGACTGTGAAGTATTTTTTTTTACCTTGGCAATATTTAATGTATCGCTTTGCTCGCCAGTAAATATAATTACCGCGGTAATGAAAAAACTCACTTCACAGCTTAGACATAATATAGTCAGTGGCGTAACTATGGGCCCGCACGATCAGGGGGCCCCTAAATCAACTAGGAGGAGGGCCCCCCAGTTCTAAACGCAAGGTTTTTGTTGTTTTTTTTGCGTTCAATTTTGCTTGGCAAGGGGCCCAAAAAGTTCTTGCGGGGGGGCCCCAATACCCTAGCTACGCCACTAAATATACTATTACTGTCAATACTCAATTCAAGGTTTAATGTACCAATTTCGGCTAAAAAAGCATCAGCAGATAACTTGGACATTTGTAAAATTCAAAGAATCTAAAATCTAAGTGTCTGTTGATGAAATTTGTTAAACAATATTTTTATTGAGCCTCAACAGACCACTTACATGGCTCATGATGTGTACTTTTTTTTAATATAAATTATAACCTCACATATTATTTAGATACACCATTATTATCAAATAAGAAAAGAAATTCTTTATTAGATAGTATGGATTGTATAAGGTAAACCATGTGTAGGTTCCGAATACGTGACTGTTAAGAGCCCAACCCAATGCATTTTGATAAAACCCTCATAGTTCTAAACTAAGCCTTAACCCCTACGATTCTAAAACGTATATTTTGTTTATCTTTTGCCACGAGTAATATTTGGAGGAGAGGGAAATCGATCTTAAGGTTTTGTTCTTGAAGGGTATGATTGAAAAAAAGGAGTTGTCGAGGGGTTATATCTTATACTGTATACCTCGGAGGGATTGGGTATCAAGGATTTGCATACATTAAGGTATGAAGTGGGTAGGAGATGATGCCCTTTAACAAGCCTCCGTTTATATTATATTTCCAGAGGCAATTTTCTCTCGCCCTCTACAGTCTACAGCCTGGCAAGGCTTTTTCAATAGGGAGAAGAATTTCGCTTTCTACGGAAACCTTTTGTTTTATTAGCATTTTTCACTTTTTTATACCTGTGTGCATTTTGATGAAATTCCGCCTTTTTACTCTGGGCGTTGTTTCCCCGATTTTCAACAATGCATTCTGATGATAAAGAGGATTTCGTTTGGGAAATCCTTGCTAGGTATTTTTTTGTCGAAACATTTTCCCCCTCTTGCCAATTAGTGAAGTTTTTTATCTACCCCCCTCGTGTCGCAATTTGATACAATTTTATCCGTTGCTCATCATTTTCTTTCTTTCCGTGTTGTATACTATTTTCCATACAGTGAATACGTGTTCCCGATATACACACCTTTTGTTTACTCCCTTGAATACCTTTTAACGGTCCAACGAGTATGAAAATGTCGAGTTGTATATACTTTGGGTTCCTCGTTAAGCAAGAGAAAGTATCTTCATTTTTTGTTTTCCCCCCTTTACACCTACTAACTTCTGTATATTTCCTTTTATTTCTTACATGGTAAAACAGTGTTTAAACTTTTTTTTTTTGTGTTAAAAAGTTTTTTTAAAAGAAAGACATTTTTGAAAGGAAACTCAAGTTATCTAAATAACAAAAATTTTCTCTTACATTTTTATTCAAATAACTTACAATAAGACAAAATATGTTTTTATAATTTCTTCGAAATTAATTTATGCTAATTTACATTTCTGTTTATTAATAAAAAACTAAATGAACGTATTTTCTTCTTGCTCGGATGATAGTCACATTATTGCTTCCGAGCTTGCCGAAGGTAACGGAAGCATAGTGTTCACTTTTGAGAACGAACAAATTTTGTGTCTCCGATTTCAAAAATTCCAAGAGAGAAATCTGTTTCAGACATCAGGGAACATTTTTTGTCTCGTGTCTGTCTGCCTGTCTGTCGGTTTGTGTGTCCGCGAGCCCTTCTATTTGTCTGAAACGTATGACGATAATTTAATTAAATGTTGACCGATTTTGATTAAATGAGGTAGACATGTTTATTTTACCAATGCCCGGGACGAGTTCGTTGGAAAACGTTATCACATTAACGCTTGCGTAAATGTGAACTTCAAATTTAAAATGTGGGTCGGGAAATATTAGGTCGGGGAAAAAATCTAACTTCATATATTCAGTGAGGCAAACATTTTTTTTCAAATTCATTTTTTTAATAAAACCAACAGCGACACCGCTATGAAGTGTTAAAGATCGCTAAAACAATTAATAGTTTTTATTATGGTGAGAACACGGGGAGGGAGGTAGACGAGGGGAATTGGAGGTGGCTTGGTTCCCCTACCTCTCTATTTGACTAATCTCTTCAATAGAACAACGAGCCTAGGGACCACGAGACCAGGCGACCATGCTTCATTCGCCGTCTGTACACTGTTGTATTCACTTCTGTGCACACGTTATCGAACTGCTCTTAAAATACTTTATCTTTACGAATATGAACACTTTGAATATTGGCACTGCTCTTTCCTTTCGTTATATTTATTTTACATATACCCTCATCAACATTATTTAAAATAATGTTGATATAATATAACAATAAAGTAATATATCAATAATGTTAATATAACAATAAAGTACACGATAGGATGCGAGGAAGCTATGTGCCACACTAATTATTGACAGTCTATTTGTTTTATTATTTATGCTTTAAAAAGCAGTCTTAAAAGGATCGAGAAAGATTGTTTTTTAATCCATCTAGATGCCTGAGCCTGAAACTTCTTGGGGTAAAGTAATGCTTCAGGAAAGATTTGTTAATCGACATAGATTTTTGTGAATTCATTTGTTCTCCATATGGCTGCTTTTTTTCCACTTACAAGTGGGTTGTAATTAGATTAAATTAGCCAACTATTTTTTTTTTTGTTTTTTTTTTTGTTAATTTAATGTTTAGGAAATCTTTGAATACGATTAGATTGTTTAGCTCTGTGTTCCCAAGGTTTAAAAAACGGGTTAGCGTTGTGACCACAGCTTGTTGAAATACTCGAATAGAAATAGAAGAGAAGCACATCTGGTCCTGTTAAATAGTGCCATTAAGAGTTATCTTCATTGCCTTTTGACTGTTTCTGGTCTCTAAGCCGCCAATGTTAACCAACTGTAGTAATTTGTGACTCCCCTCGTTCTCTCTTTTGTCCACCTCATTTTCTGGGCGTGTGGTTGTAGAGTTTGGTCTCATGCATAAGCATGAAGCATGACAGGCTCGACCCTGCTCTGGATGATGCATAATCTCCGCCTCTCTGATTGCTCTTTTGCCTTCGCTTCTTTGCTTCTTCAAGCCTTAATGCTTTGCTACATCGTACATCGGTTCCCTTTGATCCTTTCATACTTTCATTTACTCGCCTCTTATTGATTTTCTCACCTCCCTTTCCTTCAACACAAATGTCCTAGAAGTTGCATTTACATTTAAGATAATTTATATCTCCCACTTGCATTTTGAATCGGTTCCTATTGTCAAAACAAAAATAATTTTGTTTTAAAATCATTGATTATTGACTCATTAATATTCCGTATCACAATTATAATAATCTTGGGGTTACGAGTGCGCTTCGATAATACCAAAACAAAAAAATAAAGCAATAATAATGGATTTTTAAGACAGAGAATACTTAAATTTTTGACTGATTATTTATAAATCAGCTGCTAAACAAAATAAATTAATAAAATTATTTGGATTTTTTCTATAGTTTGACTCATTTTAAAATATATTATTCTTACTTATGGATATTGAAATTAACCGTTTGGAAGATGTTTTTCCATTTATCATGTTTTTTTTTTTTTTTTTTAAAAAAAGTATATTGTTTTTATTTATAGGGAATTAGTTTTTAATTATTAGTCTGTTTTAAATACTTCTTTGTTTCTTCTGTTTAGCATGATGTTTTAAATGTAAAAAAATAATTGAATTTTTCTTCGCTTCTTCTTCCTTTAAAACTGGAAAGAATTAAGTGATAAAAAGGAAACGGTTTTTTTCAATTTAATTCCAGGCTTGGTTTGGGTAGGAAAATAAACTTTTACTCTTTGTTGGGAAATGATGAATTTACCTCAGGGGAGATAGTGTTAATTCTCAAGTAGAACTGGAAGAATTAACTCGGAGCACTGGAATTTATTGTGTTTTAGCTACCTCCCTCGTTCTAGGCTTCTCTTAGTGCTATATTTTTTATCCTTAGCCATTCTCTTTTGTTAAACTCCTTTTTTTTTATCTTTTTAGGGGTTTTCTCTAGCTTTTAATTACTCAAGGGGGTTGAAACCCTTCTTCTAAACCCCCCAGAGTTTGAACATTTAAAACGTTTTTATCGTTGGAAACGTCTAGTTTTTCCTTTTTCTCAAAGTGTTAACGTATATTTTTGTTTTTTTCCTTTTAACTCGCCACTCTTTTTCGTATCTGGAACTTGTGAGTGACGGGTGTCCAACTGCAGCGTTCTTCTTAAGTCCCTCGTAAAGATTTTTATCTTTGAAATCGAGTTAGAGTGTTAAAACATTACCAAAGTTACCAGAAAACTTTTATCTTTTCTGCTAAAACTGTAGGAAAAAGGATCAAGCTTAACACTTATTGCTTATATATGTTAGATATTGGGGGGGGGGGGGGGGTCATCATAAAGGAATAACACAAATTTTCTCTCCACGTAAATCGATAATAGATTATTTATCAAAGCAGCCTTCATAAGGCCATCATCTATGTCGATAGAAGAAAAGAGTTGCATTAATAAAAAGAATCTGTGAGGGGTGGGTTTACTTCATACCGGAGATCGAAGTCGATTTTTTTTTTTGTTAATAACTCTATTTCAATAAATACTTTTAGACTTTATTTATTTATTTATTTTGTTAGAAAAATACTTGTACAGTTGATATCATTATCAAAATTGAACTAATAAAGTAAAGCCCTAAATTGAAGGGACTATGTTTAGTACATCACCTTTCATGATAAAATGATATTCCTAACTTTTGAATTTTAATTAAAGTGAAAAGTTAATAATTATTTATAATGATTATATGACCGGCTGTATAGCAACTAGGAAGTAGGCTATTGATCGAGAGAGGTTAAAAGAAATGCTCTTTCATCTCATTCAAAGAAGTTCAAGGAAAGCAAAAAAGAAAACATTTTCTATCAAAATCGGCTTCCTCTGATCCTTTTTAATTACTCTTCTTTTTTTATGTAAAAAACGAGTTAATTAAATACCTCTTCTTTTTTGCATCCATTTTATCACCTTGTTTAATTATTAAAATTAAATTTGTTTAATTTTCTTTCTTTTTTTACTTTATTGAGTTTTTTTTATCAGTAAAGATAAAAGGAAATTTTAATCGTATTTTAAGTATATACTAAATATTTCTTTAGTTCGCCTCAGGGTATGAATTTCATCAATATCGGCCCAGTAGGATAAGGTTCCATACACATAAAAAAAGACTTCAGGCAATAGACACAAACAACACACAAAAGATCGACATTTTTTAAAAACCTCTTTTTTGGACTACAAACCGTATGTATCAATTAAATCTCAAAATCGAATTTTCGCGCTATCACAATACTTTATCTTTATAATATGTATTTACTACGTACAAGAGACAGTAAAAATCTAATACTTTAGTAGATTGAATTTGTGGTGTGTAAAAATTACAAAACAATTATGACAAATTTAAAACAAAAGGCAAGGAAAAATAACTAAATTGGACAATAATGGGTTGTATGAACAAAACAAAAGTAAGTAGTGCGCAATAAGACGCGAGATAGCTATGTGCCTCGCACTAATTGGCAGTCTTTTATTATTTTTTAAGTTTATTAAGTTTTAAAAGTCAATATTTGTTTGTTCGTTTCTCAATTTATTTATTCCTTATATTAATTTTTGTTAATTGAGATATAAGGTAAAATGGACGGCTTGATTAATCCTCATATGCAGCTGCGTAATAATTAGTATTGCGAATCTTGATAAAATACTCTGCCAATTAGTGTGGCACATAGCTTTCTCGCGTCCTCTTCCGCAAAATTTAAATGATCGTATGTTTTTAAAATGTATTATTACCCAATTTATTTAATTTTCCCCCGTTTTTTAAATCTTTCAAAATTGTTTTGATTTTTACATATATTAAAGTATCAATTTAGCAAAATTTAAAGAGTGCAGAAGGGTAAAATTAGTCTGGGGTTATATAAGGGCTAGTTTTGATGAACCATCAAAATTTCATAAAAATCAGATAAGTACTTTTGAAGATATAGGTGTATATAAATATTTGTACGCATGTGGCAGAGATACTAATGAGTGCAGAATGTTAAAACTTTGATAGGACCAACAATGGGCTAATTATGACCTACCATCCAAATTTCAATAAAATTGGATGAGTAGTTTTTAAGATATGTTGGTTCGCAAAAACTGAGTGACAGGCCGACAAACAGACGCGGAATCAAAAATGTTCCCTGATGTCTGAAACGGATTTCTGTCTTGGAATTTTTGAAATGGAGACCTAAAATTTTTTCGTTCTTCGGAACGATCACACAGCTTCCGGTACCTTGGATAAGCTCGGAAGCAATTTTTTTTCAAACCTTACTGCAGTAAGGTATTGATCATTTTAGTTTTTACAATGTTTAATTAATTGAATATATTATTTGTAGTGAACGTGTAAGTTTAATTTTGAGCAATTTAATTTTATGATAAGCTCGAATTGTAATCGTTATTACTTTATTTATTGCACTATGTGTTAAATTGTCTTTGACCTACTTGCTGTGTAATTTAGATTACAGTAACAGTTAAAAGAAGAAAGTATTTCAGTAAATTTCCAACTCGCATTATGTTCTGATGAAGCGATTTCGGGTATCTATAATAATAAGGATCGGGGGTATATACATTGTGTCTGAAACTCCACCCGCTATTCTCATTATAATTACAAATGGCTATAACCTTCTTTGGCTGCCCATTACTCCAGATATTGCTCTTTAGATATTAATCTGTAAAGCATTTAGCACGTCTTATGTCTAGTAATAATGAGATCGGCTTTGCTCCTTTTGTGGGTCGTAAGGACGTAAGGAGAGACATTGAATGCTGCCGTCTTCTGTCGACACGTTGTCGCATTGTCGTAACCGTTAAGAGTTGGGCAAGCAATGTTTTGAATTGACCCTTTGGTAGTAGTTTCGTAGTTTGAGCAGATGGTTTTCCTTTATCTTTGAGAATATTTAACGCCAATTTGCTGATAGAAAATGGAAACACATTATAGTGATCAAGAAGCCCAATCAGAAATACTGAGTAGCTTTGCTTTTGAAAAGATTTATTAAAGTCTTAATATAATTTTACTGTTTAGTTCAGTGTTTCTAAATAGTAACACTACGTTAGTATATTTCATAAGTTTTTGATAGATATCTGAAAACAATTTATTAAATTATGTACTATTGAGACTTAGATTTAATGTAGTCTATAGATTTTACCTCATCTAACAACGAAGATACACATGTACTATGTGCAATTTAACGTATAGGAATTGTACTAATAAAATTTCAACTACTCTAGTAAAAGACAAATACGCCATACGCCCATTTCACTCCTGCAATGTTACTTCACTTTATTTGAAAGTTATAATGAATTATTATTTTTTATTTTATTATTTTTAAGTCAAACTTGACATGTAACCACCAAGCCGCCACAAATGTTTCAATGTAATGAGTTTGCATGTTGTATACACTTGAAACAAATTAATTATTTTTCTGACAGCAAATTTCTCATTTTTTTATCTTCTCGAAAAGCCTCTAACCACAACCAAAATATGCCAAGGCTGTTTAAGCTATTTTAAATAAGTGTTTAGTTAACATGTGAGTTGTGAGTTAAATGTGTTATAAATTATTAAAAATAATAATAATAAAAAAAAACCTGGAGAATATTGGAATAACAATAATTAATTATTGTTTTTTTTACTATTATATACTTTAAAATGATTTTTAAAGTTAGATACTTTCTGAGAAATGAATGCGAATCAATAGGTTCTTGAAAATTCAGAGGGGTCCATCTAATCCAATTTCAAGTTGTTCGTTTTATCATTCCACCCTCAGAACCAAGCCGACTTAACCCCTCTCTCTTGGTTTGTTGCTAATTCTCTCAACTTTTTCCTTTCCAGAAGTTCTCCTTCTTTTATTGATGACCACTGACAGCCTACAGCTACATTACAACAATTCGTTTCCCCCGTTCTTCCTTCACTTCGTTAGTTATTCGTTTGGCATATACTTTTCTCATTTGGTAAAGAGTTTAAGGAAAATCCCTTAATTGCCCTTCATCTTAGGGTCTCACTTACCTTAGGTTTTACCTTGGGATAAACCTTTAACGCTTGCTTCTACCCTTCTTCAGAGGTAGAGGGTATTAATTCGCTACAAATTAAAAGCGATAATTCACCTCTGGTCTGGCTATCTAAGCTCTAGAGACAAGAGAACAATGCCGTTATTCCTGAGATACCTTCACAATCTAAAGGGTTCTGTAGCCTTCTCCCCTTTACTTGATCATCTTTATCTTCTCACCTTAGTAATCGATGATGTCCTTTCTTACACCCTTATAAAAGAACGACTCTCTTTATCATCCAAAGTATATTCTCACCTTCATTGCACTATTTTCCTATGATACCATGAAAAATTAATTTCATATATTTCAAGTAAGCTGTTATACGTGCGAACAATATTGAAAGAGTATAAACTATTGGTTCTACTGTCAAATCACATAAAATATTTAATAGAAACCTGCGTCGACTATTCTAGTACTAAATACTACCTAATTGGTTACGTATGTGTGTATGTATGTATTTGTTTAAAAATGAAAAACTATTTAAATTCTAGTAAATTTTTATTTTACCAAAAAAAAGTTAACTTTTTTGTGGGTAGTATATTAGTCTGAATTGTAGAGGTTTAACAATTTTCATTATCTGTAAGAAGGAAAATGTAAAAAAGTAGGAATAAGTGATTAGTACTAGGGGGCGCGTCAGACGGGGGCGGGCCCGGCACCTTGTCGGCGGCTCCCCGGCGCCCCGGATACCCCGCATACCGGATTTAATTACATATTCTAGTCCTTCTCCCGCACTCCCTCTCTCTCTCGTCTCTCACTCCTTGCCAGATATTTTTCGGTTTAAAGCTCTCGGAATGTTAATAACGTTCCTGGAGCAATATCCTTCTACGCAAACTGTATCAAAACCGCTTGATATATTAATACTGGTACAGTGGCGCCCCTGGCGGAGGGTGGCTATATAACTCAACCGCTACCACACAATGCATTACCCTTGCCTTTCATAACCCTGTGTCTGGGCACCCCTTCTATATTTTGTACCCTTTACCTAATATCCTCTCTATTAAATATGAATGTGGGCTATATGGGGTAGGGCTTGCGAACTCCCTGGAAAATCGGTGCGTGGATTTACCAAGGGCCGAACAATAAAGGCTGTTCCGCCGTAGAATTCTTATTAACTGAAACCCAAGCCCACCTTCTAGCACATATTGGAGCTTAACGATATTGGCTCTTTTGCTAAAATCTCATTAATTACAATATTATTAGAATAAAAATAGATTTTAATATCCAGACAATATTATCATATATAATGAATAATAATAATATCTACATTTAAAAAATCGTATAACTATTCTAGTGAAATATTTACTGTCTTAAGCTTAATTATTCATAATAATTGTATTGAGTATATTTGTTCTTCCTCATATTCATGCAAAGTAACGAATTAAGATTTGGGCATCTGAAAGGAGATAAAATTTCTACCAATGGACGACCATATATTTCGCGTGTCATATTCATGCCCGTTAAATAAACATCATATTCAAAATCAAGCAAATACATTCTTATGTCTTGGAATCAGCAAAAAATGCCAGATATGTACCAATACAATGGCTGTCAACTGACATTAGAGCGTCCATGAAAGTCATCTTAAAGGATTAAAAAAAAAAAAAAAAAAATCTCTGCATAAATATTTCATTTTATTTATCAAATTGCCGAAACCATCATCATAATTTCCTTGGAGAAATAGTCTCTTTAATCCATAAGCTGCTGACTATCTTCAGTTTTTGTTATATACGCTTTCAGAAAGATACCTATAAACTAGCTTATAGAAATAACTTTAAGTATTTGGTATAGGTGGAAGGAGGTAGTGCAATAAATAATTCTAGAGTCAACTAATAATACTTTTTATCTACGATTGATACGAAATATAAACATTATATCTTTGATTAAATTTTAAGTTAGCAACCGTTAAAGTGTAGATATGAGAGAGTTAGTGAGATACGGTCTAAAGAAAAAAAACTAAGTTTTTACCAACTATGTAGTTTCGTAAAATATATTTACATCATCAGGGTAACTTACATATGGGCTTTTAACTTACAATTTTTTTATTTTTTTATTTTATTAATATAAACAAACCTGTTTTATAAATTGACATTATTGACAATTAATGTCTGTTAAAGAATCTTGTCTTGTTTCTACATTATATCTTTGTTTAGATGCGTAGAAAGTGACTATTTACGTACTTGTATTTATTGCGCATGCGCGTCTCATAGTTCTGAATAATTCCTCTTCTTTACCACGCTAGCGCGGTAAAGAAGAGGAATTCTTCAGCTTTACGCACGATTAGCGAGTTTGTTTACATTTAACAAAACTAATTTGCTGTTCTTTTATTAAAGTAACTGCTTATATCGAGTTTTTAGTGAAAAACAATGAGTGAATCAAGTGACTTTGACGCAAATGTGGAGAATAATACTCCTCCTGAAATAATAAATTCGGCAAAAAATAAAACTCAAGAATTAATGCCATCTTTATCAAATACGAACTTACATACAGCAAGTTTATTTTTTTTTTGTATTTATTATTTTAATCTAACAATCGTAGATAAAGTACGGTATGCAACTCGTGCGAAAACGGCATTTTGCATTGCTCGTGTGGTTTTACACCCTCGCTATCGCTCGGGTGCAAACTCCACACTCGCATGCAAAATGCTACTTTCCGCACTCGACGCGTAATGTACTACTATAATTTTTCTATTAATATAAACGATTTTTTGTTGTTGCAGAGTTCCTTTGAATAGAGAGGGAGAGAGATCTATCTATCATCATTCGTGGTATGTAAGAATTAATTATTATTAAACTATGCATGCAAGTTTCATTGACAAAATTATTTTGGTTTTTTACTTCTTTTTTTTAACAACATGACTTATTCTTTATTAATAACTAGCTGGATACCCGTGCTTCGCTACGGAGTGTCCTTTTAATTTGATTACTTTATAAACTATCGTCAAGAAACATAAAAATTATTTTACTTATCGAGAACATATAGATTCTATCCTTCCTACTTATTTCTATATCCTCTCCTCTTTGATAAGATAATTTGAAAATATCCTAAATTAAAATATGACAAAACTGTATATAACAACAAAAAGTGCATTTCAACGATATGCATCATGAAGGGTATTCATTACTTTAACCCCGTATTCATTACTTGTACCCCTACCCCTGTGTACCAAAATTTAAATTTCGAAAATTCATGTAGACTTTGATTTTTCCCTTGCTTTGAAGGTCAAGTGTGCAAATTTTCATCGAGATCGGACTAAAACTGTAGATTTGTATAAAGAACAAACATACATACACTCATCCACACACACACACAAACACACACACACACACACACACACACACACACACACACACACACGTTGACTTTTATATATATAGATTATAAAAAAAAAAATCTTTAATTTACTGAAATACTGTTTAATTCAGTAATTTTTTTAAACTGCTTGACACCACTCCAAAAGTGACTGTAAATAATAAAACACCAGCCATTACTAAATTTGTTTGACAAATAAATAAAAGCTATTTGTAAATTAATTTATTGATTTTTTATCCATTCATTAATTGATATTCTGTTAGCAATATTTTTTCTGTATAGGGTAGGTACTATTTTTTTTTTTTTTTTTTTTTAAGATTATTATTTCTTCTGTATACAAGTATTATTTTTACGTTCTCATAAATGTATAATGTAGAGAAAGTATTGTGATAGGCTTGAGAATTCTATTTTCATAGGCTTGAGAATTCTATTTTGATAGATTTTCATATTTTGAGGACCCCTGAGTCCAAAAAGTGGGTTTTAAAAAATATCTTTCTATAGTCTGTGGAACCGCGTGGAGCGGATTTCACTAACATCTGCTCCTTGCAGGTTCAGAAAAATCATACTTTGAGGCGAAATCGAGAAATAAAATTTAGGTCTAAATTTTGGGAAACGAAAAAGAGTTCCGACGATATTGATAAAAAGATTTTATATATAGATATATATTTATATATTTTTAAACGAATCCAACTATATTGGTCTTTTTCATCGTCGAAAGTGAGAGTTCGGGTTCGATTTACCGCCAATGAGGAGTTACTTTTATGGCAATTTTTTATTAAATGCTCAATAATAGTAATTAAATGTAACCACGAAAACTCGAAAATACTAATATATAGATAACGCTGGACCAAGTAATTATGTATTATACTAATTATGTACCTATTCCAGAAAGTTGAGTACGAATTTATGGGACAATTTTTTTTTTTTTTTTTTTTTTGTAGAATTATAAATTTATATTAGTTGAATTGTACTACATATTTGTTGATGTTTATATTGGGTAATGCGAGATTTAGTTATAACCACGCGGGGAGGTGGTGAATGCTACGAGTGAGCTCCTACTCGCTGCTATACTCTTGATACCCAATGAACTGTAAGATGAACTGACGGGCCCGGGAGTCACTGACCGGGGCGACCTCAGCCGAAAATCTGTCCCCCTAGACCCCCTTGCATATCGTTTAGCCTACATATAAGTAATATTTTTCTTATACATTTTATAACTAATTAAATATTTATTTACACTTGTAATATTATGTATTTTTTAAGAATAATAACAACAACAAAAAATTATACTAAATTAGATTAGCAGTAGTGTACAACCACCAGTAGGTTAGAAGCGCAAAATTACTTTTTATAGGTAAAATTGTAAAATATTATAGGGTATATATATTATGAGGGTATTCTCTGACTTAATTTACTTTCAGTTATGGATGATCCAGTCTAGAGGCTCTTGTGTAGATCGCGAACCTCTGTTACACTAAGTACCTTATCAAATCATTCGGAGACCATAAATAAAGCGAGCATGGAAGACCACCTTTTTTTATTTTCTCTTGCCTTTTTAAGTTCAATCTGATAAGAAAAATAATAGTCTGTTTTCTTTCTATCATTAGTTTACTAAAATTCTATTACAACTCAAGATAATAGATCAGAATTTCTATTTTGACATCTAAAAAAATGTTCATTACAAAGTAGGATAATCTCTATACATAATTTAATGGTAGTATGTAGTATCATATAATCTTTAAGTCCCCTCATGTTCATACTTTTTCTAACTTATTTATACATATACTTTTTCTACTTTTTACCGCATGCCTTTAAATATTGAAGATATTATATCTCATCTTTCAACTTTAATAAAAATAAAATTACTCACCGAAATAGAAAAATTAAAAAAAATAAATAAATAATCCATCTATGAACTTTATTCTTAACAAAATAACACATTTTTTTTTTCTTTCATGATAGTTTATAATACTATAAATTTATTTTATTTTTTTCTGTTTGTACCTGAGTAATTATTTATTGTTAGGTGTAATCGGTTTCGTCTAGGCTTCTTAATCGAAGATGCTAGTTTGTCTATCACGCACTCATTATTTTGAATTTATTTTTCATCTTTCTCTCTCTTTTTCTCTATCATTTAGTTATCTTTCCTACAATGCTACCCACCGAAAAAAATTCTTGTCTATTTCAATAATATAAAACTCAAGTAAAAAAATAATATTAATAGATTCCCTTAATCTATCAGCACCCTTTTTCTTTAAAATAAAACAAAAACAATTTGTTACACAACTTCTTAAAAGTGCCTACCTTTTTATTACTTTTGTTTTTTCTTCGGACTACTATTTATGATATAAATAATAAATAAATAGAGAGAAAAAAAAATTAAATGTACCTTTCATTTTTGATTTAGATCGAAGACAACGTATCTTTATAAAGTTTTTTGTAAGACCTAAACTTTTTAATTCTATTATTTAACACGCTAACATAACTTTTCAATAGTTACTAATTACTATCCACACTCTTTTCTAATTATTTTTATCCCGTGATTTATTTTATCATTAATCTTCTCTCAAAAGTATTAATATATATATATATATATATATATATATATATATATATATATATATATATATATATATATATATATATATATATATATATATATTATTTTTGATTATCAACTTCAAAAAACCCTGTTATCTAAATAATATTCTGTGTATATAAAGATTGTATGATTAACTTTCTTAAATTTACGTGGCCTACTGATAGATTCATTTTTTATTATAAGAAAACATTTTTTTAAACTTTCCTGTGGCTCTTTGATATCTTGATCCCTGTTACAATGCCTACATGAGAAGGATGTAATTATTTTCCGTTAGACGTGGGCGTGTATGTATACTCATATCACGTCGCTGGAATATTAAAAAAATTAATATATTTTATGTAGATATATGTACTTCGAACTTTTTTTTTTACAGCGTATAGAATACAATTTACAAAACATGTGTTGGACGTACCTACGTTTTTTTCAATTTTGTAATTATTTATTAATTTTATTGCTTAGTCATTGTTAACTTACGTTTTAATCTTTAGTTTTATACTTGTATTTTTGAAGTTTTTAGTTCTGAAATGAAAGTGCCTGTTTCAGTGATGAAAATTTTATTAAATTAAAGCTTTCCCCTAGGGAATCTCTATCACTAATAAGTATCACCAGTCAATGATCATTAAAGCATAAATATAGCAGAGGTAATTGATTTTCCTTATTGTTTGATTGTTTTAAAGCATTAATTTTGCATTTAAAAAAAATTTGAATGTATGAGGTATATTTTAATTTTAACAGTTATTAAAATAGTACACAATTTTAGGAATATATGAGAAATGTCAGTATTATGACATTTCTCGTGATTATTAAAATACTATTACCATCTATCTTATAAAGATTTTCTCCAGAGATTTGTAGATTATAATAGTTAATATTTTTGTTGTATTTTCCCTATTATATTATAATTTCTTTTAAAAAAACATAAATTCTTTGAATAATTCCTTTTGTTTTATATGATACAAAATAAGTGTGTTTTTGTTTTATAAAAGTATTGTATAAAATACAAATTAGATTAAAACAGTTACTTAAGCTTGGTGCTTTTTCGGATATTTCCAGGTGTGCTAAGTCTACATGATTAATTAGGGGATGCATATTAATTAGATCAGATTCTTTGTATTCCGTGCACGACCTGGTTACACTCTGGTACCGTCGAGTTCTCTCGGGCATCGATCGTGTTTGCTTTAAACAATAGTGAAAAACTTTGTTGGAGGAAGTTGGGGGTTTGCGGGGTGTTTTAACAAATTTTATTACCCAGGTAGAGGAATAAAGGTATGAGTCTAGAATTCAGAAGCTTCAACCAACAAGTCCGAGTTGTTTTGTTGGGGAAAACTTTATTTTATTATGTTGCTTTGTAACTTGTTAATGTAATATAGGTTAGAATTGTGTGTGTTGGAGAGAGGCCCTTGCTACAGGGTGTAGGGGCCCCGCGGTGCTCCTTTGTGTACCTTTAATTAAGGTAGTTCTCGTAACCTTAGAAGCACTGGGCTCCGATTGTTTTAACGCAACCTTCTGACTGATTGTATTTCAGCTATTGTACACTGATATCTCTTCAGGAAGCTAATCACAGCCATCTTGATTAGACTTCACGCTCTGAAAATCCCTCTGGAGGAGTATCAAGTATAATTGAATAATAACAAAATTCTACTCCCGAATCTAATATTCTAACGATTTCCCGCAGCCTTCTCCTACGTTGACGATACCATAAGGATTTGTTGTGATATAGAAAGCATAAATATGTCCGGTTTTTTATTTGCAATTTCGTGGGTAAGCATCAATTTGTATTTCTAAAGAATATCATAGTTTCTTATAATACAAGCACGTATTTCAACAAGAGTTATGCTACTTTCATGTTGCACCTTTATTTATATTGGTTGGATATTATCTCGGGTTTTCACAGGCGAGTACTGTCATTGAATTATTATTCTGTTATTCAGATCCAGTTAAAAAATATTTTGATGATATGGCTATACTTGGCTAAATATTTCTAATAAGTGCAGAATTGTCATAATTCATATGAAACAACTCTACAATCTAATAATTAATGCTTAAATGAGCAAAATGATGGGGCACTAAGACAAAATAAAAAGGAGGTGTTATGTGAATGATTACCGGGAAACTCCATTTGACAACTTCTCACCGTGTCCCGACCGAGGAACAACAGCTCGTTGTGCGTAGTGCGAATTAGTTAATTATTAAATTGTAATAAAGGGCTTGCTTTTCCGGTGACATTCGCGTCACGAAGGGTTTGAAGTCCGACGTTTCGCTTCCACTACTGAAAGCATCTTCAGGGATGTGGTGCATCGTGATGTTAACTCGAAGTTACAACAAGATATACTAACGACTGGTGATCAGAATAGTTCTTCTCCGTTCATTACATTGAAGTTATTCAATTGCTTCAAATCGTAACAAAGGTGTTTCTCGAAGAATAAGTAGCTCTCAGGATCCAGATAAAACATAAATTTCTCTCTTGAAATTGAGTTTTTGCAGTTAAAACTTACTTTGAAATATTTTAATTTATATAGCTTGTTCAAAGTTAATTTCTTTCTCTTTCTGTTTACTAATGTAAAGTAGACAATTTACAATAACAATTTTCATGTTAATTAGGTCTAATCTCAAAGTTATTTTTTTTTTGCAGTTTGTTTGACAACAAAGTGTATTACAACAATTGATATAGTTTTTTTCTTTGAAACCCGAATTAGGCTGAGGAATTCTTGCTTTTGAGCTTATAGATGAGAGCTGACATAAAGGTTGATTGGCTCTTTGAGCCTGCTTCTCTTTTGAGGAGCAGGTGTAACAGTCTGCCTTTGCCTCATCAGAGCAAGCTCTAATGCCATGCCGTCCCCTGTGTGTCCTTTTTCATATACTATAGGCTCACTTTATCAGAGAGCCCTTCTTTATCCCTTTTTATTTTGTTTCCTTGTATTTCTACCTTGTATGCTTTTGTTTCCTCTTTTTTATTATTTATTTTATCTTGATACTGAACTAGAGTATTTTTTTTAAGCAAATTTATAAACATAAATACTAATTCCATAATAGTCCGTTTAAATAAACTATACAATGACTGAGCGTTATGAACTATTTTTACTAATTATCAATAACACTTGGATATGCTGAGAGTACTATGAGATTTTGCTTGTGTAGTATAAATTGGGTTAGCGTCAGACGTGTATTATTTAAGACTGCCTGAACACTATAAATAACTAGCGTGTGACCCTTCACCGATCTACGGTAATTATTGAGGCTCAAATGAAGAAAAATAGAGTAAGAATTTCGTCTCTGCCCAGCTATATATGCTGACTTCTGGTTTCACGTCATTCCATCTCTCCGACGCTGACGATGACCGCTTACGGTTGAAAGCGGATTTCGCCTTAATAAAGGTATTAAGGAGAGGATTTTTTACTAATTTGCTTCTGACTATAATAACTCCTCTGAACAATTTTAAAGATCATATTACTTCTGGGAAATAAAATTGATGACAAAAGAGCATTAATGGGTTATTTAGTAAAAAAGAAAAATTTATCATGCATTTGTTTTGGGCAGTGAATCCAGTGTAGCCAACCTTTACACCCCCCCCCCCCCCACCTCTGAAGACAGTTGCTTTGTTGCGAAAAAGTTAATTAAAAAAAATAAATTAAAACAATATTAATTCAATTTTTAAGTTTTTGGTAGTTTTCCTACTACGAAAAGTTAAATTTTAATTTAAATCAAATTATAATTATTATTAACTACGGGAAACAGACAGTGAAAAATACACTCCAGCGCCGGGATTTGAACCACGGGCCTCTATATTTCCAGTATAGCGCTCTTCCATCTAAGCTACGCAGGAGAATGATTTTTCACTACCGTAATCGATAACTAGTCCCGAATCCAAGCTTTCAATATTCATATACATTTAGACAGTCAATATTTATGACATTAGAACTAAACCAAGAATTAACGCTTATAATTATAAAGTACTCAATTAGTACCTGTACCTTGTACAATCAATTCGAAATTCAATTTTTATAATTATAATTTGATTTAAAAAAAACAATATTAATATAAATAGTAATAAATACGTTATTTTTTCAGTTATATTAAATATACACCTATTTTGTATTTAGATGCTTGATTGGTATTTCATTGCCAATATATAATCTTGTTTAAATATAAATATCCCTACGATATTTCTTTATTTTGTTTTATCCCCAATTAATTTAATTTATTTCGTGGGCTAAAATATCCCAGAATATTGTTGTTAAATATTTGATTTTAATTTAAAAAGGCATGATATGAAAATAAAGAAATATAAAACCTTTTTTTTTAAATTGAATGAGCTACTTTTTTCTTTTTAAAGTATACGTTTTTTATACCTATCGATATTTTTTTTATCTTTTATTATTATTATTATTTTTAATAAATTTCAAAAAGCCTACTAGTGAGTAGAAAGGGGTTGAATAAGAGAGCGGGTGTTGGGCCGATTGATTTTTCATTGTTTTGTTTTAATTTTAGCCGATATTGTTATTGTTTATCCTTCATCAAATTGGTTATTGGTTATTCTAATAATATTGATCATAATGGAATTTTCCACCCTTTCTCTCAATATATTTAGCCTTTTTTTTATTAAATTTACTTTTGAAGAGGAACAGAAAATTGAAAATATAAAAAATTCTCTAGGTAATCTAAACAGCGACAATTCAAATTGGGTGACTTAAATAAAACTAGATCCCCTTTATTTATTTATTTTTATTCCTCTTGAAGTCTTAAATTAAAATAATTTGAAAAAATATAGCTCAATAAAGTATAATAATATTTAACGTTTCAATATACTTTTTTGTTATCTACTGTATTATATACTGTACTATAAATAGGTAAATGATAAAACCTTTTATTATTTACTATCAATGCAAGCAAATACATATAAAATACACATGAATTGTTTTAATACACTTTTTAGATGATCATAAATTTAATAATATATAACAGTGAAGATTGTTTTGTTCTTCTTATCAGTTTATTTTTATATTTATTTATTGAATAATAATTATATATAGGTAATATTTATAAATTATTATACATTTTTTTTCTAATTTTATTGAAATAGTATATTTATTGAAGTTTATTTAGTACTGATATAATATTATAAACACAAGAATAATAGGTAAATTTTTAAAACCCTTTTATAAAGGATAAATCTACTATTTATACCTTCTGCAAATGTTATTATATAATTTTTTTTAGAACTACGTCTAAGGATAAAGTTAGTGTTGTTGTAATTTTTTTGTTTAATGTTGCTAAGCATCACGATTATAAGTATTACTAATTTCCAGTCACTGTTAGATTTCTTGTTCTTCGAAACGCAGAGTTCAATTAAACACTTAAATAGCTATTAATATGACTTTTAAAGGTATAGTCCTAATTTATCTATTTAGAAGTTTTGACAATAATTAAATTAATGAAATGTCCCATTTTTAAGTAAAATTATCTTAGTAGGACGTTAGAGTGAAACACTCGGCTTAAAATGTTTTACCATTTAATATTACAACTGTAGTTTAAAAGATGATCTTTGTTTTTACACTTTCAAAGTTGTGTTTTTGGAAAGTTTATTTTACGAAAGACGCAAAACCTGCAGAGGGTGGGATATGAACCTGCCATCAGCGTTGCCCTTAGAGAAGGACGAGGGGGGCTTTTAACGAATGTTTTCATTTCCTGGTCCAAGGGGGACACCTCGAGGCCATCCTTCAAATCCTGTGTCTCCTCCATTTGGTACGAAGTTTCTTTCTTTTCAGGGGTCCTTGAATTTTCTTGAGCAAGGGGAAAAAGGACGATACAAAGCTCCCCTTAGCATCAACATTCTTAACGCCTAGAGAAGTAAACATTGAACTTCTTTATACCGGAGTTTGGTGATAAATATTAAGTACTAAATCATGAATTTTCAGCTTTGTGCATTTTGGAGGATTCTAATTTTGTTTGGCTTTTCCCTAAGAAAGATTTATGTGGTATATATTATTAAAATCTTCGAGTTTTATTATTTTTTTATTTAAACTATTGGTTATAAATAAAACATAGACTGCCAATTGGTGTGGCACATAGCTTCCTCGCATCCTATCCACGTACTTTATTGATATTATGCTTTTACAAGCCATTATTGTCTAATTGGTTTAATTGTTTCCCCCGTTTTTTTTAATCTGTCAAAATTATTTTGATTTATTATATGACTTAAAGTATCTATTTAGCAAACGTTAAAGAGCGCAGATGGTTCATATTAATCTGGGGCTATTTGCGGGTTACTTTCGATAAACTATAAACGTTTGATCCAAATCAAATTAGTTCATTTGAAGCTCTAGATGTAAATAATTGTATGTTTGTGCACATGTGGAAGAGAAACCAATAGGTTGTTTTTTTTACTCGAGAGAGCTGTTAGTAACCAATATGTTTTAATATTTAAATGGCAATACTTATTAATCATACCCATTTTTAGTGGGATTGTTGAAACATATATGGGACCAACAATGGGCTAATTATGACTTACCACCCAAATTACATATAAATTGGACGACAGACCGACAGACGGACAGACACGGAACCAAACATGTACCCTGATGTCTGAAACGGATTTCTGTCTTGGAATTTTTGAAATCGGAGACCTAAAAAGTTTTCGTTCTTCAGATCGATCACATAGCTTCCGTTACCTTAGGTAAGCTCGGAAGCAAAAGTTATGAATTTTATTTATGTTGCTGTAATTATTTATACTATTTTTTGGAGATTATAATATCATGTCTTATTGATAATTACAAACCAATGTAATTGATTCGGTGTGTTACATCGTTATTACAACCAAATTTAATGTTTACTTAAGATATTACGCTTTGTGTTCTATGAAGTTAGACGTGTTTTGAATTCTTCCTCCGTGTTAAAAGCCTTAATCTTCTCGAAGATACAACAGACTAAAAATAAGTTCATTAAGATGCAGAAAACTTTGCTCTAGATTATTCAACTCTTTTGATCCTTCCATATGACTTCTAATGATTTTTATTTCTTAATTTACACTTAAATTGTATTCGATTAAAAAATAACATTATTTTTAAGAAGTATCTTAAAATAATCAATGTTGACGATCAAAAACCTATAGTTATTTAACAACAATGCACGTGACACTTTTCAGAATCCTGTTTTCAGTTGCAATAAAACCTCTGTTATCGTCATTCTTGATAGAAGTCATTACATGCGGTATATTATCATCGCCGTGTGTATTGTGGTCATAGAAGGAAACCATTCATAGTTCTAGACTTACTTAGCTTGGAATTGCTTTTACTTTAAGAAACCCTCTGTTCCATCCCCCGTCCTTTCCCTTCTCTTTCGGAATGTTGATCGAACGTATTGCTTTCTGCGGAAGGCGACTTCACGGATCATCGACCATTTCCGCTCTGGATATCGGATAACCTTTTTCTTTTCCTCCCCAAAGAGATTTTATGTTCCCTGGCGGCACTAGACGGCGGATCGAGAAAACTACCTCGGACCCCGACTCGGGATCTTATTTTTTCGCTCTTGTCCACGTTGTTCTATGCTTGGGCTTAAGGTACAAAAGATTTTTTTTTTCAAACTCTCAACTACCTTCAATCTCCCATTTTCTTTTTTTTTCAGCAGTAGTTTCATTTTCTTGTTTCTTTCCTTTCTTGTGCTTTGTGCACATCGTGCTAATAAAAGTCACTTGCACTCGCAACACAATTTAATATTTTTCTTTTTTTTTCTATAAAGGTATTTTTCTCTTTGTAGTTAGGGGATAACACAACGATTTTTTTTTGTAATAACGCCAACTAAAGTATACCAAGTCCTTTTTTCGACCCCTATTAAGTCAAACTGTTGCGAATTCAATCATCTTCTCCTTCACTTACATAAGATCTAGCAGGTATTCATATTATTTTATTGTTTTTTTAATTTAATATTTAAGAAAAAAAAGAAAATACTGGATTCCGGAGTAAACCAGTTAGAAATACGCTTTGTCGCTTTTTTGTTAAAAAATTATATTTTGTTGTGGGGAGGCTGTTTTTTTTTGTTTGTTCTCCCTTATTATATTCTACAACTATCTCTTGTTTTAATATATTATATTATGAATAATTTTACTTGTACTAATCATAATATATTATATAAAATATTTCTAACAATATTTATATTTTTGAGTCCGTTAAAATGTGTGTCAGTAATAAAAATTTGAAAACAAACACCTTTTCTTTATAATAATCAACTGTAAATAAATCTTCTTTTTTTATTTAAAACTAAAACCGATACATTTTCCTAAAAGCATGCCTTGCGGACACTCTAAAATACAAGACTCGTTGATTTATTCAGAAATTATTTATATTTTTTTTTCTTTTATAGATAGTATCTTTCTGTTTTTTTAATAGATTCTACCCTCAGCTTCTTCTTTTTAAAAGTACTTGTTTACCTATACATATATATATGCACAATTTTTTTCTTCCTCTCCTTGAAAGTCTTTTATCTTATAAAATCTTAGGTCTCATTAAAAAAAACTTTTTTGAACGCAAAAAATTTAGAGATGATACTTCTCGTTATTAATTAAAAGTTTTAAAACCCAGCAAAAAAATATTTTTCTTGAGATTTTTTTTATGAAGCTTCGGCTGTTTTATTATATTTTGAAGGGATGATTTAGAAATACTAATTAAGTGTTAAATATTGATGTTAATAAAGGTGGAATAAGGAAACTTAACTTATATATTAAAATCATTGTTATATTTTTAATGTAATACCTGGAAATTTGTTTAGTACTTATGTATGAATAAATATTTTACAATAATAAATAATCAAGGCTGATTTATTTTTAAGATATCATAATGTGTTAAAAAATAATGTCAACGTAATCTGAATTCATAGTTAAACTTTAATAGTTCCATTTATTTTTATTATTTCTTATTATTATCCATTACTTTGCATAAACAAAATATTTTAATTGGAGATTATTTCTTGGATCAATACAATCGATAAAGGTTTTGACTAAATTATTGAGAATAAGGATTATCTGCTCCAGGGATTACGCTGTTTATTTTCGATGTAGCTGGACTAACACACTAGACTTCTCTTTAGAAAACACTTATTGTTTGTTTTCTTTCTGTCATATTGTGTTATCATAAGACTCCCTCTTGTGTTTCAAAAGCTAGGCGTGGTTAGTCCTTTGGGAGTTGAGTTAGGTATAACAAAGTCAGTATTGAGTTAGGGTACGCGTCCGACTGTCTCTGTTTGCTTATAAAGCCTTTTCTGGAGCGTTGCTTGGCGCCTCCTTTTTTTACTTTTCCTCGTCGTATCTTGTCTTTAAAATAATATGAATGTAGGATCAGGTTTCTATCACCGATTTGACATTACTAACAAGATTAGTAATTGCATAGTATCTGTAATTTAAAGTTTCTTGATTATTCTTTAGTGTGCAGAAAATATATAGTCATTTTGCTGCTTTGGGATAGAAGGCAAGTTGTATATAAATTGGAAGATGCACATTTGTTAATCAGGTATGTAAAACGTGTGCAGAAAATCAAAATAGACCTATAAACAAGAGGTGCAAACCCAGCATACTTTAATGCTATACGCTCCCATCTTACCTTACCCTTTCCTGCCACCGGAACTGCAAGATGTTCTACAGCATTCCCTCGAATTTTCATTACGTTATTAGCCTTGTAACATGAGAAACACCCCTCGAGTGTCTTATAAGCTATAATACTGGTTCAAAATATTTTTCCCATCACCCCATACCTCTCTTTTGAATATATAAGAGACAAACACAGGCTCTACAGTACACAAACGATAATTCAGTTAGGATCGGCTCTTTGTTATCATACGTTTGGCTAGGGATGACTTGAGGGCGATTACCCCAGGAGATGGATGGTACCCAGACCCATGCTTTAGGGTCAACAAACAAACATAAACAATGTTCCCTTCTTCCTAAGCTAATGTAAACAAAACTTTTCAACATAAATACTCAATAACCTTTCTTAAACCTTTAACAGTTCACTCTTCTTCACTTGGAAGAGTAACTTCATTACTTTGAGGCATCTTCCACTAAATTATTAATTCTTAACCGCCTCAACGTAGATATGTTATTAACTCAAGATTTGTCGAAAGTTACTTTCTACTAATTTATAATGAAACATTAAATATAATTAGATAGTTAACCACGACAGTAGTAACCACTCGTATGTTTAGTCATAAGTTCATGTAAATTGGTTATCCTAAAATGCTTATTTTATTTATTATGAATTGAAATTAAAGTATTACATACAAGTGATATATTATCAAAATAAAACAATTACATTTAAGAAAAATAAAAACAAATGTAAAAATTGATATTTTTTTACAGACCAATCTGCTAAAATCTTTTACATTTAATGAATTATTTATTAAATATTAGACATTTTTATTAATACATATTTATATAAAGTAGTTTATAACTATTTGCTATTGGATAATATAGTTGTTTCAAATTATCTTTACTGTAACAATTTCAAATTGTAAAAAGTAAGAGAACGCAGTTTTTTTCATTTCTCATTTTATTTTTGAATTCTTGGGAAAAAATTACTGTTTTGAATTACAATTTCGCCGCTTCTTATTTGAAATAAATGGAAGAAAAAAAATGATTATGGACAAAAAAACTCGGATAATGAAAAACTGAAGAAGGGTGTGTAAGGAAAAAATAAAGAAAAACGGTTTTTGCTTCTTAGAAGTTCTTCTCTGTTTTTTTTTTTTTTTTTTTAAAAAAAGCAAAAGGAAAAGTAAATAAACCCCTTTCTTCTTCCGTGCTCCCTTTTTTTGTTATAATTTGTTAAGGAAAGTCAAAAGAAAAATAGGAACTGAAGATTTGTAAAACGCTAATTGGGCAGTTAAAATAAAAATAAAGGGGGGAAAAAGGATAAGAAATACAACAAAAGAAAAAAATAATTTTTAAGGACCCCGAAAGACCTTATCTAAAAGAAGAGGTCCTTTTTGTATTAAAATATAGATTTTAAATGTGAAGACAAATTTTTATTTTTTATCCAATAATTTAAAACAATAAAAGAATTTTCGTTTAAAAGGTATATTGAATTGTTGGACTGTTATTCGTTGAAGCAATTATAACGATATTTCTGTTCTTCTTTCTCCTTTTTTTAATAAAAAAACATATTTTGATTGAAGTTTGAAAGTAGTCGAATAAAAAGTGTCGCATCAATGAATTTATTATTAAAATTTATAACTAAAAATAAGTGTTGTACAGGGGTTTATAAGGCGTTATTTTATTTTTAAAATAATTTGTCTGGACAAGGGTCATCTTAAATACACGATTTTTATTAAATATACATCCTTCAATTTTATCTCTTACTAAGGCGAGTGTAATAGCCTAATATTTCCTGGAAGCTAAAACTCATATTGGATGATGAAATTTTAATATTTATTTTTAAAACCATTTTACAATGAACACAAATATAATACTTTTTCTTAAGAGGATCAGAGGGTCTGATAGGATTGAGATTTTTTTATTTATTCATACATTATCTTTAAAATATTTTTATCTCTCAAACTAGGAGTCTTATTTCCAACTTAATCTCTTAATATTTGATCTAAAAGTCCAAAAAACCTCCCTTGGATACGCATATAGGAAATCATAGTAATGCAAGTGCGTGTATTTAAAAAAATTGAAACGTAGTAAGCACTGCAGCTATTTTTTTGGCCATCTACAGATAAGCTTCATAAACTAGTGGTCCAGTAAAAGTTGGATAGATTCCATGTCATTTTCTTTCTAGTCGAAAAAACAGTGCTTAGATTTTTAAACCATTTAAAAGTTTGGGATACTTAGTACGTTTGTTGACGAAAACTTTTTTACTTGATCTCTATCTTTTATATCTTAACTCTAACAAATCCATCTAAACAGTCGCAGTAAAATTTCTCTAAAATTGTTTTTTAATTATACTTTGCGCTATAATTAAAAATAGACTGCCAATTGGTGTGGCACATAGCTTCCTCGCATCCTATCCACGTACTTTATTGATATTATGCTTTTACAAGCCATTATTATTTAATCGGTTTAATTGTTTCACCCGTTTTTTTTAATCTGTCAAAATTGTTTTGATTTATTACACGAATTAAAGTATCAATTCAGCAAAAGTTAAAGAGCGCAGATGGTTCAAATTAATTTGGGGCTATCTGCGGGTTACATTCGATAAACTATAAAAGTTCATTCTAATCAGATAAGTACTTTTGAAGCTATAGGTGTAAATGTATGTTTGTGCGCATGAATATGAGAAACAAATAGGCGCAGATGGTTGAAACTTATATGGGACCAACAATGGGCTAATTATAACCTACCACCTAAAATTCATTAAAATTGGACGTGTAGTTTTTAAGATAAGTTGGTTAGCAAAAATTGAACGACAGACCGATAGACCGACAGACAGACACGGAACCAAAAATGTTCCCTGATGTCTGAAACGGATTTCTGTCTTGGAATTTTTGAAATCGGAGACCTAAATATTTTTCTTTCTTCAGAACGATCACATAGCTTCAGTTACCTTCGGAAGCTCGGAAGCAAAATATATCTTTAACACACTTAACTTCAGTGCAAATATATTTACTGCATGTATTTTGCTGGGAAAGTATTGTGATTTAGCGTTGAAAATGTAGTAGATTTACACTTTTTAAATAATGTCCCTCTGTGTATTGTTATCCGTCGTCTGTGGAGACGCTTGGAACCCAAAAGTGAAGTCCTAAAGTCGTTTTTACCGGAAAAATCTATTTCCTGAATAAATAACTAAAATTTTAAGTAGTGAGTTTCCTCACCGGTGTGGAATTATTGGTATGGTAAATTCTGAAAAACAATTAAATTTAACCTCGAAACTCCGACACAACTAAGAAATGGAAAACACTGGACCAAGTTAGTGTATAGAATTCTTATGTACTCTTATATACGTTGTGTTGGCTTTTTTTCTTGTGATTCTCAACTTCACCTCTTTTTTAGGGTTTCGTTGGTAAAACCAAAAAAAAGGAACCCTTATAGTTTCGTTCATGTGTCTGTCTGTCTTTCTGTCACTCTGTACGGTTCCAATAACTTTTGAATAAAAAGAGATAGAAACGTGAAACTTTCCAATATTAAAGATCGTTTTGACGCGCACACAGGAAAAATATAGCGAACTCAAAATTATCAGCTGTTCAAATCCAAAATGGCGGATAACTCACGTCATACGAAAAAAATATTTTTTTAAAATTTTAAGTGGGGTATCAAATGAAAGGTATTAAAGAGTAGATTACAAATATATATATCACTTAGGGAAAGTGTTCAATTTTCGGCGCCATTTTGTCAAAAAACATCGACATTTTGCGTGTCCCCCCCCCCCTAAAATCGTATTTCCGCTCATACTAAAAATATAGAAATATATGCAAAATGTGTGGTCTGGTGGGCCATAGGAAAAATAAGATTAGCAATTTGATCTGATTTACTGGGAATCCAAGATGGCGGATAATTCATGTCACACGAAAATAAATATTTTTTTAAAATTTTGGGTGGGGTATCAAGTGAAAGGTATTGAAGAGTAGATTACAAATATATATATATCACTTGTGGAAAGCGTTTAATTTTCTACGCCATTTTGTCAAAAACACTTAAATCCCCCCCCCCCCCCTCAACTACTAATTTCATGTTTACAACACCAACGAAACCCTTTTTACGTGAGACTTCACGCACTACCAATTTATTTACTTTCTCATTTGTAGAGAAAGTATTGTGATGGCGCGAAAATTCTATTTTGATGGATTTTCACGTTTTGAGGTCCCCTGAGCCTCCTGGGAAAAATCTAGTTCCTGAAAAATAAGCGTAAAACGCAGACGGAGAGAGGCAGAGTTCGATTTCCCGCCGAGGAGATGTTATTTTTGTATGATACATTTTGATAAAATGTTCAATAATAATTAAATGTATCTTCGAAAACTAATAAATTGAGAACACTGGGCTAAGTAATTATGAACTGATATAAGAGAAAGTTAAGGTCTCGGACTTTTGGCTTGTCTTTAAGTAATTAATATAATATCAATGGTCCGTCGTTGTTTCAAAGGAAAACATATCAAATACTGGAATGAGTATAGATATTATTATGTTGTACGAATCGAATTATTACATTTTGTACTTGTTCTAATCTCTAATAATTTTTGTTAGATCTAAGAAATTAAATGTTCTCAAAGTTAGATTAGACATTAAAATCCGATTATTAATATCATACCTATAATACAAACTATTATTCCTATATAGTTTGTAAAGTATGCCTTCATTTGTAAGTATATCTGTCAGTAGAAATAAGGAAATTAGCGATCTATCATTATGTGCAAGATTCTCATCTCTTTCTCCTTTGCCTATTCTGTTCTCTTTATTTTTAGGTTTGTAGAGACGTCTTATCCACTTTAATTTAATACTGGGTGGTGTCGGAATCTAAATGCTTCGTGTTGATGCCTAGACATATTTTGAATCCATTATAACGAGCTGGATCTAAATATGAAGTAAAGACGTTTCTTAATAATTTCGGGTCCTTATTCTTTGCCTCAATTGTAGTCATGTAATATGTGGATCTAAGAAAGTGGGTCGATAAAAAAATGCGATTTTTTTTTAGTTTTATTTAAAAAGTTTTTTATTTTTAACTAAAATGAAAATAAATGTGTTTAATTAAAACTGTTTGAAGTGTGATTATTTATCTTAAGACATTGATGGGACTTTAAAATTGCCAAATTTATTGTTAATGTGTAATAATTAGAGTTAATATTATTTATTAATATTAGTTATTATTTGTTAATAAGATAATTAGAGTTAGAAATTAAACATAACCTTATTAATTAAACTTACCTCTATTTCCAATAAACTATTTTTCACATTGTAATGAAAAATGAAAAAATCATGTTAAAATATGCGTAGCTATTTGGAAAATAATGGACCCATTTTTGTAAAGTTTAAATTACGATGGTTATTGATTTAAATCTTTATTTTTTAAACTAATTAGGCTTTCTTTCCATCGCCCTCAGTTATAGTTAGTTACTCATGTTTATATTAAGATATTTTTTTAAACGGTGTCAATACGTAAAAAGATTAAGTTATTGACCGACAAACCTTTTGAAGATGGTGTCAATTTGGTTTGATGGAGCCTTTTTGTAGATGGAGTCAATTTTATTTTTATGTAACACTATTCTCGATGGATTTCTTAAGAACATATTCAAGACTTTGAACAACTTGATATTCTTATTTGAAGGAACAAATTTAGGCGGTTTAAGAAGTACAAACTTATGTCAGCCCTTAGGCCCGTGGCAACGGGCTTAATTTTATATTTATAAGAAAAGTAAAACTAAGTAAATTGATTTAGTTAAGTTACTATAGATTAGTTAATATATCTATTTAAAGATCAACAAATCAAAACAAACATTTACTTTTATTGGAATAAATGTGATTGCCTTACAGCTGAGCAATAACAAATCATTTCGAGGTGCGTCGTCGCGGGACACTACTCGATTATATAAATGATCGTACATCTTACGGTTCAATCATCAGATATATTTTTAATATATTTTTCCATTTAGAATGTTTTTATTTCTAATTATAATGATATTCCAGCAGGTATAAAAAATATATCAAGAAATATATGAATTAATGTAAAGCTATTATATCATACATTATATAAGTATAACTACCTACTATTTTCTTCCAATTCATATTTGATTTTTTATCTATTTTCCTTTTTTTATATTTGTTCCATATAAACACAATACTTTTTTTTACATAGGTTATCATAAGCAATCAAAGAAAGGAAACAAAAACATTTGGGTTCTATATCCTATTATAATTGGTATGGATATTTCATCAATAATTCTTTGAGTAAAGTAGAATCAATAAATGTGCTTGAGGCAATAACAATTATTAGTCTGGTGTATAATTGTGAGGTATGATGTATTGTGTTTCCCGTGTGTTGTGTTTAGTTGAATGTTCCTATTATCCTGTGTATAGGAATTAACAAGGAGGGTAACCATATGTCATGAACTATGTCTGTGGGCGGTCTGGGCTCCCTAACTTCGAAGTTAAAGGAACAAAAAGAAAAAAAAATTTAACTACCGAGATGTTAAAATGTGTATCGTTCCTTAGTAGCTAACTCGTTAACATTCTCATTGAACATTAGACTATTTATTGTTTGTTGTTTTACATGTTAACTTTATATAATTCTTAAATTGTTACACTGACTAACTTAAATTATGACGTCTTTATAATGTGCTTGTTTTGACTTATTTATTTTTTCCATCTGCTAATAAAGTATTTTTTTTTTTTCGTATTCCTTAACTCAGCTGTTCTTCTAAATTATTTTGTCGTGTTAAAGTTTTATTTCAATATTTTACCTCCCTCCTGTTCTCAGTTAATCACTGGATTTATTTTAAATTATTTTTGTATGTTTATTTATTTTCTCTGTCTCTCTCTTTAAATATTGGGATTTTTTTTATTTTAGCTATAAAAAAAATGAATTGGTTAAATTTAATCCGGATTGTACTCGGACAAATCATTTTTATTTAATTTTGTTTCCCACTTGATAATAAGAGAGAAACACTTTATTTACATAAAAACAGTGATGCTGTCGGAATTGAATGGGTTGCTATAATATAAACACACAGCGTTCTGATCTATCGTGAGACATTACTTAAATAATAAAAATAATATTATGTACAAGTAATTAAATAACATGGTCAAAACAATTATAATATATTAACAGTTTAGTTAAACCAAGAAACGAAGAAAGAGTCACACTGTCAAAACAAATTGATTTAAAATGAAATAGGATAAAATTAAAGTAAGTAATAATACGTTTAGTAAATATGATTGTTAATAATTCCCATGGAGTCTAAAATAATCGACTCTGACAGGTTTGTCAAATATTTTCTGTCGATTCTAACCTCGTCAAAGAATAAAGATGTTTCGGTATGGGTCCTCTAAAGCCAAACCATAACCCCCTGATTATAACCATATTATGATCATTTAGTCTCTCGTAATCCTTTTATTTTTATAAGCCAAATATATTTTTTTTAACAGTTCATTTTTATTTCTTTAAAATCAATTCCTAAAAGATCTATAACAAATAGTTAACAACTATAAGGTAATAATATATTTATTATCTCACGGATATATTTTAAGTATATAATTATCTTATTTTTGATTATTTATTTGTCTATTAAGTCTTAAAATGATATATATATATATATATATATTATATATATATATATATATATATATATATATATATATATATATATATATATATATATATATATATATATATATATATATCATACATAGTTTATCATTTCACAGTAGAAGCCTTAAAAATAAGAGCCTTTATATTAAACGAATAATTACAATAAGAAAATAAATACTAAAAAATACTTTATATGTAAAGAATTATAAAATAAATACGAATAAGAATATAAATAACACATAAACCTAGGTGTGTATGTGTGTGGGCGTATGATGTTTGTTTAAGTGTGTATGCATGAGAAGAAGAAACAAAAAAAAATAAAATAAATAATAATAATAATAATAATAAAAAATAAATAAATAAACTATTGTTGTTTGTTATTGAAAAATTGTTTACTATGGTTATTATTATTAATTACTTTTAATATTACTACTAAATATTTTGTAAATATTGTTGATAACTGTCATTAATTTAGTTATTTAGGTATTTCATTTAAGGTTAAAATATAAGAAAATGGTAGCTGCTTATATTTTTTTTAACATTATTCGAATATTTATATAATTTGTTACGGTCCGAACTCTATTGTACAAACTTATGTTTATATACAATAAATTATTTTGATTTGATTATATATATATATATATATATATATATATATATATATATATATATATATATATATATATATATATATATATTAAAAGCACGCACACACTCAGCTCGACCATAGATACAAACAATATTGATACATTGGTGGCCAGCTGACATGGCGAGTAATTTAATCCACACGGTCACGCTGGCTTCCTAGGTACCAGTATCAGTAAATTATTAAAATTATCAGGAAATATAAAAATTTACTTTTATTATTTTTAATTTACGAATAGATAGTCATGTAATCTGGAAATTTCTTTGAAAAAAATTATTGCTTAATTTTTTTTTTTGTAATATGACAAGATTACGTTTATAATTAAGGGAAACTGAAAAGTTGTAAAACTTGTTTTTATTGTTAATAGTTCCGGAATATAACATTTTAATCTTCACACCTTTGTTTTGGTTGATCAAATCTTAAAACCAATTAAAAGATAAATGAATCTTGTTTTAAGCAAGGAGGTATTTTTATTTTTTTTTTTTGACACAAAATAAAATCAACTTTTGGCTTTACAAAGCTTAATTATCTTGTAAACAAGTTGTGAAAAACAGAGATAAATTTTAAAATAAAAGGGGATCGGAGAAGCCGAGTGGTTAACATTGAAATATCTAGTTCGAATCCAAGAAAAAGAGGCATGTTTATCATCAATAATCGCATTAAATAGATTTAATCATTTTTTTTAGTTACAATGAACACATCAAGTAGTATTCATATTTTCAACATAAGTAGTTCATAGTGTTCATATATGTTCAAATAGAATTTGATTTTTTTAATTTAGGTTATCTTATTAATATAACTAGTTTTACATGTGTATTATATAGTTTATATAGTTTTACACTCACACTGATATATATATATATATATATATATATATATATATATATATATATATATATATATATATATATATATATATATATATATTTATATATATATATATATATATATATATATATATATATATATATATATATATATATATATATATATATATATATATATATCTGTGTGTGTCCTTAATGTTTCTTTATTCCTAACGGAAATGTAGATAATATTACCCTAAAAATATCAATTTTACACCGTTTTTGTAGGAAATATTCTTTTAAGGATTACTTAGGATTTAATATAAGTTACTGTGACCATAAGCTTTATTACAGTGGACTATAGAACATATGAATTGACCTCATATAAATCCATTATAACATTATTTATATTTATCCCTAGGCTTTCTCATTCAAAAGTGATCATAAAATGAATTATAAGGGAGGGGATATCGCTGAACTCTACTCTGGTGTATTGAAAAATTGATTCATATTTATTACTTTGGTGCTTCCCTTTTTTTCTCCCTCTGTGTGTTCCTTCGTAATCTATCCGGTTCTTTAACATATGTATAAAATGTCACTTTTTTTCTTCTTCTTTAGTATTACTTCTTTTTACTTATCGTAATGTATACATTTTATTAAATTACCAATACTAGTTCTTAACATTCATATTTCTGCTTGTATTTTTTACTGTTTACTAGGTGAATTTCCATGCTTCGCTACAGAATTTGTTATTATTATCTTTATCAGGGATCCCCCCCCCCCACCTCTTGTTGATAGGAATTATCTTTTTTTAAATATATTATATGCTTACATCCTTAAGAGCATCCAATTTCTAGAAAATCAGTCTAGACTTAATTCCACCTTTTCCCCCTCTATTTCCTCTTTAGGGATAAAATATTAGAAAATTTCTTATTGGCAGACCCTATTATTTATTTTTATAAATTATCATATCATATCCAATGATACGGCATCACTATAAGGAGACTTGGTTTTAAATGTGTATATGGCCAACATCTTGATTTAAAATGGCCGATTGAAACTTTCTCAAATGTTGTTTGTCGTAAATGAAGCTAACTTCTAGGGAAATTGATTCCGGAGCAATTGATTACCGTATTTTGTATATAAATGGCCGTCATCTTGAATCAAAATGGAAGATCGTAAAACTTTTTTTGGCGAGTATCCAGGGGATAAGAGAAATTTATCAACAAGATGTCATGGTGATAAGTGATGAGTGAATCAGTGGTATTTGGATTTTCTATGTCTAGATAACAGTTTTGAGTTATGAATTGTATCTTCTGCTTATATAGTCAAGGAGATTGCGTGCAAAAAAGTGTGTGACTAACATCTAGCTAGAATTTTGTATAGAAGTTAATATTTTAGCGCCTTTTAAGAATATTTGGTAGGCTAAGTTCGTCTGCGGGACTTATGGCAATAGGCGTTTGAAAAAAACAGGTGGAGAGCGGCCATGTCTCACCAATTATGGTGGACAATGTGAATTTCATGATCCTGAGTACAGAATTAGTTAGTAGACCGAAAATCAAGTTGATGTTAGTTTGTCCCTTGACAGGTGACCCCGTTGATTTTTAGTAATATTTGAATAACTAACCTATCAAGTGTGAAAATAACATCGACTTGATTTTTGGTCTACTAACTAATTCTGTACTCAGGATCATGAAAATCATACTGTCCACCATAATTGGTGGGACATGGCCGCTCTCCACCATTTGGTTTATTTCAAATGCCTATTACCAAGCTATGTCCCGCATATGTGGTCTAGGCGACCACATATTCTTAAAAGTCGCTAAAAGGTTAACTTGTAATAAAAAATTCTAGCTTGATGTTAGTCAGACACTTTTTTGCATGCCATCTCCTGGACTATTACCTATATAATTTATTTGAGAAATATGTTTATCAATGAAATAGATCATTTTAATTTTATTACTTATTACGTTTTACTATATAAAAATTTATTTAAAAAAAAAAATATTTTCAAATTTTCATTCTTTTTCGTGGTGATTGATTTGCTTTTATTTTGTTTCCTTGTGTTTCAGGTTTGACCCAGAAACAACCCTGAAACAGTGTGATGAAGGTGAGTTATTATCAATTCAATTATGTATTATAGATTGCTGTGATTTTTATAAATTAAAATTAAAAGAGTAAACTTAATAAATTTGCAAGCAAACTATGTAAGTGTAATGCAGACCGAATTTTGCCGAACAAAGCAGTCGGAGAAAGAATATTTCTTTTTTGTGGAGAAATGTTTGTCGCTTTACAAAAGAAATTAAAATAAGCTCTAGAAAGAGTTCTTATATTTAGTGTAAATTTTATCATAATTAAACTACCAGTTACATCAAATCCTTTAAATATTTAATAAATTCAGTGAGCCTGTTGAAATTTAATTTATTCGATTTGTTTTGATCTTTTTATTCTACTTCTCACCGAATAATACTTTTTAATAAGAAGGCCCGAAACGTGATGTCAATCCCTGATTGTTGTCTTCGACACCTGTTCATTGTTCATGTGCAAAACTTTAAACGTTTTTTAACCGATGCCGACACATCTGACTTGTGATTTTGGCTTTGTCAAGTTCGCGCGGTTTTTTGTCGGATTTTGAGGTTGCTGGTTCAGAATCAGTAGCGTACACAGAATATTTTTTCGGGGGGGGCCCAACCTAATTTAACTTATATGCGGGTTTAGCATACCCCATAATTTATTATAATTGTAATTTCTCCCCCTTTTCAACACTCTAATTTCAATTTCTAACCTCATATTTAATTAAATTAAAATCCTATGAGGTAACACCTCACTATGTGATGAGATCGTTCTAAAGAACGTTTATGACTCCGATTTCAATAATTTCAAGACAGAAATCTGTTCCAGTTATCAGACATTTTTGATCCCGTTTCTGGCTGTTAGTCTGTCTTTCGCTCAATCATGGCGAACAATTCTTAAAAACTACTCTTTCGATTTTAATGAAATTCGGATGGCAGATAATTAGCATAAAAAAAGTCATTGTTGGCAGTATATAAGGTCCAATCTTCTGGTCCCATTTCCCGCCACCACATTTCTCCACCTACCACCATTTCTCTTCCACATGTGCACACACATACATTTATTTACACTTTATCTTCAAAAATATTCATCTGATTTTATAAAACTTATCTGATAGAAGCTCACAGATTAATTTTAACTGTCTGCGCTGTTTAAATTTTGGTAAATTGATACTTTAAATCATGTAAAAATCAAACCAATTTTGACTAATTTAAAAAAGGAGGGAAAATTGAGTAAATTTTACATGAATAAAGTATCAATATACCAATATTTTAAGAGCGCAGACGGTTGAAATTATTCTTGGATTATCTGCGGGCTACTTTAAACAAACCATTAAAATTTCATAAAAATCAGATGAGTACTTTTGAAGATATAGGTGTAAATAAATGTATGTCTGTGCGAATGTGGAAGAGAAATAAATAGGTGCAGAAGATTGAAACTTATACGGGACCAGCAATGTTATAACCTGGCTAATTATGACCTACCATCAAAATTTCAATAAAATTGGACGAATAGCTTTTAAGATATGTTGGTTCGCAAAAATTGAAGGACAGGCGGACACGGGACCCAAACTGTACCCTGATGTTGAACAGATTTCTGTCTTGGAATTTTTGAAATCGGAGACATAAAAATTGTTCGTTCTTCAGAACTGTCACATATCTTCCGTTTCCTTTGGTAAGCTCGGAAGCAAAACGTGATCCATACTGCAAAAGCAAACGTGGATTTGGAGCACATACGAATTTCAAATTTTTATCTAGAAGAGAATTCTTCTCTAAGAAAATTAAATACCTATTGCAAAAGAAAAGAATCATTCGCTCATTCGCTGGGTAATTACATGGGACATTTAACATCAAATGTTTTCTGAACGTTTTTTTAGTTTTTAGATTTAAATTTACTATTACTATGTAATATGAATCAGTTTTTTCACAAAATGATAAACCGATTTATTTATATTGCCTCTGTTTTCCCACTACATGTCGACAAACACTAGTCTGACCTGAGTCAGCAAGAGGGGAATGCCGCATAGACAAGAGGACCCACGTAGCGTTCTACACACAATCCTGGTCCAAAACAAAAATTTGCTACTGAAATCCACAACCATCATTTTCCTGTTTAAGCCAGTCTAGTGTGCATATTTTAATTCAATTAATTTAATTCCATCGGCAAAAGTTCGAGTGGACTCGGGCCTCATTTAATTTAATGTGCTTAACACCCAGGCCGAGCCGGCAATCGGGTCTATTATTGAACGCATCCCAATTTATTTTGATGCATAATTTCCATCGACCAAATCGGGCCTACTAGCAATCAGGCCGATTCATTGTACTCATCCTAATCAATTCAATGCACTTAATTCTATAGCAAAAAATCCGGGCCTAGCTGTCAATCAACAGTCTATTTTACGAATCCAAATTCAATTCATTGCATTAGGATTCGTAATGAATTGAAGCTGTCCTATAATGCAACCTATGCTATTGAACTGGACTAAAACCACAAAAAAAATCATTGAATTCAATTGGCGAAAAATCGGGCCCAGCCGAAATCGGGTCGATCAAGTTTAATGTTTTTAGTTCCACTGGCAAAAATCAAGGCAAATGAGCCGATTTATTTCATGCATCCTAATTTAATTCAATGAATCTAATTCCATCAGCAAACATCTCGGTCCATTTTGGCTGGACCGAGATGTTTGCTGATGGACCGCTATAGTGTTTAATAGTTTTAGTTTCATCGACAAATATCCGGGCCCAGCCGACAGTTGGGCCGTTATAATGTTTAATAAATTTAATTCCATCGGCAAAATCCGGGCCCAGCCGACAGTCGGGCCGGTATAGTGTTTAATAAATTTAATTCCATCGGCAAAATTCGGGCCCAGCCGACAGTCGGGCCGGTATAGTGTTTAATAAATTTAATTCCATCGGCAAAAACCCGGGCCCAGCCGACAGTCGGGCCGGTATAGTGTTTAATAAATTTAATTCCATATGCAAAATCCGGGCCCAGCCGACAGTCGGGCCGGTATAGTGTTTAATAAATTTAATTCCATCGGCAAAATCCGGGCCCAGCCGACAGTCGGGCCGGTATAGTGTTTAATAAATTTAATTCCATCGGCAAAAACCCGGGCCCAGCCGACAGTCGGGCCGGTATAGTGTTTAATAAATTTAATTCCATCGGCAAAAACCCGGGCCCAGCCGACAGTCGGGCCGGTATAGTGTTTAATAAATTTAAGTCCATATGCAAAATCCGGGCCCAGCCGACAGTCGGGCCGGTATAGTGTTTAATAAATTTAATTCCATCGGCAAAATCCGGGCCCAGCCGACAGTCGGGCCGGTATAGTGTTTAATAAATTTAATTCCATCAGCAAAATCCGGGCCCAGCCGACAAATCGGGCCGGTATAGTGTTGAATGAATTAAATTCTATCGGCAAATCCGGGCCCAGCCGACAGTCGGGCCGGTATAGTGTTTAATAAATTCAATACCATTGGTAAAATCCGGGCCCAGCCTACAAATCGGGCCGGTATAGTGTTGAATGAATTATATTCTATCGGCAAATCCGGGCCGAGCCTATTTGGGGTGATTAAGTGTACACACACCATAAGATAATACTTAATTAAATCCTTTTATTGGAAAATAATTACAGCTAATTCGAATGTATCTTTCATTAATGTGCTTTTTTTGTTTTAAGTGTATGGCGGGTCTTAGGTATGTAATCATTTCGGGGGGGGCCAGGGCCCCTTGGGCCCCCCCCCTGTGTACGCCACTGTTCAGAATGTTTTATTTTGTCGGTGTCCTTTTGGAACGGTTGAGCGATAACTAGATGTATCTTAGTTGCCGATCTTGCCACCAGGAGGAAAAATCCCTTTTCCTTAGAAGTGTCCTATGTTTACGCTTTGCTTCTACCGTACAAAGCATTTGACTCGTCCTTTTTTTGTTCTCCCGATTCCTTATCTATCTTGTCCTGTCGTTAAGTCTTTCCGTTCACTTGTCGCCTTGTTTTAAAGGCCTTTTGAGTCCGTGTTCTCCGGATCCGCAGAGCGGATTTATTGCCTTACCTGCCTTTAAAAGGAATAATTTAATGCCTCTCTCAGATCTAGTCAACATTTTTTCAGCTTCCCTAACAAATATATATTTTTTTTGTCATCTTATGTTATTGTTTTTTACATGGTGAGGTAGATATTTCTTTTGTCCGTTGCAATAATTGCCTTTTTTTAAATTTATAGCCTTCAGCCCTCAGTTTTTTTCTTGTTAATTTTATAAAATATACTTTATTTCAAGATGAAATTTGTGGTTCACCAATAAAGGAATCACATAAATATAATTATATTTATTTTAATTATATTAATTCAAATTATAAAAAGTACAATGTTCTTCTGACAAATCTTTGAAGTTAAAAATAGAAAACATATAGTTTCTTTTGTATGATTGGAAATCCTAGCAATTTACATGACTTTTAGTTATGATCTTAGTTACAAATATTTCTGTCAAATTGTTATAAAAAATTCAGATTAATTTTTAATTTTTATATTAATCTGTTGTAACTAAAAAAAAAAGAGAGAGAAATAAATAGAGTTATAACAGCATGTAGTAATTAATAATGTTGCCTCTTTTACTTTTATTCTGAATTTGGGCTGTGCATGTTAATTTTTTAAATATGGTTGTACAAATAAAGAGGGTACATTTGTTATACATTCACTGATATAACAGTGGATATTATTGCTATATTTGTATCGAATATTTTTAGTTGTGCCGCAATTAAAGGTTTTCAAATATTATATCACATATTAAGGTGCTTAGATCTTTTTATGTGCCTATTTAGTAGTAATTCTAAGTTCATTGACACGCAACTGACATGTTTATTGAATAATTTAATAAGTAAACTATTTTAAGTTTTGAGTCAATTAATACATGATCAAGTGATCAGAGAAACCATTTAGAGCCTTAGGCTTTTAGTTCTAGTTTAGCCAAAGGGCTTAGTCATGTCTTATATCAAGCATAGAGATCGAGTTTTTCTGAAGAAGGGACGGAATGCAGTTAAAAAGAGAAGTGATTGCAATTTACGTCGGATTTCATCGTGCAGTGATGTTCGAGCATGGAGCATATCAGCAGAAGAACAGCGACAGTATTTCCTTGACAACATCACTTCCCAATCAGGATCGAGTTTCGGAAAATATATTCCGCCTGATATTATTGTGGATATACTTAAAAAACAGAATAACATGCATTTGAAAAAAATAAGTTCCCTTAAAAGGTGGTCTTCTGAAGATCTAATCAAAAAGAAGGAAAGTCTAAACAGGAAGAGGAGTAGAATCAGTGTTAATTTAGATAAAGCAAAAAACAGTGAAAGTGATATAGTAAAACCAAGAGACGAGTTTGAACTAAATAATCTTAGAACAATGGTAAAGGATTTGGAAGGTAAGCTGTCTGTCTTAAAAACATTAGAAGATGAAAATTCCAAGCTCAAAGCACAAATTCACATTGGGATTGAAAAGATAGAAAGTGTCCATGAAATCGGTCCTCTTGTAGCCAAGCAACAACAATATATTGGTTTCCCGCGAAATGAAAAAGTTGAACAACTATCAGATGCTATTGATGTTATGAAAAATCAATGCAACAAATTGAGGTCGAACGTGGAATACCTCCAGACGAAAAATTGTAAGCTTATAACTAAATTAAAAAGAAGTAATAGCTGTGAAAGAGCACTAAAAAACAGACAGCTTGGCGTGTCATTAGAAACAGTCAACAACGCTATACTTAAAAGTAAGGTCTCCGGTAAGGATTTAAAGATTCAAAGACTGCAATCTCTTAATGAAGAGCAGAAGATTCATATTCAGAGTCTTGCAAGTCACATAAAGGAGCTGACCATCCACTTCTCTTGGAAGGAAGAAATGTTAGTTGGAAAACTGGTGGAGTTCAAGGATCTTGTAAAACGTAGTCATGACAAAGCTGTTATTTGTGAAAACCAACTCTCACTCTGTCAAAATGTTATTCAAGAAATGGAAATACTCAGGGACCATTTCAGGATGGTCAATGGTGCCCTTAAGGAGGAAGCTCTTTATTATAAAAACCGCCTAAAAACGGTCGCTGTCAAAGTTTTAGAAATGGCTTGTAAGATAGAATGTCTTCTTCGAGAAGTAGCTAAGAGAGACGCTAAAATAAATGAATTATCAAAATTCCCTGGGCGCTCTGCTATGGCGATTCGTTTGGGACAGCTGGATAGCATTCTTCATGGCGATTTTCTTTACCTCACGAATAAGAACGGAGTGGTTGAAACATTTGAAAGGTTAAAAACAGTTTTAAAAGATCTTAGGAAGGACGCTTGGGACAGTTATGGTATGGACCATCCTATCAGTTATTCGGAAGCATCTTGCCAAACGTTGGTTGAGTACAGCGAATCTGGCTCACAGGCTGATCCTTCAGTCTTTCAAATAGAAATTCAGACTGACTTTCCTGATGAATACGTCGTTAAATTTATTACTTATGTCATTTTTATTAATATATTTAATATAATCGTTAGAAGGTCCAAACTTTATTTAAAAAAGGAAGAGCTGATAAATAGAGACTTAAAAACTCAGGTTAACGAGCTAAACAAAACTTTAAGTGAGAAAGATGTTCAAATAGAAACGTTAAACAATCGCTATCAAAATTTACAAGACACCCTTGACACTTTGAATAACCAGCTCAGCCAAGGTCATTCAAAAACAGCTACTGTTCTCAAGAGTTCAGCATTTATAATTGATGCTTGTGAATCTTTAAATAATATCTTCAATGAATCTCTATCGATTACAGCCAAAGAATATGATGACTATTGCGATCTCCTTGAAGGAATTATTGAAATTAACGAAGAAAAGTTAGATGAACTAGCCGGATACGTAGAAAATGAAGTAGGAGAACAGAGGTGGCAAAATTTTCGTTATTTAAGTGAACTAGAAAAGAAAAATGATTTGCTTAGTGAATCATTTACTAAAGAGAGAAAAATCAATTCTATTCTTTCAAAAGAATTAGATGCTTTGATTTTAGAATTAGATGAGAGGGACGATTTCATTTCGAAAATTAAAGATGCTTGGTTTAAAGCTGAAAGTGAAAAAACTGAACTAGATAAAATATTGTCAGCACGAGAGAGTTTTGATGCCAGTTGCCAGATTGGAATAGACCAAAGTGATTCGGAAGTAATGACAGATTTAGATATAAATGAATTTGTACGACCGTCTTTTGATAAAACGGTAGAAGCTAATATCGAACTACCACTGGTGAAGAATAGGAGTTTTCAAAGAATTTTAAAGAATAATTGGACAGATGATAAAAAGTTAAGAAAGAAAATGTCTAAAGTAAATGTTAAAGTCAAAAAGATCAAAATCCGTATTGTTTACTTAAGAAACAAGTTAGAACTTTCAGTGGATTCATTAAAGAAATTAAGAGAATCGAATATTAGTTTGACTGAAATAAACAATAAAATTACTTTAGAAAATCATAAACTTAAAAATAAAAACATGAAATTACGCGGAGTAATTTCTGATCTAAGAATAGATATCAAGAATGAATCTGCCAAAAATTGTACTCTTCAGGATAATCAAGTTCAGTTTTTTATTGATTTTCAGAGGATTCAATCCGAACTTTTTCGACTTAAAGATTCCTCTAATAAAATTATTTCTGAAAATTCAATCAATACTGACGTGACTATGTCTGATTTTGAACTCTTGTTATACTCTAAAGATGAATGCATTCAACAGTTAAAAGAACGCATCGAAAAACTCCTGGATTTAGTAAAAGAAATAGAAGAAGAAAAAAAGATAAAAGAAAACAATGCAGTTAGTCGTTGTTCCCAATGCGATGTCGACAACAGCGTGGAAGAACAGTATCAAAAACTGTTAACTGATATTAAGGAGGATTACGAAAATATAATAAATAATCTGAAAAAAGAGTACGCAGAAGATAAAGACACTAAAGAAAAATATTATAGAAATAATTTAAGCTTATTAAAAGACACTTATGAACGTGACATAAAAAGAATCAAAGTAGCCAATGCTGAAAGTCTTAGAAAGATCCAAACATTTCACGAAGATGAAATTAGAGCTATTAGGAAATCTCACGTGGAAGCTAAAGTGAAATCTGAACAGACCGATAGCTCTTTTATTCACGAAAAGCATGCACTGGAAATGGAACAGCTTCGTATAGATTATGAAAAGATGGTGAATGAAAAATCAGATATGTTTCTTAAAGAGAAAGAACAGTTCCAAGAAGAAATGAGGAAATATATGTCTGAAAAAGAAGACCAAGTAGAAGAAATCACAAAGAAAATGGAGATTGGTATGAAGAATATGAAAAAGAAATGCAAACAACATATGAAAAAGTTACAGAAAGAGAATTGTTGTGCATTGGATGAACTTCGCAAGCAGTATAATATTGGTAAAGTTGACGATATGTCATCCATAGATATGAGTGATATGTGCTCCTTAACGCATGATAAAGATTATAGCATTGTTGAAAGTGAAGATACTCAATGCGCGAAGGACGAATGTGATACATATTTTGAAGCCAACACCGAAACGTCTGGTTTTGACGAAGATGAGTACGGTTGTGGCATAGTAGATGAAAGACGATTTCTTTTAAAGAGAATAGAACAGCTTGAGGAACAACTTTCTGAGAAAATGGTCCAGTCTTCTGAGAACGCTTGTGACAGCGAGAAAAGAGTTTGGGTGGAAAAAGAGAAATGCAAGGAGATAAGTAGACTTCTTGACAAGGAGATGCAGCGGAACGAGAAGCTCCGAAGGATGCTTAAGGAAGAGAAGAGTAGGGCCGATAAGCTTGCAATGGTAAACCAAGCGATTCTAGAAAGGATGCAGAGCATGGACCTCAGAAATAAAGACAAAGTTGCAGATCCATACAGGGTACACGACAAAGAGCTAATGTCAAATAAAGGTTTTGACGCGCTGTTTGACGGTTATGACTCTAGTATCAAATCTGATTTCATTAATGCATGCGATCAAAATAACTTCAAATATTTGTGAACAATAGTCATTTTTACTCAAAAAAGTTGTCTAAATTATTTGTTGTCTGGAAGGCGAAGTGGGAGGTGCGTTGAATATTCATAGAATTTACAGTAGAGCTTCTCATTTTAGCCCTGCTAAACATCTAGTATAAACGAGAAAGTTAATTATATGATATCAATTTGAGGATTTATTTTTTATTTTTTTTGTAATTATATATACGTCTATATTTTTACTTTTCCTCACTACTAATAGTAGGAAAAGTATTGTTTTCACCAAAAAATTTTTTTTCGAGATTTCAACGGAATTATCTGTTTTAGGTGTTTTTAAGACCTCCTGAGTGGTTTTCAGCATGACGTATGTATGTGTGTATGTGTGTTATCATCGTAGCGCCCAAGGTATTTAACCTAGAGAGTTGAAACTTGGCAGAAAAATCAGTCCTAACCTGTAGTTACCACCTGTAGTTTTTCCACCATCTTGAACCCAGTTTGCTGAGTCAGCAAAAATTTTAAAAAATCGTAATAAATCGAAAATGGTCCTGATCGAGTTGACATTTGGCTCGAATGTACCTCTCTGTATGACAAACAAGCCCATTAAATTTCATTTTGATTTTGGCCGCCATTTTGAAGTTATAAATTTTTGAATTTTTAAACTTTGACGGTTAATAATGCTGAAAGTATAAATTAGGTTTTTGACATATAGCATATCGTTGGAACCGGAAAAAATTAAGGAACAAATATAAAAAAAAAAACGATGAAATTCCATTAATTAGTTTAAAAGTTGTAAGCGAATATAATTATTTATTATTGTCACAAAGTACTCCTTTTTCCTTCGTGATAGTTGAATTTTACTCTATAATTAAAAACCAATTTTTTCCTTTCTCTTTCAATTCTCGAAAACACTATAATATTTTATTAAATTTCATTTGACATTATAAAAAAAATTAACTTTAAATCAAACAAGTCAAAACAAAAAATAAAATAAAATAAAAAATAATCAAAATTTCTTGACTTATCGCACAATGTGCGACACTCCGCCCGGAATTCTTCAGGTTGCCTCCATTTCTAATGGGTGAATTATGGAAACCGGGCGTGTCAGGACACCTTTTTCAGTCCTAACTTTTACTGCTCGAATGGCTCCGTCTCTTCCAGGGAGAACTTCTTCTATCCGGGCTAATCGCCATTTATGTCGCTTTGATTTTTCTGCTAGGTGTACCACTTCTCCCAATTTAGGCAATCTTCTTTGTCCTTTTAATTTTTCATTATTGTACCTTTCTCTTAAATTTTGAAAATATTGGGTTTTCCAAATTTGCCAAAATCGTTCCAATAATTCGGTACCTTTCTTCCAATTTTTGTGTAAGTGAGAAGGAGTACTTTGAAGTGGTGTTTGTGGATTTTCGGGTGTGAAGGCTGTATTTATTTCTCTTATTGTGAGGAAATGGTTCGGTGTAAGTACCTCAACATCTCCCTCTCCCACGTAAACTAGGGGTCTGGAATTAAGAATAGCCTCCACCTCAGATATCACCGTATGTAACTGATTATAAGTTAAGTGTTTTCTGCCTAAAGATTTTCTTAGGCATCTTTTAGTAAGTCCTATTAGTCTTTCATAGGCCCCCCCTGCCCAAGGAGAGTATTCAGGTGTGAATTTCCAGGTTATCCCTTGGTCTCTACTATAGTTTTCTACTGTTGAACTGGTCTCAATATGATGCCAGCTCTGATCGAATACAACTTTCACTGTTTTAAATTGGGTTGCATTATCCGACACGATTAATGTCGGAATGCCTCTACGAGCTATGAACCTTCTAAAACTCAACAAGAATTCTTCTGCTGTTAATTTATTAACTAATTCCATGTGCACTGCTCGAGTGACCAGACATGTTATAAAACAAACCCATACCTTTTCATTTTTGTCTTCCCTTTTGACAAAGAGAGGTCCAAAATAATCTATTCCTATTCTTTTAAAACACATCTCTCTTGTTACTCTGAATTCAGGCAAAGGTGCGATTTTTGGGTGAGGAAAAGCTTTCCCTTCAAATTTTCTCTAGACATAACATTTTTGAAGAATCTGCCGTACTTTAGCTCGACCTTTAGGCACCCAGTAAGTTTTCCTTAGTTCTGCCAGTGTATGAGAAATTCCTACATGATATAGTTTTTGATGAATGTTTTTAATAATTAATTCTGTAAATGTTCCTTCTTTTGGAAGAAGGATAGGAAATTTCTCCCCTAGATCTAACTCTGCATATTCAAATCTACCCCAATAATTTTGCAATAATTTTGATGACGTCAAAGTTTGTTTACATCTGTCAAAATACCGCCAAACTTCAAATAATTAAATAAAATATAGGTAATAAAAATAAGGTTTTTTTTAAGAATGATAATAAGTAAATCAGTTAGTTCAGAATGGTCACCCATCCAAGTACTGACCACGTCCAATGCTGCTTCCTCCAGCAGCAGGAGGCCACTAAAGTGGCCTCTGAAGTGAGGAAAAGTTCCGAGGTACCCAGTACCCGATTTTTTTATTTTTTTACTATCCCACCTTCCATCCGTGGCTATTAGTAGGTATGATTACAATTGTTGTTAGTATTTCTTTAATTAATGAGTTTGCGGTCTTTATGATTTAATAGAATTAAAATAGGAAGCTAAGATTTTAGCAGTCTTAAGACAACGTCTCTGATGTTCCTTTTTATAAATATGTACATAGTTTGATAATCTGTATCATGACGGAGACGAGAACCCCTTGTCTTTCATGTTGAGAGTCACCCTTGTTTCCTATGTCTGTTAATTTCTCCCCTCTCTGTTTTCTCTTATCATCTCTGTATAGAGGTTGTTTTCGTCCCCTTTCTTAACCAATATTACAAAGTGATAATTCTGACTTAATCAACTGATAAGGCCTGTTGGTAACCTTACGATTATGCTAATATGGTGAAAACTTCAGCAACAACCTGTAATCACTTTCAAATAATAACACTTGGAGTGTGAAAACCTTCCTCTCTTATTACTCGCATCTCTGTTATCTCTCTTATAACCTAACCTTTCTTAACCTGGCTTTATCCGCCGACCTCGGAATCTCTTGGTGAAATGGTTTTCTTACCGCTATAAATAACAATTAACCGGCGTTGATAACCCCGCAGCGGTTTTAATAACTCCCTGTTCGTAATGGAGTTTTCCCTTGAATTTAATTTTGGGGCCTCCTTTTTATTAAAAAAAACCGCGATTACCTCCCACCAAGTTTATCTCCTGAGAAAGAGTGAATTAAAAAAAATCTTTTAACCCAGGTTTTTTTTTTATTAAAAGAGAGCTTTAAAAATGCTTTTAAATCACAATTAGCGAGACCCTTTCAAGTAGCAAAAAATCTGATAATATCTAATTTTACCTTATTATCGGGGGGTTTTCACTTTTTATATGGTAACATAGCTTGATTAAATCTGTGAATTCATTTTTCTCATTTTATTAGCAACTTTAGTTATATTTAAAAAATAAATCATATTAAAAATTTGTAATATTGAATTTAATGTAACCAAATTTGTTTTATCAGAAACTAATTATCATATAGTGCTTTAATAAAAACTAACTACTCACAATTCTACTTATATTACAAAGCTAGTAGAATTTTTGTAATTATCAATCAAAACAATTATTGTTATAACTATAATATACTATGTTCTACCTCTCTTGAGGTTGTCCCTGGTGAGGGCTGTATTCAATCTAATACGAACAAGTTTTTAATGGCATACTAAATACTCTGAATCTACTATATCTTTATTGCAAATTGTGCATATTATTATTGCTACGAATATAGTCGTGTTAAGTTGTTATTTTGTTCATTATTAGATCATTTAAAAATCCAATCTGAATCAGATATTCCAGATTTATCAATAATTCAATAATTATTACATTAATGTATAAATTAGATTTATTATTAACTAACGACTTTTAAGAGTTGGCTTTATTTATTGTAAATTCCTATTTGCATCTGATAGCTTATCTAAGTTACTAAAAACATCGGTATCTGTCCTTTCTGTTCATCAGTGTTATCAAATGCTTAGCAAAAGCTTGGACTGATTTCCATTCCTCGGGCCTATCGGCAATAGCATCCTTATAGCACGGAAGGATCAGAAATTTTACACATTCAACAGAATGCTGTGTTTGCTTTGCCTCTATTACATCTACTTGTATATCTAACAACTCAAGTAGTGTGTCCCACTTCTTGGTATCAAATCCACATTACTGCTTGTCTTTCTAAATCTCCGTTTTGTTCGAGATTTACGTTTCATTACACAGACCCTGCAAGAATATTATATTATAACATATATTGCATAATATTGCTAAGGGTGCTTTTGTATACGCTACTTGTGTATTGAATATCATATTTCGTTTTATTCTATTCTTTTCTATCGTGTCGAAGTTTTTTATATTATTATTTATTTATGACATGTAGGGTGCATTTTTTAGTGCTTGACAAGGTTAAAAGATATTTTTTCTGCACATGTCGTTTATATTTTTTTTATTAAATGTTTGCTTCTGATGATGTCGAATAAAAGTTGTCGCAACTTGTCTGTATTACAACATTGTATTACACTAAAAATGTTAAGGTAAATTTTGCTTAAGTTAGGTTAGTTCTACTAAGTCTTGATCTAAGATTTAAAGAGCTAAATTAGTTTTACCAATAACTATTTCCTATTATTCTCCACTTAGCAAATGTATAAATTTATGATCTTGAAACCGTCTTTATCTCTGACTTGTTAAAAGGTGTGAAGCCTGTCATCTCGTATATCAGGTAATTTTATAATTTATGAAAAACATCGCATCTAAGTAGATTGCATGAGTCTTTATTTCAGGGTTATTTTGATCTTTAAAAAATTTTATTTAATTTGTATACCTTAAAAAACCCTAATCACTAATATTAGAGCGATAATAAACGACCATGCACGATAAATGTCTTAATATGTCTGATTTAACCCCTTTTTGAAAACATCGTGTCAAAAATATGTCTGTTTTGAATGTTTTGTTAGAAACATGAGGTTATTTTTTTTCTCTGGTGCACACGAGCGTGTCAAAAACCATCCTTACTATATAAACACCTCCTGCATTTGCCTTTCAAAAACAATAAATCACCAAAATATAGCCGTATTTTAAACCCCAAAATGGCTACAATGCATGAGGGTGCTCTACGGGGTTTCACCCTCCGGATTTGGCTTTTTTTCTCTATATTTTTTGGCAGATTTACTTTTTTGTGTTTCGTTAGTTGTTAGTATTGAACTGATTCGTGTGTTTCTTTTACATTGTAGGTGAGTGTGTGTGTAATAGCTTCCTCAATTTAACGTCTCATTGTACTGAAGGCTTGGTGTAATAGTTTGGCCCAGGGCCCACACCTGGCCCTCTCTCTCCTGTATTTTTTTTTCTCGAGAGCTTTTACTGTAAAAATTCTTCTGCTTCCGTTCTGCTTCGACACTTAACATAATTGTTTAATGGACTGTTTTTTTTTTTTGTCAGATGCTTATTGGAATTGTAACTCTATAGTGGTGTTAAAAAATTATCACTTTGTAATGTTAATCAAACAGACTCACTTTCCAACTTCTGGTTGTGCCAAATTGTAGTTCTATATTACTTACAATAGACTCTATCGCGGATATATTTATGATGAAAGAGCCATTAAATATACTTGCGACTTAACATAAATATATGTCCTTTGAGCTCTAGCATTAATCTATTTTCCTTTAATATGTATCATGGTTAATAAATACATGTACCTATAAATTATATATAAGTATATAACCTTATCTGATTTGGTAGAATATTATATAAATTAGTATGAAAGTACCATAACTTTTTACACCCCTCTCTACTGTAAAATTATTTGATTATTTAGATACAATTTTTACAAATTAATGTCCTAAGTTATCAATAGAGTCAGCAAACATTATGACAGATCATAGAGTTTTAATTTTATTTACCGTAGCACATAAAATGTTAAAGAGAGAATTACTGAATTTTTTAAATCACTTTTCATATTATCTCCTAATTGCATGTAATCCCCAAAAATTAATCCCTAAAATGAAGAGGTTGACTCGTAGTAGTAGACGTATTAATGATAGCGTGTGAAGCTGTGATGTATGGATACATAATGTAGAGTATATTATGAAGGATGTATTGTGATCCATCACTGTCAGGGTTGGAGTCGCAGGTTAATATGTCTATAATAACCTCATCGTGAGACCTGATGGCATAATGTCATGTAATTAACCGGTACTTTGACTTGCCTTTGTCTTCTCTTAACAGCTTCTAATATTCAATATAATATAAACGCCTTCCTTGCCACACACACTATATAGTATGACACTTTGTTGAGTTGATTCAATGCGCCCTTTAAAGATCAAAAAACTTATTTGAATCAACTTAAATAGAACCATTGTGAATAATAAATGATAAATGTGGTTTATGTGTTTTTGAAAAAAAAAAACAAAAAAAAAAAGAAATTTGAAAAACATTATGTTTATTAATTTTCAATCTTGTCTTTTTTTCTATACTTACCTTGTGTTTCTATAGGTACTTAAAAGTTGAAAAGAATGTTTGGTAATTATTTATGCTGATAACTACAAAAGAAGTGTTCGGATTTCTATATAGGTAAATTATTTAAGATGGTAAATTAATCATAGACAGAAATAAATAACGCTCTCTCGTTCTTTACCTTTTAACTTTTAGTTGAAGTCCTTCATCCTCAAATCTTATCTCAATGGAATTATTGGATTACAAAAGACTTATTTAAAATGTTTGTTGTACTCTGTTGTCCTTGACTCTGGTTAGTTTAGACAAGAACGCTTTATACTGATGTTCAAAGTGAATGGAGGGATTAAAACAGTTTAGAAATACTGGCTAGTTAAAAACGATTAACAGTAATTTAGTTCTATTCGGAAGTTTCAGCGTCACTCGCTGGTCATTTTGTTTCTAGTTCTTTCGTGTCTCTCGTCTGATTGTTTCTTTGTTGATTCTTAGGTAGCATAATCGTTTTTACATAGCTCTCTTTCTCTAACTTGCTTGTGTTTAAGAATGATGCTCAAAGGAAGTGTCCAATTTCGACCTTAAATACCCTTTACATCTTAAGGGCCCGCATGATCCAAAAACTAGCCTCTTTTAATTCTTTCTGGGTACCACTTGGACGAAAAAGAAAAAAATAACTGAAGTGGTCTAGGAATCCTCTTGAATTTTGTTTCCCAAGGAACTATAAGGACCATGAGTATTTTTCTTGAAGATATCAGGTATACTTCCCTTTTTTGATTGCTCAATTAAGTATGAGTATTCTTTCGTATTAAATTTCAATCATAAACACTCATGGGAACATTACTTGTTCATTTAAAAAGAATCAATTGGCACAAATCTAATCAAGTGGTAGCCCAAAGTTTCACTGCTACTACGCCGATTTGCACGTGCTTTCATACATTTATAAAGAGTTGATTTTAGTTCCAACAATTCAATCTAACATGTTGACATGTTAGTCAAAATTTATTACATTAATTTACTTCTAGTTTATTTGAACTACGAGTAAATCTGTATTCTATGGCAGTACGATAAATTTAGCCACCTAAGGCCATACTTTATCGATCTGCCCGAGAGATTGCAGATTAGATAAACTATATTATTGTCTGAAAAAAAAATCTGTAAAAAAAAAAAAAATAAATAAATAAATAATAATAATAAAAAGAAATAATAATAATAATAATAATAAGAAAGAAGAAATCTTTATTATCGGGAGGGAACCTAATTGAAACCTAATGATTCTGTCACTGCTTATTGCTTAATCACTGACCATTTCCAGATGGTTTCAATGTCTGGAAATAGTTTGAGTATGTTTTAATTATAATTTTAGTTATCTTATAACTAAGCATCTTGTAACTCAACTATAATATGAAGCAATACATGTTATTTAAATATTAAATTGATTCGATGTGACTGCAAGACTTATATTACATTAGCATTCATAAACAAAGCTGTTTTCTCATAAAATAATTTGTCAAAATGAGTTCTTGGAACGTCAAATTGATTATTTTATATTTATTTCTGTTTCAATTCATTTCAGATTTATTTCTGGTTCAATACATTTGCTGTTAACTTAAATTTAGCAATTGGTACCTACAGCAATTACTAGAAAGAGAAAAAAATTAGGATTCAAATTATGCCAAATTTTATTTCAGTTTTGTCTTAAAATTATGAGTAGGTACATATCTTAGTTTTTCATGCAGCGAGTTTTTTTAAAAAACTTAATCTTATCTGCATTGTGATGAAAAACTAATTTTTTAAGTTTCTATTTTACTTATCTATTTATCATTGTGGTAAAAAAGTAACATTCAAATAAAATGTCATAAATGTCAGTATTTTAACAATTTTAGGCTTATAACTATAGGTATAACAATTTATGTTATACATATTTGTAAAGTAGAGAGAAACACTTTATTTACAAAAATAACAGTGATGCTGCCCAAATAGAATGGGTTGCTAAACACACAGCGTACTGATCTATCGTGAGACATTAATTAAATAATTAAAATAATATTCTGTACAATTAATTAAATGACATGGTCAAAACAATTATAATATATTAGCAATTAAGTTACCATTAAACAAAGAAAGGGTCACACTGTCAAAACAAAACGATTTAAAGTAAAATAGGATACAATTAAAGTAAGTAATAAGTTTAGTAAATATGGTAGTTAATAATTCCCAGTGAGTCTAAAATAATCGACTCTGACAGGGTTGTCAAATATTTTCTGTCGATACCGACCTCGTCAAAGAATGAAGATGTTATACTAGGTATGGATCCTCTAGAGCCGAACCATAACCCTCTGACTTCGTATTCTCTGGCACCGTGGCTCTCGTGGTATTTTTCTTTGAGGAATGTGATGCACTTTTTATAAATGCCTTCCTTCTCCTTATGAACTTTCTCACCTTGGGTGAGGTCGTTGGTTTCATACCTGACAGTAGGGTCTATTATTAAAGCTTTCTTTGAATTTTTCGGGAAGGCCACGATGTCACAGAATCTCGAAGAGCCGTCATCGTCTATGCAGTGAACCTCCTCGTAGCAGGTAAAATCCTTCTCCGAGAGTAGCTCGATAAGTTTGTGCTTTACGTTGTGGTGTCGGCGCGTTACAAGGAGCATGTTGTTAGGGCAATGTCCGAGCACATGTGCTGGAGTTTCAGGCTCTCTTCCGCATTTACGGCAGAGGTTCCCAACATCTCTTGTATTGTGACCTGGCACACCCCGTAAAGGAGCATAGTTAGTGTTTAGCTTGATTGAGTTGGTCCACTCGGAACCAGAGAGAATTTTCCTTTCACAGAGGTATTCATTACACTTGGGAGTATCCTTGAAGTGACACACTCCGATACCCTGCCACTTACATCTGGACCATTCATCGAAGGACTTTTCCCTTAGCGATTTTCTAAGCTTTCTTACACTAAAATCCTCTGTAAGAAGGTGATCCAGATGTAGGCGCTTGGCACACTCGTCGACTTCGGATTTAAAGTCGAAGATGGGAAGGAATTGTGGGTCGTAGACTTTAGCGAGTTTTTGTGCTATACTGATGTGTTGTAGAGGAGCCTCCCAAGTGCACTGAAGTAAGCCAAGTCCGCGGAAACGACGAGGAGCATACATCATTGCAGAGGAAGTATTTGCTGGCAATCCTATTATTGATTTGGTGCTTCTTCTAATCATGACGTCGATTCCTTCAAGGAGAGTGAGTGAAAGTTTCGCAAGGGGTGCAGTCTGCAAGGGATACGTTATAGAGGGAAAAATATACTGGTTAAGAATATTTAGCTTTTGATCTGGTTTTAGAAGATTTGACAGCGTTAGCTTATTAATATTCTCATGCAATTTTTTTACAATATTTTCGTCAATAATGAGTTCACCTGTAAATTTACACCCTAAGTACTTTATTGTGTCATTCTCTGTGGCTGAAACTATCGTGCTTCCGTCAATAAAATAATAAAATCATTTCATTCCGTCAATAAAAAAAAATAAAATCACTTGACCTTTTTTTTTTAAAAAAAACTAAAAAAAAAACTTTATCTTTATATTTGAATTCATCTTTCTTATGCTATTAACTAACTATTTAAATTAAACTGTTCAGTTAAAAAACTAATCAAAGAGTATTCTTATCACACAATTAACATGTTTAATTAATCAAACCTGTTAGTTTATGATTCTTTTATTTTTTATGATTCTACCTTGTTCAAATTAAATAATTAATTAATACCTAAAATATTTAAATAAATTTTATAAAAAGGAATAACATAGGTTTAAAAATAAAAATTAAATATATTATGAAGGTATACGATTAAAATAATTAAATGTGTCACATAATAATATTAAAATAATTTAAAAACAACTTGACGCTCAATTATTTTTTAATAACTCTCAGATTTTTATAGGTATTTTATTAATTTTTTTTTTTTATTTGAAAAAAGAAATGTTAAAAATGCTATAAATTTTTTTTGTGAATGCCTAAAATGGTTTTACACTTTATATACCTACTGTTTTGTGATCTTTTGCAGAAGTTATAGCATAAATCAACTTAAAATTTCACAGACAGTTGAAACAATAAAAACGACTCAGCCGAAAAAACAGCCTATCAACTATCCCTCCTGCGATAAACATTTTTCCCCTCTTTTTTTATATTATTCCCCCTTTTGGTTGTAGAAAGCCCTTACTAACTCCCTGAAATTTACTAGCCTTCAAATATTTTTTACAGAGTTTTAACTCTTCTAAACTCTAAATGATTCACATTTATTGGTCGAGCTTTATTGCAAACGTCTGGTTTTTTATTGCAGACCTCTAAAAGTAATTTAATTATTCAATTATAAAATTTGTTACTTTAAAGGATATATTTCTTTATTCTATTAATTTTACCCTTTTTTATGAAGACTGGAGAACCATTTTAACGATATTTTTTATATATATATAATAAAGTACTTCTCTTTTATTGCCATTAAAATATATTTCTTTCAGGTGTATTTTATTAAAAAGCTATCAATTTTAAATTTTATTCTTAATATAATGTATAAATAATTCTGTGCTTACAAAAGGTTAAGTAAATAAGTAGGTAATGTAAATTGTAATATAAAGTACATATTATGCTGATTCTCTTATTGGTCATTAAATGGGGATCTACCACTTTATAACGATGTGTTTGATTAGTGGTACCTTTTGAACCCCAATAAATGCATATAATTTAGACTAAAGTATCAGTCTTTTTAGCTCTTGTGACATCTTTCACTTAACCTGTTTCACTCTACGACTGTTTCTTTCATCCTATGACTTATTTTGAATTATTAATTATTCTACTTGTTTTTTAAGTTTGGTTCCAATCTTAGAGGCATTACCTCCTTGAATTATTGTACTTATAGTTGCTTGTATACGGAATATTTACCTAACTTCTTCCATTCCAATACACGATTATGGTCTGCTTGTTTTTTTTAAAAATTTTAATGTGTGTGGCATTAATGAATTTGGTATGCACGTTTGATAGGATCATACCCTCAAAAACTCTAGGTATTTTAAATCTTAATTTCTGAAGACTTGACCCTCAAAAACGGTCCCCGATGATTTTAATTTTAAATAAGATACTCGTTAAGAGTAAGACCATATAAAAAAAACATTGAAAACTTGTGAAAACTCACTTTATTTCTACAAATGGTGTGATATTTAGATTCAGCTTAGCTGCTTCAAATGAGTTTTAGGTTTTTAGACAGTGTACAGTCTAATGAGTCCTTTTTAGACATAAGAATCATGTTTGTCCTATTAGAAACATTATATATTGAAATAAAATAAAATAATCGATAGTTGTATAAAAATTGAATATCAGCATTTTAAACCTGGAGCCAAGGATCGTTGGTAACAAGTGCGTTGTACGAAGTTCATTTTCTTTATAAGGGTTTCATAGATTCTTCGCAAAACCCTTATACCGAAGATGATCTGTCGTCTGATGTGACGATTTTTTTATTTTTTTTAAAAAAATGTTGAGTGGGGTATCAAATGAAAGATCCTGACGTGTAGTTCAAAAATATATAAATGCTTGTTTAAATTTTGCATTCCTTATTGGTTTTTTTCAGTTAAAATATACCTACCCAAAACAATCCCCAACCACTCTCTAACGGCTTGTAATAATAATGCGTTATTATAGGGCGATGAACATTTCCCGAAACAATTTAATTCACCTGGTTGTAATTGCCGATAAAAGACATTGTGGCCCTTAAATATTTGATAACATCCTTGTTTAAAAGTATATTTTTATACCTTAAAACTAAAACAAAAATGCTAATTGTTGGCAGAAATGTGTTGGTTTTATGAATGATTCTTATTCGATGTTTGTATTCGAAGAACAACCTGCATTCTACATTCTACAGAGCTCTATTATGCTAGAATTTGTGGAATAATAAATCACTAATGTCCAAGACCATAAAATGTATTAGGTGCTATGAGATTCAATCTTCATTTTAAACTTGTGTTATTTTACATTAGTTGTTTAGGGTACAATATTTGGGCAACCATTCTTTTGATTACAGTTATTAGAAGAAAAACTTACCTATTTTTCCTTAAGAGAAAGGTCTTAAGATGTTAAGACCTTTTTTTAAAGGAAAAATACCAACAATCGTCTTGAAGTAAAAATGAGAATCGTTTAATCTTAGAAGTATAAGGGAGGTTGTGCATCAAAAGTCAATTGTAACGAAATCTGTTTTTGAAAGGCCCTCAAAAACTGCAAAAATGTTTGACAGCTCAATTGGTTGATGTCAAAACCGTAAAGGGGGATTTTTTGTTTTATAACTCTTCTCTGTTTTTCAAAACTGAGTCCTATATCCAATAAACACAGGATATTCAAGTGAAAAATGAAGTTGTTGAAAACTCGTTTAGTGTTCGATGCACAGTACTCTAGCTTTTCACTCTTTTTTTCTCTTATTGTTTCCATTTTTTTCTGCCAATGTCGAATTTTGATCTATGACTTCGTTTTCAAAAAGGTGTTAAGCTGTCTTAAACAGCAATTTATAATTGCTTTACTGTATATGGATATGTACATTATTTGTATATGTTTGGTTGTAATACATTTTTCATACAATATTTAAAGTTTAGTAGCATCATAATTGATTTTACTTGTTCTATATTGATATTTTACTTTGATAAAATTAATAATATATATTATTATTAAAAATAAAACTTGGTAAATTCATATCCACCACTTCCAACTACCTCTAACCACCTTTTAGGAAATTTCTCTGGAACGTACAATATGAATTAGCCATAAAACTCTTATTCGCAAATAAAAAATCCTTAATGCCTTTCAATTGCATATTCTTATTTGCTATAATTGCAGTAAGCCATATTTTTTCCAAAACACTGAACTATCCTAATATGTATAAATAAATAATATTTTACTTTAAATCAAAAATGTATTCTATTCATACGGAAATATTCCCCAGAACTCCAGAAATTGAAGGGAAATAATAACAATTAAATTGTTGTTGCAGTACTTACTTGGTACATAGTGGGAAAGTGGGTTAAAAATTCTACCTCACGATCAAACTTAGTTAAAATAAAACCATCAATAATAATATAAATAATAATAATAATCAAATAAATATTAGATTTCTAAAAAAGAATAAAATTATATTAAACTCCTTTAACTATTTATGCAAGCAGAAGGTGAAAAATGTGCTTTAAAAAAATCATATTATTGGAAGTAAATTTATTCAAATACATTCAACTCTCAACCTTTTCTATTTCGTTATTGAGTAAATTTAATAAAAAAAAAAAAAATAATAATTAAAATAACCTAACGAACATGTTGGAAGCTAAGAATTATAGAGGAGAAAAACCAGTATATTATTACAAATTCCTAATAAAAATTTAAACAAAAACAAAAAAGTACCTAATAGAATTAGTACCAAAGTAAATGAGAATTAAATTAATTATCTTTTTTTACTAGAACAGAGATGAGGAGACAATATAGAGACTGTTAAAATCCTAGTTTTAAAACCAAAGCGAATATCACGCATTGTCAATTCTAAGAAACTAAATGATGAAGTGAAAGAATATTTACCTTAAAAAAAGACAAGACCGGACGAAACCAGTTAAAATAATGTGTTTTTAGATACTCTTCCTAAATAAATTAAGAAAAATAAACACCTTTTTCTCTTGTATTAATAGTGAAGGCTGGACTTATTTCCACTAATCTTTAATTTTAACTCCTTTTTTCTATTGAAATGCTTTCTTTTTAATATGAGTTTGTCTGGTATAACTTTGTTTTTTTCTTATTATCAGTTTTATATTTTTTTATTATTTACTTGTATTGTAAAATGTTGTAAATAAAGTGGTGTGATATTTAACCGGAAACGGCCGCAAGCTCAACTCTGTTTTATTTATACATTACTACCTTCATTTTTAGATTATAAGATCTTTTTCTAATTGTTTATTCATTTTTAATTGTCTAAATCTTATTATTGTAGTCTTATGAAGATTTATTTAATAACAACTTAATTTATCATTAGTTATGTAAATGTATATTTGGAATAGAAGTAAATTAATATATAATTTGTTTATTTTGATTCTAAAGTAGTATTTTTTGCTCTGGTTATTATTCATGTATGTTCTGCTTAGTTATTGATTTGATAGTAACATTGAACATTTTAACCAATTTTCTTATTTAAACAAATTTCTTTTTGAAGTACATAATCAAAAATAATATCAATAATCAAATAAAGACTGTCCATCTCTTATAATAATAATTTTAAAAAATGTACCATGCTTATAGATACCATAGAGCAGTCTGACAGCGGGGAAATATTTATATAAATAAAGTTCACCTAATAATAATACTGGTTAATATTGCGAGTTGGCGAACTAATTTTCTTTAATCCTATATGAGTGTCAAAACAAAGATTTCACCTGATTCAATTTTGGTTTTATGCTCTTTAGTTAATTCTATGTTTTCACCTCTTCTTTGATTTGTTTTTTCAAATGTCCTTATTCAAGTGATATTATATCGCGAGTATATAAGTTATATCTAACAAGCACTTATTGACAATTAAAACATTTCAAGTTATTGCAGCTTTTGTTGAATTTTCAATTATAATCACCATTTACAAGATTACTTTGCAAACTGAGCAATGAAAGTACATCATTATAATTGTTTAATTATTATTATTAATAAGGCAATAAATTAATATTATTATTAGAAATATAATAGTTCAGTTAAACTGTATTGCAAACGAGCTCAACTCCTTTCATTGATATTGTTCAAAACACTTTCAATTTCTTACTTACGTTTCTTATATAATTTCAATAACTTAACTGTACTATAAAAATCGATTTGTACAATATTAATTTTATTTAAAGTTACAATTAAACATTTAAAAGAATTATAAGTATTTATTTTACAAAAAAGAATAATAGAAAACGTTTTCATGAAAAAATTAAACAGATGTTTTTTGTTGTTTCTTATTTCATAATGCCAACTGTAGAAAAACAAAATCACGCTGAACATATTTAATAAATAAAATGGTAATATTATACTGAATTATTAATTTTAAAATAAACGTTTAAATTGTATTTATATATTAGAGTTTTCAATATGTATAATACAATAAAAAAACATCGTTTATGTAGTCAGGTTATGCAAAGGATTATGGGTACAAAAATCGTTTTTATTTTTTTCTAAACTATAACCTTGTTGTTTTTCAGTTGTGTTCAAGTTCGGTTCTAGAGTAATTTTTTCTTGTTTTAATCTAATTAATAATAGTGAAGTTAAATTTAGCTTTTCCGTGTACTGTACAGTTTTACTTATTTTTCAATTAATATAATATAATTAATCAAATGGAATTAGTTTCGAATTAAAAGTTTTGAGGTAAAAATGTTAGACGATATTGGAAATCAGGAAATCACCATCTTATATTTCTTTTTAAATTCAAGTAAGTTTGCTATGTTATTAATACTTAGTGAATAGTTTATTACAAAGAAATTAATTGAAGTAACAAACTAATACACGTTACATTAATATTGTGAATCGAATCCAAAAAGGTTGATCTTTTAAACATTGTTTGGAAAATAAATTTGAACTTCTTGGACTAATCAATTATACGGTATTGCATTGAGTACATATTTTTTAAATTGTTTATGAACTTTATTTAAGAGCCAACTGGGTAAATATTGGCAATAGCGTACCCCTTCTCACTCCAACGTATTTTTTGACAAAGGGATATCAACTCTCCTATGAACAAACCATACATATATAATTATTGTATACATATATTATTATATACGAATGGAAGGGATAAATTGATATATCGAAGCAAACTGTACGACTTCGAAAGACATCGATTACATGGAAGGGGTACACTATTGCCGAGTTTAGCCGATAAATCTTATCACTGAATTCTCGGTTCTGTAATGTTTGGATTAACTGTATTTCGGGTCTTACATTGTGTGAAAGCAGAAAGCAGTTACCTAAATCAGCAATTTTGGTTAGTTTTAAAACTATTATTTTCAACAAAATTTTATTACTTTATCCTAGTATAAAATGTATTTAGATGTTGTGTATCTGAGGAAATAGCACTCCTCTATACTTTATCTTTATTCATGTATCTACTGTTTGTTACATTGAAAATTCTTTCTACTTTATTATAATGTTTAATGGCTAAGTATGTATGATATTTTTATCCTTCTACATTATTTCAATTATAAATATAATTTTCTGCATATTTGACCTAATATTTGGGGTGAATTTATTTATGTAAAAATCTTCTTTTCTCTGTGTTACTGTGAGTTTAAATTTAACATTTTATTTTTATGTTTTACTTAGAAAGTGGTTGCTCGAGAGACTAGGATATTTCTCAACATTTTAAAGGGAAATGTGAGTGAAAATAGGGAATGAAGTAATTTGTTGGCCATCTGCATTGCGTGGTGGAAAGGGGAAAGAGGTTTTGAGCGGCACAGAGAAATGTTTATAACTCCGACAATGTTTTGGAGATAGTGCCCGCCAGAGGGTTTGTTTCAGATTAGAGCCCAGGGTGTTCACGGCTTCTTGTAATTGTCTGTGTCTACATTTTCCAGTTGCATTCCTATTTTCCTCAGCCTGGGCTCGAGGCTCCTGAAGGTTTGGATTCCTAGAATTTTCCCGTCCACTACTCCTCCTTTCCTAATGGAGTTCTCTCTCAGTCCGTGGATCTCATGGAATTTTAACCCTCAACTTCACCGATCCCTTAATGCCCTTTAAGGGGGGAGGGTCCGCTCCATGTCCGATTTTACGACTTATACCTTCACACAGCTAAAGCTTACTCTATCCACCACCCATTCCAACTCGCTGTTTAAACTTGTATGCTTTCCAAATAGTTTTGCTCGTCGTTCAATATTTTCAACTAAGTTTAGAGTTAGGAACACCATTAAAATAAATGTTGTCGATTCCATAATTTGTTAGGCTTGAACTTGTGGCGTTCAACTGAACCGCAAACTATGCTAGAAAAATTTAAAATGATTCAATCATTTGTGAATTCAGATAGAAAAAGACTAATTAGCATGTAGCACGATGAATCCTATTAAAATCTTTCTTGTTCTTGTATACCTAATATTTCCTTGTAAGTTGTTCAACTTTCTAATTATGAATGTATTTTCAGTAAGAATATATATATTAATAAACATCTTATAAAACGTATTGATGTAATTCTAAAAGTGACATGAGTCATATTGTTGTGTTTTAATAAAATAAAACTAATGATCACAATGTTGTGTTTTAGTAAAATAAAACTAATGATTCCATATATGAAATATGTATTTTAAATATATATTATAATGAGATGAGTAGCGGGCGAGAGCCAAACACATACTGCCGTTCCGGGAGTAGGCGAGCTTGTACCTTGATCCCTTATCTTGTACCTTGATCTAGCTTATCTTTATATATATATTCAATACATAACACATATTTATTAGAGCCATAAAATTAAATAAAATATTTATGAAATAATTATTGATAACACATAAATTATAAAAATAATATGAAATTTAAGCTTATCTTCTTCTCTCCTACTCTGGCTATTATTGCTTTGTTCAGATTTTTGCCATGCTTTATGACGGAAAGTTTAATTTTTCATAATCTCATGTTTTGTACCTTTTTATCAGTCTGACTCAATTTTTGTTCAGTAAATATTTATTTTTAGCCTTTTTGTCTGTTCCGTTGTCAATGATTCACTCTGTGGTGGGTATCATCTATTTCTTTGTAACTTTTGTGATTCATTTTTTTTATCACTCGAACTCATAAAAATTACAATTTGTAAATTCTCTCTATGCGAGTATGTTTATAATTTTGCTCCGTTGTTATAGTTACTCATTTTTTTTTTTTTTTTTAGTTTTAACTTACCTAATGCCTTTTTCTCCCTTTGCGTAGAAAAAGTGCAATGACAAATATATATTTAAAAAAAATACATATTTATTCAAGACTACTCGAAGCCTCTTTATCCTTTTTCTGTGAGTTTGATTCACTATAAATAAGTTTCAACAAACATCGGTGGAAACAACTAACAGCTTTAAATGTATAGTTCAATCTGAATAAAGAGAGTCATTAGTTAAAATTAAACATTTTTAATGTTTGTTTTTTTATTGAAAGTTCTTGTCTTAACTAAAAAGGAATTTCCTATTCCTCAAAACACGTTTTGCATTTCTTAATGCGAAACTTAAGTTTATATATTTTTAATTCTTAATAATTTATCCAATTATAGATATACATATTTGTTAATTATTTATTTTATGTATTGATAAAATTGTTACTATGGATTAGTTGTATTAATTTTTATTTTATTCAGTGAAACAATTATTTATTTATTTGTTAACGTTACCATGAAAACCTGTACGAATACAAATATATTCTTTATATATTTACTGAAACAAATGAGGTTGATATAATGATGATTTATTGCCATACTAATTAGACATGAGAATCCTTCATATTAAATACTTTGAAAAATTTGATTAAAACATTTGAGTTCAACTCCTTCGCCAATACACATCTAAATGTTAATTTTTAAAATGATTATTGTATAAATAAAAAAAAAAAAAATATAGTATTACTTCTATTCAATGACCTTTTAAAAGTATTGTGACACTTTTAATTCTACTTTAAGTCAAATTAATTGCTTCAAAGATTACTAAGTTAAGATTTTATTTATACATTGAAGGGTTGGTTATTTATTGCTTTTTACAATGTAAGTTACTGATTTTATTTTTTAATAAGTAACCTTGTATTTCTTGTTTCTCGTTGAGCTCTAGTCGGTGAATGTCCTTAACTGTTTTAATGCAACTTCCATAAATCACTTGTCTTCATCTCACATGTTCAGACTTTCTTTTCAAATAAGTATCAAATAAATTATACCGATTATATATATAAATTTATTGACAGATATACTCTTGAACTTTTATTACTTGTAAACTTAATTCTAGAATAATAATAAAAAAAATAAATAATTATTGGATGATGCATATAAATAAAATTACATATAGTGGAATTAAAATTATTACTAATGTAAATATATATACATGTAGGACACTATAATGTCAGAGGTCAAATTGGTTGAGACATAATAAATTAATTTATCTACTCACGGCAGCAAAATTAGGCATTGTACTGTTTTCAATTTGCAAAATGTCATTTTTCTTGATTATTTTGTAACGTGTCAAAAAAACACGCAGCAAAATATCAAAGTGTCAGCAAAAGTTCAAAGTGTCAGCAAAATAAAAAACAGGCTTCCAAATTTTAAGAAAAAGTTACTACATCTCAGGTTATGAACTCTCCCACATTGTTCATTTTTGTTTATTTAAGCGTAATATTCTACTAAATATTTATATGTTTTTTGAAAATACCTTTAAAAATAATAATAATAAAACTAATATTATTATTTTACAGTTATTATTTTTAAAAAATCGCTAAAAATTGAGATAAAAAACAGCTGTTAATAAAAAAGTGGCAACACTGATAATTTTGTCTTTGTTTTGTTTTAACTTTCGAGTCATCAATTCGATTTTTATTACTTTCATTGCTTTAAATCTTTTATCTATCAAAAAAAGATGATAATAATTTAATAGTTTTCTGTTATTATTTTGATAACTTTGTTAATTAGGTTTTTGAAGTTTAAATAAAAATATTTATGATAAGGTTGTGCATGACGTTGAAGACTTGTTTGATAACACGCCACCCGAAATTGCAAATATTGCAACATCATCCAAGGAAAGTTTATTGCCCTCTAAATCAGGTACTAAAATCTTTAGTGTAATTTTTCTGCCGTTAGTAGATAAAATATTGTATGTAACTATGCAGCAAAGGAAACATTCCTGACTCGTTTAAAGATTACCTGCTTCGGTTACACTTTAGCAGGTAATTAACGTTTTTCTGCCTCGGCTTGCCTCGGTTTCGCCTCAGAAATTTGTTTAGCCTATCCTCGCTTTCGGCTCGGAACTAAAACTTAAAAAACTTGTCAGCAAAATTCCATTTTGCTGCCTAGTGACAAATAACTATTTATAGTTTATTTTAAATTGATTAGTATTCAATTTTTTTTATTGGAATTATCATAGAAAGTGATGTTTGTTTGTTTTGAACTACAGTTATGCGTTACATTCCGAACTCGGAATGTTCGGGACAATAATCACGATTACCTGCTTAATAAGACCGTTAATTTGATATCAAACATTATATTTGACTTTTTTTAAAAAAAAAAAAAAAAAAAAAAGGCCAAACTTTTTTTGCCCATCTTAAAATGGCCATATTGTTATATTAGGAATATTTTCTTTCTCTTCTTTTATAACTTTTAAATGATACGCTATCATATCATTTAACTATATTTATTTCAATTTTTTTTTTTTTTTTTTTTTTTTTTTTTTTTTAATAATAATAATAACGGCTTATATGGTTTGATATGACGACAGTATATGAACTAACTTTGAAGCATTTAAATCAAAGAAGCTATAAAAACCATTTTAAGTTTTAGTTATTTTGACGTTTTTCTCTTTTGATGTATATTGTATATTTATTATCTTATTTAATTTTTAGTGTAAATTTTGGACTTGACAAAATAAATAAATAGGGAGTAACTTAAACAATATAAAACTTGCTAGTTTAATTGTGCTCTCTGAATTACGATTCCTCATGGACTATATAGAGTACGTACATTTTATTCGTTTTTAAATTGTCTAATTTTGCGTGCTTTATTGTCAATGTGAATTAATTCTATTTATTATTACCACTAGTCTCTTGGCAATTGTAGTAAACTTTACTAAAATATTTATAATCATAATGTTAATTGTTTAGTTTAAACTGAAACAATTTTTATTTCCAAAAGAATTCTTGGTAAAACAAAGTATATATATGTTTTTATAAAAGTATGTTAGTATGACAACTTGTAAACAGTTGTAATTTGTACTTTTTCAGCTTCTAATATAAAAATATCTGTTATTACATTCCTTACGTCGCTATATTTTCCCCGCTTCCTTAGCTTCTTCTCTTTACTTATTACCGGAAGATATATTTTTTCTCTATTTTCTTTTTTTGTGCTCTTTGATTCAGTATAACTTGAAGGAGGTTGTTATTTCTTGTCTGGGAACCTTTATACTTTTGCTACAGTTTCTTACTTACACTATAGCCCTAATTACAAGAAGTAGTAGCCCTTTCCCTCCCTATAAGGAAGGCTCGCGTGCCCTAAATCAGAGGGCATGGCTCTGTAATTGGTTTTACTTGGCCCTCCGTCGGTTCTGGTGCCCCCGGTCAGTCATGCCCCGGTAGTTTTAGGGAACCTCCAAATGCTTTTACCCCAGATTTCTCTCCCTGTTCGCCCAATGGGTTGAAATTTATATCGCACCTAAAAGGTATAAATTGCCTTAGCCCTTCTTCCCTTTTCACCTCCACAGGAAGATAGAAACCCGTAATTATTTTACAACCTGATAATTATGATTGATTCTTGAACGCTGTAAAAGGGCGATTTTACATGAATTTATAAGTTACGCTATTTATCTTCCCTCATTATCATACTTGTATTTTTGTTTAAGGAAATAAATTTTAAACTTAGTGCAGGCATTCCGTATATATGATGATTTACAAAATAGTAAAAAAAAAAAAAAAAAAATGAGCTATAAATTTTAAAGAACTGAATCAATTTATTCAACTAGATTCTAAAGTCAGATTTTAATTTTCAAACCTCACTAATTTATTGGTAAATTATTGTTTATTTTAGGGAAAACAATAAAATATATAAATGCTCTGTACAAGCATTAAATTCAAAAAGTCTATTATATATTATAATCCTATCAGAATTGTTTCATGTTTGTCGACTATATTCAAGAACATTTTAAAGTATAATTTATACCAATAAAAGTATGTTAGTATGGCTTGTAAACATTTATAATTGGTTCTTTTTTAGCTTCTAATATTTTGGTTGTATAGTATAATTATACATTGTTTTTAAATATTCCTTTTTATCCTCTCGAAATTCTTTTAAACTCGCCTGCAGAGAAATCTTATTCAATGTCAGACTAAAATTCATGATTAGAGTCGATAATTTGACACTAGAAATATGTTGATTAAGAATGAAACATTTCATCGCATTCTTTGTCTTTTTAAGAGTTTAAAAGACACAAGTCAGATTAGCTATCATAGTTATATCTTGATCTTAATGTAATATACAAGATTTCTTTTAACTAACCATGAGCTTCATTAATCATTCCCTCTTTACAAATTCCAAATGTCTTAAAAGATTAGTTGTTTTTTTTAAGTAGAAAACGAAATTTTCTTTTTTCAGTCTCAATATAATTCTTTTCTTTTAAGAACATGTTTAAGATTGTAGAACAATAATTTCATGTCAAAGCTGCTTCATTTTACTAGATTTTTTTTTAACAAACAAAAACGCTAATGATAGTATTTCGTTGTCTGTCAGTCAGTCAATGTGTCAGTACCTTCTTGTTCTAAAAATTAGCTCTTGTAAGACGCGGTGCCATGTTGTCTGGTAGCGAAAGAATTCTACCAACCTATTCCTATATCTATTCCTGTTAGTATCTATTCTTGAACGGCTATTTTCTAGCGTCGGTAGCACTCCCCCCTTGTCTTTTCCGCGTAACATTGAACCTAATATAACAGACTTATTGGCACCTCGTCTTCTATAGCTCTGGCACTGATTTCGAGTGCTTCGGCTAAACTGTCACTGGTATATAATTTAAATACATTTGTATATTTCAACGCCGGACCTTTCTGCGTTTATAAATATTATCATTAGAACTGAATGTGTTTATTTCAGAGGGTCAGAAACATCTTAACTGACTCTAATACTAGGAAATGCTATTTAAATACTACAACTAATAATATGTTTAAATGAACTGCACAGTTTGACTCACTCTATTGATTGATTGATGCTATTTCAGTCCAAACATTCTTATTAATATAACAAGATTATTATTGTTTGTATTAAACAATATAAATGTTTAATTACTCTCAGAGTTTTATTCAGTATCTAACTAATAAATACTAAAATAAATACTCAGCTATACTTTGAAATGCCAAATGAAAAAACCTATTGAGAAAGCTCCTTCTGGACTATTAATATTATTGGGGAATGATCTAATACATTAATAATATTTTAGCAATTTAACACACTAATACAGTAGCGTACACAGAAAATTTTTTCGGGGGGGGCCCAACCTAATTTAACTTATATGCGGGTTTAGCATACCCCATAATTTATTATAATTGTAATTTCTCCCCCTTCTCAACACTCTAATTTCAATTTCTAACCTCATATTTAATTAAATTGAAATCCTATGAGGTAACACCTCACTATGTGATGTGATCGTTCTAAAGAACGATTATGTCTCCGATTCCAATAATTCCAAGACAGAAATCTGTTCCAGTTATCAGACATTTTTGATCCCGTTTCTGGCTGTTAGTCTGTCTCTCGCTCAATCATGGCGAACAATTCTTAAAAACTACTCTTTCGATTTTCATGAAATTCGGATGGCAGTTAATTAGCATATAAAAAGTCCATTGTTGGTCCTATATAAGGTCCAATCTTCTGGTCCCATTTCCCTCCACCACATTTCTCCACCTGCCACCATTTCTCTTCCACATGTGCACACACATACATTTATTTACACCTTATCTTCAAAAATATTCATCTGATTTTATAAAACTTATCTGATAGAAGCTCACAGATTAATTTTAACTGTCTGCGCTGTTTAAATTTTGGTAAATTGATACTTTAAATCATGTAAAAATCAAACCAATTTTGACTTATTTAAAAAAGGAGGGAAAATTGAGTAAATTTAACATGAATAAAGTATCAATATAGCAATATTTTAAGAGCGCAGACGGTTGAAATTATTCTTGGATTATCTGCAGGCTACTTTAAACAAACCATTAAAATTTCATAAAAATCAGATGAGTACTTTTGAAGATATAGGTGTAAATAAATGTATGTCTGTGCGAATGTGAAAGAGAAATAAATAGGTGCAGAAGATTGAAACTTATACGGGACCAGCAATGTTATAACTTGGCTAATTATGACCTACCATCAAAATTTCAATAAAATTGGACGAATAGCTTTTAAGATATGTTGGTTCGCAAAAATTGCAGGACAGGCGGACACGGGACCCAAACTGTACCCTGATGATGAACAGATTTCTGTCTTGGAATTTTTGAAATCGGAGACATAAAAATTGTTCGTTCTTCAGAACTGTCACATATCTACCGTTTCCTTTGGTAAGCTCGGAAGCAAAACGTGATCCATACTGCAAAAGCAAACGTGGATTTGGAGCACATACGAATTTCAAATTTTTATCTAGAAGAGAATTCTTCTCTAAGAAAATTAAATACCTATTGCAAAACAAAAGAATCATTCGCTCATTCGCTGGGTAATTACATGGGACATTTAACATCAAATGTTTTCTGAACGCTTTTTGAGTTTTTAGAATTAAATTTACTATTACTATGTAATATAAATCAGTTTTTTCACAAAATGATAAACCGATTTATTTATATTGCCTCTGTTTTCCCACTACATGTCGACGAACACTAGTCCGACCTGAGTCAGCAAGAGGGGAATGCCGCATAGACAAGAGGACCCACGTAGCGCTCTACACACAATCCTGGTCCAAAACAAAAATTTGCTACTGAAATCCACAACCATCATTTTCCCGTTTAAGCCAGTCTAGTGTGCATATTTTAATTCAATTAATTTAATTCCATCGGCAAAAGTTCGAGGTGACTCGGGCCTCATTTAATTTAATGTGCTTAACACCTAGGCCGAGCCGGCGCGGCAATCGGGTCTATTATTGAACGCATCCCAATTTATTTTGATGCATAATTTCCATCGACAAAATCGGGCCTACTAGCAATCAGGCCGATTCATTGTACTCATCCTAATCAATTCAATGCACTTAATTCTATAGCAAAAAATCCGGGCCTAGCTGTCAATCAGCAGTCTATTTTACGAATCCAAATTCAATTCATTGCATTAGGATTCGTAATGAATTGAAGCTGTCCTATAAAGCAACCTATGCTATTGAACTGGACTAAAACCACAAAAAAATCATTGAATTCAATTGGCGAAAAATCGGGCCCAGCCGAAATCGGGTCGATCAAGTTTAATGTTTTTAGTTCCACTGGCAAAAATCAAGGCCTAGTCGGCAAATGAGCCGATTTATTTCATGCCTCCTAATTTAATTCAATGAATCTAATTCCATCAGCAAAAACTCGGTCCAGCCAAAATCGGGCCGCTATAGTGTTTAATAGTTTTAGTTTCATCGACAAAAATCCGGGCCCAGCCGACAGTCGGGCCGTTATAATGTTTAAAAAATTTAATTCCATCAGCCAAAATCCGGGCCCAGCCGACAGTCGGGCCGGTATAGTGTTTAATAAATTTAATTCCATTGGCAAAATCCGGGCCCAGCCGACAGTCGGGCCGGTATAGTGTTTAATAAATTCAATTCCATTGGTAAAATCCGGGCCCAGCCGACAATCGGGCCTGTATAGTGTTGAATGAATTAAATTCTATCGGCAAATCCGGGCCGAGCTTATTTGGGGGTGATTTAGTGTATACACACAATAAGATAATACTTAATTAATTCCTTTTATTGGAAAATATTTACAGCCAATTCGAATGAATCTGTCATTACTGTGCTTTTTTGGTTTTAAGTGTATGGCGGGTCTTAGGTATGTAATCATTTCGGGGGGGGGGGGGGGGGGCAGGGCCCCTTGGGCCCCCCCCTGTGTACGCCACTGCACTAATATTAAAGCAAACCCAACTAATAATACACATTTTAATAATATTGTTTTTTTGTTTTAGGTACGTTATTTTTCATCTTTGGCCTGTTATATTATATACCTACAGCGGAAATTAGGTAAATTATTGTTATATTCTATTAATATAAGTTCTTATAATTATTTTTATTAAAACTAGAGTTTGCTGTCCTAAGACAAATATACCTAGGTAATATTATAACCTTTTTAAAACAAATTTTTCGAATAATTTTAATATTACATTTGAAACTACATTACGTACAAAATCACAATTTTTTAATTCTTTTAATTATGTAACTCTATTCGACTGTTTCTTTTGTGCGAGGAGAAAAGTTTTCTATTTATATTTGTTTTGCAAATCGGATGGGTATTTTTAAAGATATAGGTGTTAAAACTTTGTGCGCATGTGGAAGAGAAATCCAAATTTTCCGACTGTCAGACAGTCACAAGACCAAAAAGGATCTCTGATGTCTGAAACAGATTTCTGTCCAGGAATTTTTGAAATCGATCATAAAAAATTTCGTTCTCCAGAACGATCACAATGCTTCCGTTGCATTATAATTGGATCAATTTAATAATTAGTCATTAAGTGACTGCTAGGGCGAGAGAAAGCTATGTGCCACTCTAATAGTTAGCCTATTTTGAAATTTCTTGATATTTGAGATTAATTACAATTATATTTTCTGTTGCTTTTTTAATAGGTAATTGGATGATTTATATTAATAATTAATAGTCGATTAACCACTAACTAAACTAAGAATATTAAATTATTATAGGTTGAAAAGAAAGGGAAAAAGACAGTACTTATTAAAGCTTGGCTTTTATTTTTTATCAGGTGAACGATCTTTACAAATGTGAAATCGGTAAATTCGGTTCCCTGCATAAAAATGTGACCTTTCCTTCTTAAAATAATTGTTAAAAATGGATTCAATTTTGTAATGTTTCTAGTCTTACGTTCAGACTGATATATTGTCGCAGCACTAATTAATCTTGTCTAAACTTTATGGTTTGTTAAAATGTAAATAGACTACACTCTAGAGAACATCTTCAAATTGTTAACATAAGTGTTTAACAGACCGAACCGTTTTGTATTGAATGTGTTAGGTGTTAGGTTTAAACTAGGTTCCTCGGTTACAGAGTCTCACTTGATTAACATTAGTCCAATTAGCTACCGCACGCATCGAGTTTCTCAAATATACGAAAGAAAGGGGAAGAATTCTCAGTTTTCCCAAAACCACCCACGATACTGAGACATGTGTCAAACTATTTCCCTCGTCTTTTCGTTTATAAATTGACACTGTGTCTCCTGAAATAGAATATGGAATAGGGCAAAAAGACGGAAGAATACTGAGTGGGACATGGGCCGTAACCTGGAGTCCCGTGGTCAGGGATAATTAGTGGCTTTACGACTTTCTGTCAGATTTACGATATAGGTTTCTTAAGGTTTTGAGAAACTCCTCATTACAAGCTCCTAAAGAATAAACTTACGCAGCTTTCTCGTTAATCAGTTAGTATGACAAACCTTGTTAAAACCCTGCTTACTTCCTTCTTTTTATTACTAACTTCCTTATTTTATTTATTTGAGTATTTATATCTGTCTAACAGCTGTGTGTGAATATTAATCACAAACAAACTACTGACTTTATCTTTTATTTGTCTTCAGTTATTCCTTTCCTTTTTTCGTATTATTCTCTCGTAATTGGTGAAAGGAAACAAAAATTCAGCGTCACCTTCTCTTCTAATACAGTAATGTTACACTGTTATTGTTATAAAACAACATTAGCAATTACCGAGTAATTATGAAGCTAGTTTTAATTATTAGTCAATTGTACAGTAATTATAGTGTCACTTTCTCATACTGAATAAAACTTGATACATATAATTTTATTATTTTTATTTTTTATTATTAATTAAATATATATTTTTTTATTTACACACAATTTTGTGATATAAATTATTAGGTTTATGATTAAAATCTTATATCGGTAATATACTCGTAAACGTGTTAGCCCAAAGAACTCGTCCAGATATTTTTGATTACGCTTAGGTTTACCAAATATATTTAAAAATCTTTAAACACATATCTCATCTATATGTGTATTATGTATTTGTAAATTCGAAAAATATTTTTGTCGACTAACAAGTTCTCATGACATTATTAGACTTTTTTTCTTTAAATAATGTTAATCGAATTAATTTATAACTTTAAACTTCCCTCTGTTAGAATTTGTATAACAGGAGTTTGAACTAGCATAGGCTTATTTTGCAGTAGACAAAACTTTTCATCGCCGTTTTACTGTATATTCATTCAGTAAAACATTGATATATGACTTATAGCTTGCATGACAACATAAGTTTAACTGAGTTTAATTGTATTTCTAATAGTCTAACTGTTATAAGTTGCATGGTAATCTATTGCTTTTGGCCTGATAACTTCTTTGTTTGGAATATAGTTTCAGAATGAAAAATCATTATTTATCCTCATTTTTATTTTTTATTTATTTATTTTTTTTAATATATTTTAACGATTAGATTTTGTTTATTCAATTTATATTTATTTATATTTATATTTGAGTTCACATTTTACATTTGCTACAGGGAGAGGAGGGGGGTGATATTAATGTTTGTAAATTTTAAATCAATCCCCGGGGTTCACAAAACTTGAATAATCAATTTGATACGTTCATTCCAAAAGTTAATCAGTGTTTCATAATTAAGCCATAAATTCATTTACAATTATGCCAGTGGGAGAGTGAATGAGAAGGGGTTTTTGGTGGGAGGGGGAGGCTTGCGATCGGCTCAGCAGCAGCGTTAGACCTCGGACTAATTAAAATATGAATAAATTAGTTGGGCGTATGGAAGGATTAGGTATATAGAGGTAAGGGAGGTCTCGAGCTTTAGCCAGCTAATCAGGGGTTAACTAATCAGCACAGTGTGCCTGGGTTTGCAACACTCCAGTTAGTGTAGCGCGGTACTGCCATCTATTGTCATGGTAATGCAACATTAAACAGGGCTTCACCGAGTCAATTAAGCTTGAAATTCGATGAATAACAGAGGTGGCCGGGAACAAGTTTTGGAAGGTTCTTTCAGTTCTTATGTATGCTATAAGAGCTCCCAATCCGCCCATTCATGCTAAAGTTCAAAGCCTTTCTATCATAAAAGCCTCCCTGACATATGAGCTTCGCTTTAATTTTACCTTTGCTTTATATTGCCGTTCAATTTCTCTTTTAGTTATTTATACTTATACTCACCTATTCATTAGTTGCCACCTGATCCAGCTCTAAGTTTATTGTTATTGTTTATTTATTTACAACTCCAGTTTTTTTTGTTGTTTTTTTTCATTTGCCTTTTACGGCAACTTTAAGGTTCGTACTGGAAAAATAGATTTATTAAGTTCCTAAATTTACAGGGTATCCTAAAAGATTCATGTGATTTCAGTGGGCTATAAATCTTGACATATAGTCTGTGGTGAGTGAACCACCAACCATCTAAAAGAGGGGATTTTCAAGTTATTTTGAGCTGCTGGTAGTGCTTAGGTTCACCTGAGGAGCCCAGTTATGGATTGGACGTTGCGGCGCTGCCAACGCTGAACTTAACCTTTACCACCCCGTTCTCTGGACCTTAAAGTCCGCAATACTTTTCTGTTAAAATACATAAAAGACACGGATTATATTCCTCACCATCTGAGAAATCATAATGATCTCAGAAAACGCATTACAGACGCACTCAGCTTGATTACGGTTGACGTGCCTATAAGTTTATGAAGAGTTTTACTATCGCGTAGAAGTGTGCCGTGCGTGGTGGTGGGGATCACATTGAACATTTTTAAAAACATTGTTACAAAAAACTTAATGTATTTGGTAACATACGAGTATTTGCCCTTTGCTCTCTTTCTACAATAAACATGATTTTTGCTTCCGAGCTTACCGAAGGTAACGGAAGCAATAAGCAACGTGATCGTTCCGAAGAACGAAAACATTTTAGGTCTCCGTTTTCAAAAATTCCAAGTCTGTCGCTCTCTTTTTGCGAACCATTATATCTAAAAAACCACACGTCCGATTTTAATGCAATTTGGATGGTAGATCATGATTAGCCCATTGTTGTTCCCTTTTAAGTTTCAATCTTCTGCGCTCATTTGTTTCTCTTCTTCATCCACACAAACATTCATTTATTTACACCTACAGCTTCATAAGTACTTCATATGTAAGAAACTTTTATAGTTTATCGAAAGTAACGCGCAGTTAGCCCCAGATTAATTTGAACAGTCTGTGCTCTTTAACTTTTGCTAAATTGATACTTTAATTGATGTAAAAAATCAAAACAACTTTGACAATAATGGCTTGTATAAGCATAAAAACAATAAAGTACGTGATAGGATGCGAGGAAGTGCCACACCAATTGGCAGTCTATTTGGAATAGGATCAATCTTTTTGGGACACCCTGTGCTATAGAAGTGGATTCTTTGTCATCGTAATCCAACTAGTTAGACACATCTGACTCGAGGCTAGTCTTGGTCTGTGTGATCAATTTGTAATTGTGATCACTATCATAATATTATATATGGTTGGAGTAGGATTTATACGTAATCTAATTTTTAAATAGCCTCATTTTATTTTAGCGTAGTCGAGGAAAACGTAACTTTTAATTTAATTATTTTTATCCAGATTTTCGTCTCTTGTGAGTAAATTATTATTAATTACATTAATTAATTAATTTTGTTTAGTCACTGATTAATAATAACACTTTTAAACAAAAATATCTACGATACACTTAGCATACTAAGCGGTAAAGGTTATACATTATTAAAATAAATACTAATTAGCAGATCTATTATGTCGTATTTCCTCACGTAACTTTTTTAATGTAGGATTCAAACCAGATTATTTTTGTGTTTTTGAAATAAAATAATTTTTAATAATTAATTAATTTTAATTATCATTGTAGAATTAATTTAGCCTTCAGTACATTTAATAATAAATTATGAATAACATGTACGCATCTAATTATAAGTTAAGTATTCATCTAATGCAGTAGAAGACACTGATTAAAATGTTTATATTATGCGTGTTTACACCGCTATCAATATTTGTATGCACTTGTCATTCAATATTCGACTATGAGAGGGCGTTCAACAACTAAATTCGTGAGATGAAACCTATTTCTATTCATGGAGCTCTACAAAATAACGATTATACTCTTCCATTGAGTGGAATTGTTGTAGGTATTCAAGTTCTATTGTACCTTGTTGATTGTTATTACCCCACTATAAGGTGGTCTCTTAGTGAGACCACACCCAAATACTCCTTCAATTTACAACTCTTACAAGAATTACATTTTAATGTTTCATTTCCTGCTCTTTTTTTTAAATGGTGGAAGAGCATTACTTTAAATTGTTCTTTCGTTACACTTTCTACATCTTGAAAATAGAAGAGAAAAATCGTGACCCTTAAGAATAAAAAATTCTACGTATGTAAACTAAAAACAATAGTTAATGTATTGTTTTTATTCTTAAAAAATAAAACAAATAATTTAAATTCATGGTACGCTATCCGGGAAATGTATATACTTTTTTCTGCACATTCTAAAACATTTTTAATTTTCTGATTTAAAAGAATTAGCACACTATTTTGCCGTGCTTTAATATTCTTTCCATCTCCTTTGATAGTCGCTTATTCACACTTATGGTGTGCAATAATCTATGAGCCCCAGCCAATTATTCACGAACTTTTGAGTTTTTCTGTATCCTATAGAAAGCAAAAACCATTTCTTAGTGTAGTTTACTGATACTTCTTTTCCAAAGATTAATAGACCCATCATTGTAAAAAAATAATTATTATTATTGTTTATCAAATACCGAGTAATTAATTTGAGGTAAAACAGCATCTCTATTTTGGTTCTATGGATTTTTTTTAGTGTTAGTAAATTCTAAAGACGTCTGGAATTAGCGATAAAAAATGTAAACCTTTTTTATTTTATTTACATTGATACAGTTTTTAGATTAACAAACTTTTCAATGTAGCTCAACCCGTAAACTTTATTTCATTATTTTTTATTCAAATAAATCAAATAACGAAAAATATTTAAGAGATGTCTTTGTATTATATCTAGATTTTCATCTGAGTCTTTTTTTTAAGAATTCCTTTGTCATTTTCTTATTATAGTTAAATATTCCAGATATTTTTGTGTTATTTTGATTTTGTCTTTTGTCCATTGTTTAAAAAGGAGGTTTAAAAACAAGAAGTTGTATTTCAGGTCGTATCTTTTCAAGAAAGCAACCCTATTTACTGTTTCTGTTTAAACTCCTTGATAAATGAGGATCGGATCCGTAATGTCATTAATCAGTAGGGCCCAGTCTTAGGAAGGGCTCAGTGAGGACCAACAGGCCTTCCCGGCGCGGAAACGTAGAAATCCCTTTCGTCCCTGAAACCCAAAAGGGCTTTTGGTATAAACACACTGTTTGCGGTCTTTTAAAACACTTCTGAAAGTCCTCCCTTCCAACCCATCCCTCGATCCTATGTGAAATGGCCCGTAAATTTTAGACTTTTCGGATTAAATAGTATTTCACACACTTGGATTAACATAAGGTGCTAAAACAAACTTATAGCACCTTGTCCGGAGTTTTTTTTCTATATTTCCATTTTTTCACTTGACACTCCTTGTAATCTATGTGAAATATATAATGGATTCAACCGAGCTACATAAACCCTTAGAAATATTGAAAAGCATTAAAGAAGAACATATATAATAAACCCTTTTTTGGAAGTCAATGAAATAAATCTTGTATAAATTATTTTTATAACATCAGATAGTGCAAAAATAACACCACTTTATGCTTTTATAGTTTTATTTTTAAATAAAATTGACAATCAATATTATTTATTTACATTTGCTTCTAATAACCCACTGTATATAAGAAATGCTAACCCTTATAAACGCGGTATAAAATATAATTTATTAATTAATCATTTTTCTTGACTCTTTTTTTTCACCCTTGATAATGCACTTTTCATAATTGTTGTCTCTTTTACTTTTGCATTGCTTTTTAATGTTTAAAAAGCAAATTTACAAAGTGGAATGTTTTATCTTTCTCAATAAAGTAAACAGTTAATTATAGTGATTAAAATGTTTGTATAATTGTTTTATTGTCTCTTTGTCTTTCGCGCCTTTACCACTGGAAAATATGTTGAGCAACGTTGATATAAAATAGTCATAATAAAATATTGCTGTTTTGTTGTAAATTTTACGTTTATTAATGCCGTAAAGGAAAATTAAATCCCAAAATGGAGGTTGGAGCTTTAAAACTTATATATTTCGGATTTAAGTTGTGCAAAATTTAAAAATAAAATATTAATTTTTTTAATTTTATATTTTGGTTTTTCTCAAGCCGTCAAACAGACACCTTAATATGTAGATAAAATTTAGGAAATCCTTATAATGATATTCTACAAGTTCAAACTTATTTTTATTCAGTTTTCTAAATAATTGTATTTCATCGTTTTTTTCTTATAACTTAAAGTTTAAATTCTAATTACTTTTCTAGGTCACTCTCCTTTGTGCTGTGATAATTTATTCCCCCTTTGTAATAAATTTAGATTATTTAATTAAGTCGAGATATATAAGTTTGTTTAAAACTCTATTTTATACAATGTGATGTTTCCTTTTTGTCCCCAAGATAATACTTTAATGTGTCTCTAGCTAAAATATCCGTTAATTTATTAATTCTTCTTTTGATAGTAGTATAGTGTACATGTTAATCTAATTTCTAACGTAGCCTCTAGAATATTCTTGTAGGTTTTAATTTCGTAACCTTCAACTTTCCGATTCTTGAACCTGAAGCAAAAACTGATAAACTCATAAACCTGTTCCATTAGTAGGGAAACAGGAGTGGTTGAAGTGCAGTCTCAAAGATCCTTTATGCATTAGGAGGGTGGTAAAGATATCGTCTAATTATGGTAATCCGTTTTGAAGCTTTTGTGACTATGCGGGTAGGTTCATACACAGATGAGGGTTAAGAGCGAGATGCGAAGTGTTGTGTTTAGCCAGTGTTACCAATCCCTGACGTGTAGGTATTCCTAAACTTCTAAATTTAGCCCTTCAACTTGCTTTGTTCGGTATCTGCCACTAATTGCTCGGATTCCCAAACCATCACCCTCTCTTAGTATGTAACTATCTCCCCAGTCATCGAATTACAGTATGTTGTTGCTAGTCTGTAGATTTAATGTGAAGATATTGTAACGGTAAAATGATACTTTTTACCACGTGTCCAAATAAACTTACATGGAACACGTGTTCTTAACGTATTACTTAATTCATTTGACTGTGGATAAAAAAAATATGTTTAACTCTACTTTCAGTAACTGGTACATCCTTCTTATTCACTCCTATATCATATATATTTGTTTATACATATATAGGTTTTTTTATGATTAGATTAAAGAAAAGGAGATTTAATATGACAAATTAAGAAACAGATTGACACATGGGCGTAGCCAGGGGGGGGCAGGGGGGGGCCATGGCCCCCCCCTAGGCCGGCTCAACTCTCAAAAAAAATACGATTATTATGCATACACAGGTTAATATAAAAAATAAATAAATAAAAAGTAAAAATAATGCTGTATAATAATAATAATAATATATATATACATATATATATATTATTATTATTATTATTATACAAATTTATTTTATGGCTAGAGGGGGTCTTCAGGTAAAAAAATGTAAATCTCGTTTTAGTTGTCAAGTTACTACAGCTGTGGCGTGGCTGCACTGGTTTGGTTAGCATTGCTTTGATAAAAAAGATGCCTATGATAAGAAAAGAAGCTGGACAATAATTATGTTTTCCTTCTCTCAGCTAGTGGCGCACCCAGGGGGGGGGGGGGGGCACAGGGGGCCCGGGGCCTCCCCCCAAAGCTAAAGACCTGAAATTTAAGCAATTGCCGTTTCACAGCAGATTTATCCATTGTTTATTTTGAATAAAAGGTTACAATATAAAAGTTTTAGATCAAGTTTTTAATTAAATATTTTCTTGTTTTAAGGGTTCTTATTTTAATCTACAGTTTTACTTTAATATATTTATTAAATTTAATTAAAATTGTTCGTAGCAGTCATTAGAATAGTTTTTAATTATCGAATAATTAATATTAATTAATTTGGAAACGGGTTCAATTGTAGAATAAGATTTTAAAAATTGCAGATACCCGACCTTTCGCAAGGAAGACTATTTTTTGTATTTTTTGACTGGACTGTTAGATACCCTACTATTTTTATTTGGTTATACGGTTTTGCATAAAACTCAGTATGAGTATGGTTCTGCATATTTGATTCTTAAAAAACGATTAATTACTATTTATTTAAAATTTAAAATTAGAGATGTAGTAATTCAGACAATATCTCATTGGAAGCGCTAACGTCGCTTCAAATACTCTCTGCCCAATCTTAATGTGAACTATTTTACATTAAGAGTAGATTTATAAATTTAAACAGCTAGTTTTCCTTAAAAAAATCTATTTCAAATAAACAATCTTTTCCCTATAATTAATAGTTCTATTGAGTTTTTTTTTTTTAATTAAAATAAATCCTTTTGTAAATATTAATAATGGTACTGTCAGACTCTTGGCATTTTTAAGGAAAACACTTTTTTGGTTTTACATACACTACACACACACACACATATATATGTGTGTATATGAGTATAAATATATACAGGGCTCGATTTGAGGCGGAACGGCGTTCCGGGACCTCTCTCTCTCTCTGATAAATAAAAAAAAATAATCGGAACTAAGATTTGCACTAAGAGTGTGGGTTTATGTCTAAAACTGTTAAAATTTCAAGATAAAAAGAACTTTTTATAAACTACGTTTTTAAATTTTCTATTGACAAATTTGAGACCCGTCAAAATGAAGATTACGTAAATATGGGATATGGCAAAACAAATAAAATAACTTGCGGATTTTTTCCGAACTAACTTTCCGTACAGCAAAATTTGCTGAAAACCAATAAAATTCTGCTGAAAGATGGCTCAAAGTAATAAAATAATGCATTGTCATCGTGTTCTGAGCTATGCTAAAAGTTTCAAATGTCTAGCTATTCGGGAAGTTAGTTAGAAATCGAAATAAAAACGTAGTAAAAATGCTGTTTTTGAACGTTTATTTTTCAAATTTTTCCCGGGGGAGGACCCCCGGACCCCCCTTCTATAGGGGGGGGGGGGGGGGGGGTAGAGGGTAGGTTGTAGTTTAGGCACCTATATATATATATATGTATATATATATATATATATATATATATATATATATATATATATATATATATATATATATATATATATATATATATATATATATATTCAAAAAAATTAGCCCCCCCCTAAAGGCAACCCTGGCTACGCCCATGGATTGACATGAAATGTTTTTCATTTCCCTTCTTCTATATTACTTCTTTATTGCACGCATTAGAAGTTTGAACAAAATAAATAAAGTTTATTTGTTTCTAAACCATTTATCCTAGGCGGAATTAAAAACAATTTTCTATTGTGTAATTTACTGAGTAGTGTTGTAAGTAGTTGTAGCCTAATGTGTACAAATATAATTTTCTAGAGCTGCAATTAGCAGGCTTATTTCTGTTAAAAGTTGAAATAAAGTGATTCGTTTTCCTTTTGATCGTTTACCGGTTGAATAAATGTATAGAATGTTTTCCCATCCTAAAATTCCAATTGTAAATTTTAAGCTCACGTTTGTTTGAGCTTTGCGAGTTCAACATGTAGACTGTTTGAACCTAAATCTGTCTACATTTTTCAAGTTATCGTAGGACACTTAAACGTTTATGATAGAAAAACAGACAAGATGCGCATTTTTTTGAATTTATGAAGCGCTTACGCTCGCTTTAATTATTCTAGGTCCTAGAATATCTCTGTTGAATATCGCGCCTAACAGGTTAAAAGTTTTTTTAATTTAGGTTAAAAATATAGTCAAAATTCAATTAAATGTCTGAAATGATCTTAAGAAGACAGTTTTAAAATTTGGTATAAAAAAACTACTTAAGTTTCATTTCAACAACAATCCTATCATGATACACAATTTGTGTTAGTGAGAGACACCAAGGGATGTGCCACGCAAGCGTGACACATAGGAACTGTTCCAACATCAGACATTACGTCACAAAGATGTTGGCTCGGCATTACGCCAAGTCCTGCATCGTTTCGTCGCGTCCGACTCATCAGGGGCCCGACGATGCCCACCCAACTCTGGACCTATACTAAATCAAGAAGATCAGATATAGGGCTTTATCAGAGACGAGCGTGCTCTCACACCGCCATTCTTGCTTGGCTGGCAAAACACATCAGCAATGTATAATACCGTGTTTTTGCACACTGCAATAAGGTACACAATTTGTGTTAGTGAGAGACACCAAGGGATGTGCCACGCAAGCGTGACACATAGGAATCCTATCATGATTTTAATTCAGAGTAATACAAATTTAAGCGAAAAATAGTTTTCTTGGTCTATACGGGGGATGATAATTAATAAAGCAAGACTATTTTTTTTACTCATTTAATTATGGTAAATTTTCGTCCATACCTGGGTATCATCAGGCCTTTATTTGAGTATAAATTGTGATGAAGTAATCATCTCCTATCTACGCTTATCTCCTATATCTAAATAATTTATATCATATAAAAAGGGAGCAACTTTCCACTGCAAGCATTCCCCAGTTACTCTTGAGTAATTGATGAATGCTAAGTTAAAAAAAATGGTCATGAAATTATCATCCCTACAGACCAAGAAATAAAAAAAATAGAAAATTAAGGGATAAACATAGTTATAAATATAATTTGCTATTAATTTAAATTTTTTACTAGTTTCCATCAGAATTTACAAATAATGTAAAATGTGAAACATCATAAATCATTTACGACTGTATATGACATTTGCTGACGACCAAACTATATTTCATGCATTATTAAAGTTCGTAGTTCGTAGGCTTCCGCGGTTAAAATTATATTGAGTTCTAGGTCGTTATGTGGCGACTGCGTTTCGAAGACTGTACAGTTCACACCTATGTATTTTAAACTAAGGACACCATGAACACCCCTGAAAATGCTTCTAGCATTATTAGCGAAACACACCTTTCGAGACACGGTCGCCGCCTGAATACTGAACTTCATTATTACATGTATTATAAAAATTTTCCGTCTACAATTTTATTCTTAAAAGCTCTTAAAAAGCTTTTCACTTTGTCGCTAAAATCTTTAATAACACCAAATTTATGTGTTCAACCAAAATATTTAACTTTTTATCTTTACTTTATTTTTTTTTTATATGATTAATTAAACTAACATAAATTTATACTTATAAAGTATTCGTATCCAAACTTTTAAGGTTCTTTTTTTATTTTTTTTATCATAATACTTTATTTGAGACCCGAAATTTAATTAATTAAAATATCCTCAAAGTTAACAAATTAATTACTGTTATTATCCAACTGGGTTCTTTAATATTTTAGACATCATATTTCATAATTCTTACCTCTATATTCATAAATCTATATAGTAAAGTTTTTACTGCGTTAATTAGAGGTTTCCAAGTTTTCTGATTGAGTTGTTACAAGTTGAGACTGAAAAATTAATCACTTTTAGACTTTTAATCACTTACCTTAGTTAAACTCGGTGGTTCAGACCAGTCTTCTTTGTCGCCTTTTTCATGTTTTAAAATTTGTATAAATGTATTTTATATATATACATGTTTCGGGCCTTTAATTTTATTAAGCTTATTACCTTTTCAAATATTTTCTGAAAGTTTTAAAGTTTAAAAAAAAAAAAAAATGGCTTCTCTAATTTAATTTGCATTACACGTAAGAGGATTAATCGTTACTTAATTATTTTTTTACTTAAATTCCTTTAAAATTAAAGAGTCCTCTTTATATTGTTTTATTCAATTGGAAACTTGATTGAACCACTAAAATTAAAATCTTTAAAGTTAAGGATAACTTAAATTTTTGTAGGCTCATGTTTTCTTAAAGAATTGTGGTTGATTATAGTTGTTAGTTTATTTGCCACCATATATAAGTTGGTCGCACATTTTTTCTTTTAATTTCTCTTCTTAATTAATAAGCCTTTAGTTAATATTCAGTTTTCTTTAAGTTTTTTATTAGTCTGACAATGATTTATTTAAAAAACCGTGTTATTCATTTTATCCCTATCAAATTGAGTGTTGTATAAAACGCCTTTTTAGTGGAAAAGAAAAATTATCAACCTGCGTTTATTAGTTATATTGGAATCAATTGATTGAACTTAATTCAAGCTTTTTAGGTTAAAATTGGGAATTCATATCTGTGTAATAATTTATTATTAATAATTACCAATCTTCAGTGGATTCAAATTTGATCGATTTAGGTTTTACTTAAAATCTTGAGTCAAAAATTTAGATTTTTAGTGCTTTTTTATAAATTAACTCAAAATTACTGGGTAATATTTTGCTGTAATAGTGAAATTAATTTTAATTGAATACTCTAAATTTTATTGTATATACTCTTGATTGTTTATACTATATTATACTCAGGAGTAAATAAATATGGAAAATTGTTAGTAATATTATCGTACACACACAATCAAAAATTAATTAGCACATTAATTTAATAATTAAAAAATTAAAATATATTTTGTTGCTAATATTAAAATTAGGATATTTATTAATGCTAGAAAAGTGACAATAAACAATACTTTTGCTGTTTGCAAAAAGTCCTGTCATGAATTAAATTATACACTTTTTTCTCTAAACTTTTATTTATTTAGTCTGAGCTTAAAATAATAATTTTTAATGGAATGCAAAGATATATTAAAATTGTCAGTTTAAAGTTAGTTCGTGCTACATTATTAAATAATTTATAATAAAAATATATTTCCTTGGTTTATTTTTAGAAATAAATGTGTTAGAAAAGTCGATTCCATTTCTCCTCTCTCGGCAATGTAATAGAAGAATCTATTTAAAAATATAAGTTAATCTACTTAAGAATTCATGGAATTATATAACCAGTGCAGATCTAAGATTACACCTTTAGAGACATGAGGAAGAATTCTTAAGGCTTTGGCTGAAGCCAGACAGGTGAAAGGGAGGGACAGGGAAACACAGAGTATGGATAGATTGCATATAATTAAACTAAGGAAAAGTTGAAGTAAGGAATTGTAACAGAACCTAGTGTAAACAAAGTCCTAAGAGTTTCTCGAATTACGAAATTTAACCCTCTAATACTTGGACTTTGGTGTTACTTTTAATACTCAGTAAAGTGTCACATTGAATTAAACAACAAACTTATTTTGCCCCTATTTTTTTATTTTTAAGCTTGCTAAGATTAAGTTTATAATATTTCTGTTATTTTGCCCGTATTTTTTTATTTTCAAGCTTGCTAAGAAAAGTTTATAATACATATTTCGAAACGAAATATTATAATTATATTTGGATTCCACAATGTATTTTATCATTAAAACATCTACTTTCAAGAATCTTTGTCTCAACTCCAATTCGCATTTTTTGTAAGAAGGAAATGACCCCTCCCCAAAATCTTAAAGTTAAAGCTAGATAATTCAGAACAGTTTTATTGCGTTTAGACGATATAAAAATGCATTTAACGGCGTTTGTTTCTTATCATTATAATGATCGGTTCAAAAGTTATACCTAGCTAAAACAAACTTTTAATGCCCAATTCTTAGCAAAATTGTTAGCCAATTTTTTTAGCAAAATTTTTAATGGCCTCCAACTTGAAACGGCTGGACCGATTATACTGGTTAACGAACTCGTTTGATTTATTAAATTGCCTACGGATATTTACTGAAAACACATACATATAGCAAGTTCAGTCTCGTATTTTTGAATCAATATACTTACTGACAGATAAGATGAAATTAAATAAGCTTTTTTTATATAAGTTCCCAATTATGAGGAATAGTTTTTGAGTCATCCAGTTATCAATAAGTGAACATTTATGGACCGGTATGACACTAGATTTAGTATAGTATTTAATAAATAGTAAATTATGGCAGTAAAATTACCTGAAGAAGAGGAATGAGGCGACAAAAATATTTGGTCATCTTGGAGGGGGAGGGGGGGGGGGCCTAAAAAAAATCTTGCACACGGGCCTCAGCAGGTCTAGTTCCGTCTCTGCTAGATTAATCTGATTGAAAACCTATTTTTAATAGATGATTTTATGAAAGAATTCATAGCGATGAAACATATTTTGTATGGATACTATAGATTTTTTGATCGCAAGGAGTAGGTACAAAAACATTTTTAAACTAAAGGAATGATGTTTTTCATGATTTAATTTCTAGTGTTAAAACTATTCAAATTTATTTAGATATGCGTAGCTGGTTGATACGATAAAATTCATTGTCTTGTATCAAAGTGACTCTTCTTGTAAATGCCTGTGGGCAGGGTGAAGATAGATTAAAGTGAGGGTCATATAATGGATTACGGTTAATTTATCGTGGTTTTCACAAGTTAATGATCTATTAAAAGTTTAATTTGGGTCGGTTGGTGGGCTTTGAAAAGATTCTGAGACTCTTCGGAGGAGAGGACGGTCCCCAAAGAGTTGAAGATGCCGAGAAACTGATAACACAACTCCTTACTCCAGATTTCCTGTCTGAGAAAGAGGAGAAAAAAAAGAGATATATTCGATGAGAGAGAAACAAGCTGACTCGTTTTAAGAATGCTGGGACATCTGGACTAGTTTGAATTCAGTTCGAAACCTGCTACTGTGTTACTTCTGTTGTCTTTTTGTTTAAATTTCTTTCGTGTCTTAAAAGTTTCTGAAAATTTTCATCTCATTTTACCATGGTTACTTTTTTAAAACGTGTCATGAATATCTTCATTGGTTTTATAATGATTTTTTTTATTTTATTTTTAAAATAACTTGTCAAATTTTTAAGGACCTCTTTTTGTCATCACCTTTTTTATTTCTTTATAAACGAAACAGATTATAATGACATTATTACGTCTAACAATCATTAAACCTAATAATTTTATAAACATAAATAAATTCTCGTGGAGAATTATTTATGAATTAGATGAGTAAAGTGGCCGGATAACCCCCGTCCTGTAATAACCCTGGCAGTTGATCGGGACTAAAACCCAAAAGAAAAAAAAAAAAAAATATCTCGTGGAATTTCTTGTAGTATATCAATAATAATAAAAACTCAAAATATAACAAAAAAAACTGAAAAACCACTATCTCTATTCAAGTAAAACACACACACACACACACACACATATATATATATATATATATATATATATATATATATATATATATATATATATATATATATATATATATATACATATATCCTATGTGCCACGCAAGCGTGACACAATTAATTTTTATAACTTAATAAGTATATTCAATTATTTAAATAATACATTTCCTTTAATTTAAATATATATATATTAATAAAGGATATAATATATATAATTAAAGGAAATGTATTATTTAAATAATTTAATATACTTAATAAGTTATAAAAATTAATTTGTTGTGTATTTTCCATGTTGAAAACCTTTTATAATTCGATCCTTTGATTTATGATTCTGTTCATTTAATTAAATTTCTTCTGAAATAACAAAGGATTTTAAACTTTCTTGTTGAGCACACTGATACTAGGTTCTATAGATTAATTAAAGAAAGAAAACCTAATCCTTATCCCCTACTCGTCTTAATTTTTAAAATAAAGTAATAAAATACAAATATTATACTATATAAGATTTATGTATTGTATACATATATATATTTTTTTAATAAATTAGGTTTAATACATTTTAAATTATAATGAGCTCTATTATAACACCTTTTTTTCACTTCTAATTATCTTTTTAAATCGATTTTAAAAAAAGGAATAAGTTAAGGTGATTTTGTAGGCTACGTGAAGGAACGGATCTAGATTGTCCCTTAAGTTTTCTTATTTGGCTTCTGATTCTGACCGAGAAGATTTATGCTTAGGAATGTTAAAGGGCTGTGAGAAAAAGAAAAAAGAAGAAGGGACGGTAAGACAAAGAATTACGAATAGGGATTATAAAATTCCACGACCGTTGGTTGGTGGGTAAAGGAATAAGGTGGAGAAGAATAGAAAAGATTACATGAATATAAAAGAGGATTCTTTCAGAACCTCTCAGTCCTTCCCATAGTCTTAGAATATTAAGGACTGAGAACTTTCCTTTCATTAATAGCATTTATAAAGGGACCTTTTCTTCCGTTGGAATAATTTTCACAAGATTTTCTCTTATACAAACCAAAATTGAACATTTTTGGAGTTGTTAAAATAAAAATAAAATTGTAGTCACAAATTTTAAATTAGAATTTTTTAAATGCTAAAATTTGTGTGAATATTATTATTAGAAAAGTCATCAAGGTTTGAGAAAGATAATATGTATGAATTAGTGTGTCCAAGACATTAGCTTTTGGCGTTTATTATCTTCTACAATACAATAGTTCAAACAAGTTATAGACCTTACGTCCTAATAAAGATATAATTAATTTAGAATCTTGATTTTTATTTTTACTATCAAAGTGAATCTATTTAATTTATTTAAGCTTATTAATTATAAGAAAATGTAAAGTTTTTTCTGGTAAAAAGTTTGATGTTTGTTAATATTATCTTAACTTACATCGATTTTATGTATCCATTGTTTTTTTTTCTGGATCGTTGCTTCTTTAAAACGAAGTCAAACTTTGTTTCTTTGGGATCTTTTGCTGTTAAATGTAGCCAATACGTGTTTCTTTTATTGCTCTTGTAACTTCTGCAATTGCCCCCTTCATCTTTCGATTTCCTTTAACTTTGTATAAACATTTCTTAAATTATCAATAAAAGATTTAGTGAAAAGAACTAAAATGGACACTTTGTTTTTATATCTGTCCATACTTTTTCAGGTAAACCTTTTTTTGTGGTTGTTGTATTTATCGTAAAGTTCTCAATTTTTTTAAAGATAGCCTTTTTAATGCTTTTTATATTAATGTCGACTATCCTCTTCTTGTCGTAAACATTCTGAATAAGTCAATTCATGATTTACAGTAACTTTGCCCTTGCTCTTATGAGCTATGAATTGTATAGTAGTCTTGGTGCGTGTACACGTTAAAAGTTATTACTTCTGTGTGAAGACTGAAGACTTAAGGCTAACGTTTGTTCCGATGTAAACCTTTTTTTACCATAACAACTTGAAGTCCATGAATAAAGTAACAGTGGACTTCTAGTAAACGACATCCTTGTTGCCAGACCATGAATTCGCTTCTCCCCCCACTTCGGCTTCTTGCGACACCATTCCTCTAGCAATACTCTTCTTATTATCAATTGATCCACCTCTAGTGGAATAAGGAGTTACTGCCTCACATGGCTTAAGACCCTTCGGCCTTAAAAAGGACCTTGAGTATCCAGTACCATCCGCTATACCTTCTTTACCCCAAGGGAAATCACTATGTATTAAGGGAGGTTTTACCTTCAGCCTAACCTTCCAAATACTCTCTCGACTCTGAAATACCGTGCCCATATTCGAACCTCTGCCTGGAATAGTCCCCACACAACTCCCCACACCTTATGGTAACATAAAAATACACTTTTATACCGTCTTACCTCACCTATACTATACTTTCCCTGCATCATGTCATAGATACCTTTACCCCAAAGCTCCTATCTGATACATATTGCTTTTTATTCTCCCCTGTCGAATTCCACGTTTTTTATTCCGGTATTTCGTTCATCGCATTTTATTTTTTTCCTTTTAGAAGAAACACTCGTAAATTGGATAACTTAAAATAACTATTTAGTAAAACTATTAGTGTAGAGGTTTTATTACAACTCTTATTAAATTCGCTTTAAAAATTGAAATTAAAAATTAAATTTTAATCGAATTAAACATTATTTGACTTTAATTAATGTTTACATTAAATCAACGAATTATTTTGATTTTAACTTGAAGTTTTGTGGTAATATATTTAGAATAAAATTATTTTTATTTATATTGCGTGCGCTGTTAAAATTCTTGGCACAGTTATTATAAGTATTACATTATATTCAACTAATTTAATAACCATTATTTTACCTTCCATGTCTAAAAACATATTGTACATAATCATGTATTTTAATGTTATAATTTTAAAATAGTAATCGTTGGTTAGTTGGCATATTAATATTTATTATTTTTAAAAATATTTGGGCCTTATACTATTTTAACTATTAAAAGGTCCAAAGAAAATTTTAACAATACATTTTCCTACACTGTGAGGGCATTTAAAACCTGGGTTTTACTGAACCGTTCTCTTAAAATTAATATTTTACCCATTGTAATGTTGTTTATTTACCCATTGTTAATGTACAGTTTGATTGTTTTTGTGCTGATTAGATTATTATTATATTTAATTTTTTTTGGTGATAATGTCTCTCTTTGATTGGTGGTTAAAGTTGCGAATTTCTGTTTAATTGTCAAGTTAGGAAAGCGAGAAACCGGTACACTAGTTTGAATAATCAGGCAATTACAGGGCAAATGCAATTCACTTGAATAGAGAAGACTAGAGAGAGAGAAATGTGGAATACTGAGAATTATTCACTGAAATTGGAATAATTGTAGTTGAGAACAACCGACCGTATCTGTATAGATTAGTTTTAGGTTTATACAGTATCTAAAATGTTTTGCTAAGTCTATGCATATATTTATACGTGAATATATATATAATAAGGGTACTCTTAACTTAGTTCTTAATAGTCTTTATAAGTACTTATGTAATAAATGTGAATTGGTTTCAGTGGTTTTTACCTTCGACGTTGTATGTATAGAGGGTAACTTATATGATTAGGAAAAAACATCGATTTTAATATTATAATGAATTTACACGTTTTGAGGTCCCTGATCCCAAAAAAGCTGTTTTTAAAAAATGTACGTCTGTCACTTGTTCAGACGCGGACAGCCTAAACTACTAAACCGATTTTGAAAAAACTTGCTCTGCATGTAAAGAAAAACATATCCCGGGGCCAAATCGAGAAATAAAATGTATCTCTAGTTTGGTGGCGCCCAAAAATACTAAAAGAAACGGAGAAAAAGTATTTCTTGAAAACTGTTCCGACGATTTTTATGAATATCCTCCAATTAATGGATGAGAATTCTAAAATGTAGCTATTTAAATTTTGTCGGTCTGTCTACAATTTTTGCCAACCAACATTTCTCAAAAACTGCTTGTCTCATTTTAAAGAAATTTGGGATATAGCTGTTGGTACCATATTTATTTCAGCCTTCTTCCGCTGGTTCTACATAGGTTTTTCTTCCTCATGCACACAAAGTTTTTTAGGGTTTCGCTGGTAAAACCAAAAAAAGAAACCCTTATAGTTTCGTTCCTGTGTCTGTCTGTCTGTCACTCTGTACGGTTCCAATAACTTTTAAATCAAAAGAGATAAAAAACATGAAACTTTCCAGCATTAAAGATCGTTTTGACGCGCACACAGGAAAAATATAGCGAACTCTAAATTATCAGTTGTTCATAATCAAAATGGCGGATAATTCACGTCACGGGGAAAAAATATATTTTTTAATTTTGAGTGGGGTATCAAATGAAAGGTATTGAAGAGTATATTACAAAAATATATAAGACTTGTTGATAGTGTTTAATTTTTTATGCCATTTTGTCAAAAAACATTTTCATGCCCCCCCCCCCTCCAAACCCCCCTAAAACTTTATTTCTGCTGTTACTAAAAATATAAAAAATATGCAAAATTTGCGGTCTGAAGGGCCTAAGAAAAAATAAGAATAGCAATTTGATCTGGTTAACTGGGAATCCAAAATGGTGGCTAATTCCTGTCACGAGATTTTTTTTTTTTTTTAAATTTTAAATTTTGAAATTTGTATCAAATGAAAGGTATTGAAGAGTAGATTACAAAAATATGCATAACTTGTGGAACATCTTTAATTTTTTATGCCATTTTCTTAAAAAACATAAACATTTTGATGGATAAAAGAGGTGTAAATTTAGCAAGCTTCCTCTCTGTGTGCCCACACTAATTGTCAGACTTTTTTAATTTTTATATCACGTTTACACTTAATTCGCACTTACCCGTTATCAAATACATATTAACACCGCCTCTTATACTGTTTATATACTTGTATGGTCATTTATTGTAAAATTAAGGTGAATTCCAATAGTATTAATGCTTTCTCGATATAAACAAACAAGTAAAAAAGTTAGATAAACTTTTCTAAAATGTTTACTGACGTAAAAAAATTGTCTCGTTCTATGATCGATTACCTTATATTTTTCTCGTGTTGTTATGAATAGAAGTATAGTTTTTTTATAACTTCTTCTACTCTATATATCTCATAAAACTTGGATTATCAAGACTAAGGTTAGCTTATATTTATTTTTAACCAAGTTTTTTTTTTTTAGTTGTTAAAGTTTTTACATATAATTTTATCTCTGTAATGTATATGTATATTTTAACGATTTTCATATTAATCTAAATCATATTTTTAGAAGGCCGCAATTTATAGTCTTACAATATCTATAAGGATTTCTCTTCGAGCAAAAAATAAAATGTTTAAATTTAGCAGCTATGAGCATACTAACTAATCCAATTAAATAATAACAAGTGTTTCTGAGATTATAATTTTTTTATGAATGGTAAGTATCAACATAGTAGTTTGATGCACTTGCCCTTTTGTTCAAAATTAAATTAGTTGTTTCTACTGGCAATTTGTGGAACTGACTTAACTTACTTATTTTACTCTCAGTGAAGGGAACAATTGAATCAATATAGATTAGTTATTCGAACTCAACATTAGAGGTATATTTTTTTAATAGTATTTTTCTCTTATTTGTATGATCCACTTTTAAATTCCAATTACCTTAGTTACCTAAGTTTCCAAATGTTCTTTTAATTTTTCCTCTCGGTAGCTAACGATTATTATCGGTTAGGTCTTAATGCCCCTTCAATATTTGTTAATCCTTTTTGCCTCTAATTTGCCGAACATGATATAACATCTTTCGTAATCTCAAGGGTTAGTCTACAGTTATTACAATTTTTCATTATGATTTTTTAAAAAAAAATAACTTTTAGAAGCTGTAACGGTGGTTATTTTTTTTTTCTTTTCTAAAACCTCTTTACTAATATTTCGTATACTTTTGACAGATTGTATTTTTTGAGGTCGCCTACCAATTTCGGGTTTGGACGATGTTTTTTTTTATACTTGACTAATTGCCCTTACAATTTTCCCTCTTTTTTTATATATAACTTTCTTAATTGGAGGGTTTATTGCAAACAGGCTGGCGTACAAGAAAAAAAAAAAATCTTCCACTCGTTGCATTTATGAAAAGTAACCGCGCGCTATTTTTCAAAACCTCAAAAACTAATTATAACAAACACCATGACTTTTAGAGTAAGCAGTTAAACATAAGATATTTATAAGATATTTCCCCTTATAACAGCTACTTTGAAATATACCCATTAATTATATTTTAACCTCTTTCATTAAAAAGCTTGTAAATTATTACATCTACTTATAGTGTTGAGTGTTAGCTTAATATATTTATTTTGGATAATAATTTATTATAAATCTTATATTTTTTTTTTTTTTTGAAAATCTAATTATATTTGCTTTAGTGTAACTAATTTAGTGTTAGATTAAAGTGATGTTTTATAATAAAGTGTTGGCAGAGTTTTAGTGTTATCTATACCTATAATTTTTTATTATTTTATTGTAGAACGAACTCTTTATTTTGGAGGGAGGTATTAATAATAATTTGAGAACTTAAAACGTAACAAAATATAATGCTTATTGCCCATTAAATATTCAACTACCTGATGAAGACCACTTTTTTTTAGTTCTGTTTTAAAATTCGTTTTGACAGCATATTATTTAATTAGCATTTAGATAATTCTACACTTACATAGTTTGTAATTAGTACCGCAGTGTTTCATGTTATGGTCTATTGATCATAATATGTGTCTTTGTTTTTTTTATGTATTGATTTTTATCCTTAGGCTTAGGTCATATTTTATATATGACCTTTTCCTTACGAAATTTAAGTTTGTTCTCATTGTCTTGGTTAAAGATGACCTAAGAGTTATCTTCATTCCTGTATGGTCGACTTTCTATAGCTCTATATCCATCAATTGTCCGACACCTGTCCTCCGTTCCATAATAAATTGTTCGATACAGTAAATTCTTAAGTTTCTCTTGGTTTCTGTCAAGCTTTAGAGTTAAACGACACTTTAAAAATTAAAGTTTCGACTATTTTGTTTAAATGCGATAGTTAAATTTATAAGGATTCATTTAGCTTCAGAGCTCGTCGATGTGATCATTCTATATACATCCAGGTTTTGTTTTCTTTTGACTCCAAATTAAAAAAATCTTTGCAGAAATGGATTTCATATATTATCAGGAAACGGTTTTGGAATGTTTGCGTTAGCCAATATTTTGAGAACTTCTCATCCAGTTTTGATGAAATTTAAATAGCAGTTTACGATAACACAGATATTCCCACAATAATTTAAACCTGTTTGTATGACTTCTTCCTATCGCGTGCATGCGCAAAATTCATATTTTGAAGTTTTATCAACTATACGACTATACTTTATTGTTGCACTTTCTCATGTAGGTAGTATATATAAAGAGAAAGTATTTTGTGGCGTGAACATTCGTCCGGAAAAGTTTTTTTTTTTTAAATGTGCAGACGCGTCGAGCCTATAATAGTGGGCCAATTTTGATGAAATTAAGCATACAACCCCGAGGAGGCTATGTTACTCTAATAATTTGCAGAAGTTTTTATATAATATTTTGATTTATTAAACAATAAAACTGAAAAAATCGCTTTTGCTATTAGACTTCAATCTAGTTATATATACTCATTCTTAAACCTCAAACTAGAATTTGAGTTATTACCATGCATTACTATACTTCTAATTTATAACTAAGAAACCTGATTAACGTGTGCCTTCTTTGTAGTTCAGTAAATGGTAGATAGAACTGCAATAAACGTTCAAATGTTAAAGAAATCTAAATCTGTTTTCCCTAGAGAATTATTTTACACGTGTTTGATAATAGTTTGGTGCGTGGAATCGTCTTTACGCAGAGTTCGAAACATTTAAATATCTTTGTTATAAAGGATCTTTTTTTTTTGTTTATTTTTAGAAATATTAGCATTTTCATTTCATTTTTCAAATAAGACTATTTTTTCAAAAACGCCGAAAAATATTGAAAAGAAGTTTATCCTTACATTTTTTATTGTCTTTTCCCCATTTCTGAATGAAATATTTTCGTAAAAAGAAGTCCATTTAAGAGTAATTGTTAAAGGTTTTTTTTTAGCTGCTACGTGTTAGTTAGCGTTATTATGCAATTAGGATGCCACTAGTTCAGTTGTTGAAAAAAGGATGGTGTTTTGTATCGTAGAGCTTATTTGTACTCGAAAGTCGGGAGAAACGCGTTCAAAAGCTGATTTGAAATGTAAATGCCAACAGAAAAGGGAGAGAATTTCTAAGTTGAGGTGTCGCTACGTTCTCTCTAAAGTCCCGAGTGTGCTACGAGAGTGGGTAAATCTCTTTTAAAATGCTGACGATCTATTTAAAATGCTGCTTTATAGGTAGGTGCGAGAATTCAAGCTCTGTTTTTGTTTTTTTTAAATTCATGCCCCGTCATGATGAATGGTAGATTTTTTTATTTGTCTATCAGAACTTCAAGCAATGCAAAGTTTTACTATTATATATCTATATATATTTATATATTTTATATATATATATATATATATATATATATATATATATATATATATATATATATATATATATATATATATATATAACTTGTCAATAAGCTCATCATATAAAAAGTAAAAAAATGAATAAATTATGTTGCTAATTAAAACATCTTTTAAAATGACAGTGACATTTTATTTCACTTATATACAAATTTTTAATAAACAGGTTGTATGTTAAGAGGCCAATTTAAATCTTAATTTAAAAAATGTATATATATATCTTGACATCTTAATTGTGTAATTTTTTTTAAGGTATAATTTTAACATTATATATATATATGTATATATATATATATATATATATATATATATATATATATATATATATATATATATATATATATATATATATATATATATATATATATTGTATATTTGTCTAATTTGTGAAGAAGTAATTTGTTAATATTAAATTATCATAATGAAATTATAATTTATTTATCATAAAACATATTACGATTATAATATATAGAAACATATTTTGAAGTTTTTACTTTCAAAAGATAGTAATATCTTTTATGAGATTTATTTTCAATTACAAATTGTATGATATATTAAAAATCGTAAACTTTATAACGGTTTTCTTCTTCTTTTTCTCTCCCCCCCCCCCCCTTATAATAAAAATGAACGGAAAAAAACAAAGTTATAACAGTAACCAATTACAATAATAATAATCCATACAAAATAAAATTATTTTGATGTGAAAATTAAAGAATATAAAAGTAATATAATTTCTTAACAATATAAAATAACTTTTTTATGTATGAATATTTGTATACATAAAACTATAAATTATAACGCATATTTATAATTTTATATTTTTTCAATATGTTTACAGCTATGTGGCAGTATTATTAAATATATATATATATGTTTCATGCGGATAAAATAGTGTATATATATGTTTTCTTTTATATTGCAACAGTAGTGTTTAGTTTTATATTGGAAAGTAGTTATTTGGTTTCGTTATATTAGTAACATAAATAAATAACAATATGAATTTTATTCTGAATTTTCTTTTCTATTACTTTTAGTAAGATTCTAGTCAATAAATAATTTTACTTGTCTCATTAGGTCGTATTGTCCTCTGTTGGCTGCTAAAGTGGTGTCAAATTTATCCTTTCATTTATTATTAATCCACATGAATTCCGCCCATAGTAGCTCTAAAATCGCAATCCCTTCTTCAGGTAATTTACTGTACCCCTTTTTTCGGGAAGTGAATCTGAGTTTAACATGATGTTTTCGGGTTCTAAATCCGAAGACCATGCGTTGATGGGGCATTGAGCAAACCCGATACTCGAGAGGGTACCGGCCACTTTATACACCCACTTGACCAATTTCGAGCTCAATCCCTCACAACAAACATGAGTTTAATATTATTTTAAAATAAGCATACTTAAATTGTTAGGTCTGGTTTTTTTGTCAGTGAACTTGCCTCTGCATTCTTAAAACTGGAGCCTATGTATGATTTCTCACAACTTTAGAATTCAAATTCACGGTTATACTCTCATGTTGTATTGTTAGAATTATGGAAATAGCGTTTTGAAAGATAGAATTATCAGGGTTTGCTTTCGGGCTTAACGAAGGTAACGGAAGCTATGTGATCGTTCTGAAGAACGAAACATTTTTAGGTCTCCGATTTCAAAAATTCCAAGACAGAAATCCGTTTCAGACATCAGGGATCATTTTTGGTTCCGTGTCTGTCTGTCGTTCTGCCGTTCAATTTTTGCGAACCAACGTATCTTAAAAACTACACGTCCAATTTTAATGAAATTTTGGTGGTAGGTCATGAGTAGCCCATTGTTGGTCCCATATAAGTTTAAACTTTCTACGCTCATTTGTTTCTCTTGCACATGCGCACAAATATACATTAATTTGCACCTATAGCTTCAAAAGTACTTATCTGATTTGTATGAAACTTTTATAGTTTATCGAAAGTAGGCCGCAGATAGCCCCAGATTACTTTGAACCGTTAGCGCTCTTTAACTTTTGCTTAACTGATACTTTAATTCAAGTAAAAAATCAAAACAATTTCGACACATTAAAAAACAGGGGATACAATTAAACAAATTAGGCAATAATGCCTTGTAAAAGCATAAAATCAAAAAGTACGTGATAGTATGCGAGGAAGCTATGTGCCACACCAATTGGCAGTCTATTTTATTTCATATCAGTTATTTGGACCCCTCAAGTGATTAATGCTCTACACGTTGATCGATGTGTCATTAATCGATTAGGTATACATAGATATAAAGGAAAGACAGGTAAAGCTTTGCTGTCAAAAAGTATGATGCCTTAAAGAGGACCGACAATTATTATAAGTGTTTCCTTTTCAATTTAAACACTTGAGTGTTTTTTGTTTGTATTTTTTTAAGCTGCGTATAATGAGTGCGTAATAATAATTTGAAACAGTCTGTTCGTTTATGAGATATATACTATATGTTCCAGCTGCTTTAGATAAAAGCACCGCGATAGTCTTTCTACCTCCCTTTTTTAATGTTACATATGTTTCAGTTTTTTAACTTTTTTTTGAACCCTTATGAGGTTATAGTGGCTAAGTAATACTTAACCTAATTAATATTTTAGCTTGACGTTGATTTTTTTTATGCACATTACCCTTCTATTTACCATGTTTTATGGGAGTAATGAAGTGGAATATAATGGTACTCTAAAAAATTGAGGGAAAGACTATCCTTTTCTATCGACTGCATCAATTGTAACTCGTTTGTTCTTTATAAAGTCATTTGAAATTAAAAGCAAATCTGTAAACAGAGTAAAAATAGT